>CM061914.1:80614028-81159731 GCA_031002005.1 Vandiemenella viatica
TGTGGAAAGGTCTAACAGAAAGAAGAAACAAACAGAATAATGGTTGCATTTAAAAAAAAAAAAAAAATGCAATATTGGTTAATCTGTTAGTGGAAGGAACAGTAAAAGCAAGGCATAGAATACTTGAAGCAGATATTTGAGGACGTGCACTGTAATGAGTATGTTCAGATGAAGAGATCAGCTTAAAATAGGATGCACTGCATCGCGTCATTGGTGTGTAGCAATTTTTATCAAATAATCTGGGTCCAATGCAAGGGTTTATGACTACAGTTGAGCACCCGATGTCATTGTTGTGCAACGAGTAGAGGCACTTGAATTAGTCTTCTGCAGCCATGTCCCTCCAAAGCATCACTGTACGGGCCATATAAACATATTTATGGTGCATCCTTCATTTACTGTGACAGTTTTTTCAAGCAGTCTGCTGAAATTCATAGGTATAGATTAGTGGTTCCGAATTAGTTTTTCCCGAATACCAGTTCAAGAAAGAGCTCAACCTCAAGCACCCTGTGCTGTTGTGGTCATCCCAGAACAGTGCTTCACACAATTACAGCAATATATTTTGTCGATAGAAATGTGTTTGCAATTTTTTTCAACTATCTAATAATTGCCTTAGCGAAGAGATTAATGTTTGTATGCCTTGAAGCAGCATCACATACCACTGGAGGTAAGCGTACCACTAATTGGGAACCACTGGTATATATAAATCAAGACAAATGGTATGGCCATTCAACTGTTCCATGTGGGAGGTAATATTGTCCATGAGGAACTCTTGACACACCTCTGACAATGCAGAGCATGGAGTCAGAAATTTTGCAACTATTTCCAAAATACTATGTTCAGGTTTTTTAGTTATAACTACCACTTTGCATTCAAACTAGATTAATTCCTGTTTTGAAGTAATTATCGTATTGGAATATGTTTCATAGCATGACACCTAAGACAACTATTTATACCTTTTCCATGTTATGTGTGTGTCACCTGAACATCTGCTTCCTGCTATCCCTTGACTTTCGGCATTTCAGTATAAACAAACTGAACAATTTAATGTGACTGAGTTGGAAAGTCAGAAGTGCCGACTGAAAATTTCAAATTTAGAATCTTTAACATCAATGTGAGGATGATTTATTGTTCTGTATGGTTGGCATGATCCTTGCGCAATAATACATATTATAATATTCAGCCACATGTAATGGTTACACCATACTGGAATATACGAAGGAAAACCAATAGGCAACAGACCATCTGGACTTTCAGGGAGAAAGAGAACATACACAAAGATACGGAACTAATAGAGCAACATATTACTGGAGACCTAAAGTGAAAGACAAAGAAATAAGCCAGGTAGAAGCGCTAAAAGTGATATTAAGGAGATACAGCACATAAGACAGAAAAAGACAGCTATGCAAAGCAGAGAAACCAATAAACTCATTACACTGTTAAATATACAGTATTGAAAACAAATTTTCTCAAAATAATTTTTCTCTATTGCAACACTTCTTGTTGAATGAAGAGTTCTTTTATAGATTACATATAACACGCTTAACCAGTAAAAGTATTTGGGTCTGCTGGATATTACGACACCACTAGAACAACTTTCCGCTACGCGAGGTAATGACATCATATTACTGCGTAGTCAGATGCATTGCTTTCAAACAATAATTAGGCTGGAATGCACCCTGGAACAGCTAACATCACTAGAACTACTTTCTAAAGTAGTTCTAGTGATGTTATGTTACTTTGAAATTAATTCAGTGGTATATCATGCTGGCCCAGAGTGTATTATAATGTAAGTGCTGTTCTTGTGATTGACTATAATGGAGTAGTGTGACATCATTACCTCACATGGGGAAGGTAGTACTGTGATCTTCGGTAACGTCCAGTAGCTGAATATCTATACAAATAGCAAATGGTTTCAACCAAATTATAAGGACATGGCCACATCACTGTTTACACTAAGTGGTGGCAGATATAAATGTATTTAACATTTAAAGTATTTAATTTTACAGTTCAAACTTCAATAACTTTCAATGGTCCTGGGCTAAAATAATTATACCTGTATGCTGAATAGGCCAAAAACTTCACAATTGGCTCTAAAATTTCCACAGATGGTCTAGATGGCAAGCCCTGCATTACCAGGTCTTGGCGTACAGCCCGAAGTCGGTCAAATATAAAATCATAAACTTCATTCCATGGCAACATTCCATTAGGCATTACTCTGAAAAAAAATTGCAGGTAAATCTTGGAAAAATAAACCAAAACAAACCAACAAATAAATGAAGGAATAAAGTTAACTTTATAAAGTGTTGCATGATAACAATATTGAATGTCCTACTATGTTCATGTAAGCAAAAGCTAATCAAACTGATACTAATCTTAGTAGAGTGACTTACAAGATAAAAACTCACTCAGATATAAGATACTCAACAGTGTTCAGCAGGACTGGTGGAGGTCGGATGACAGAAGGATCTGGTGGTCCCTGACCTGCAGCACACCTGCTGTAACTCTTGACCACCTTCCTGCGATCTATACAAGAGAGACCATGCCTGGGCTTAGATATGGGTTTCTGATGGGCAATTTCCTGATTCATCTCTAAAGGATGCAACAATCTATTACGTGCACGCCTGTCAGAAAAGATAAAAACCACAAATGTGGGTAAATAATTTCACTTTAAAGAAGTGAAAAGCTAGTGTCTAAACAGTATTTGTACTTCAAAAGTTTTGGATAATGTAATTTCAAAAGTCTCCAGCTTGTTGTGTAACTAAGCGCTTAGCTACATAAATAATTGTCTTAAAAAAAGAAGAGAAAAAAAAGGTTGTATTGACAAATCAGGCATACTATCATAAAATATGTTTAAATGTGTGTAATGTAGTCAACAAACAGCTCCAAATTCACAAAAACTGATTTATAAACTAAAATAACACTGCATTAAACATACCATAAACTAACATTAAAATTAAACATTAATTTAAAAAAATTAATTAATGAAACATTAACATTCTAAACAATTACTTAGGAAATAACAAATATTAAAATTGGATAATCTATCTCAGTAAACCAAATTCTACATATTATCAGTATTTGACTACAATAGGCACTTATATTCCCACAGTGACGAAAGAAGGAATTGTCCTTTTGTATTGCTACACGATGCATATGTCTCTTATGTTATTATTTAAAAAAAGGAAACATCAGCACCATGAACGAGATAAAACAAATATGGATGTTCAAAATGTAGGTATGCATATAACAGTTATTATGCTACAAAGACATTTTTTTATTTATTGTTTGATGTACGCTGTGCTGCAAAAATTGGTATAGTGCCTGGGCCCATAGCATGTACACACTTTGACAATAAATTTGGCCGCCGCTGAAAATGTCTATCACTCTTATTTTACAAAATATGACATCAATGTGATCCCAGTCTACAGTAATGCAATACTGGCAAGCCAGTATTGCGTTACTGTTTCTTGGGATGACATTGATGTCAGATTGTGCAAAATAAGAGAATAGAATTTTTCAGCGGCAGCCAAATTTATTGTGTGTACATAGTAAATAGCAAACATGGAGGGCGGAGAAGAAATCAGCTGCCAAGTAAAAACAGTGGCCAACACTGATATCAGGGATATTTAAACATGGCTGCCTACCACTGGTTGCTGACTATTACAGCATACTTTACATTTTCGTAACATTATTCCAACGGCAGATGTTTCTCAGCTCTGTTGTCATTTAATCTCGAACAACACAGGTTCAAGTATTGCATCAGTTGGAGAGGATGTACCAGGGAAGCAAGAGAGATGGGTTACAAAAATATGGACAGGAACCTGCTACAATATTGTAGGATGATATGGTACCTACATAATGAGTTGCAGAGGATACAGAGAAAGGCAGCTAGATTTTTCTGAAAAAACTGTCATAGGATGCACTAAAGCAACTGAAATGATAAAAGAGTTGGGTTGGGAGTCATATGTTTGAATCATAAGTAAACATCATGTAGAGGGACTGCATTTGGGACATAAGCTCCACCACAGTTAACAATGATAATAAGGAAAATCTTTTAAGAAATTTCAGGTCCCAAGGACAACAGCATCTAAGGACGTCATGGGCATGGACTAACCATACAAGATTGCATAAAATTAGTAGTAGTAAAACAAGAACTTGGTAAGAAGGAAATGTGCCATTTGTTTGAAATTTGTCACACATGTTCCTGAGGATGCACCTTTCGAGGAAAAGTGTAATTCTATGATAACCATGGTGCCACAATTAGATTAATTCGGCAAGAAAACGGAAATAAGGAATAAAACTTTTCAATATTTCGCTTAGTTCTTGTGATATTTTATCTCAAAAGTGAGGTTGTTAGGTTGAAATGTCACCAAAGCCAATTTAACGATGATTTCTTATTAATTTGGTGAGGCAAAATGAAATAAAAAATATTTTTATACACCTTGCTTAGATGTGGAGATTTTTAAAATTGAGGTGAATAGATTGAGATGCAGCCTGGACCAGAAAAAATTTGCCAACACCACAAGGAACCACACACTGTACAATAGGTGTTTTTTTTTCTTCCTACTGGTTGCAGTTAGGTTCAAATACGTTCTGGATCAGAAAAAGTCACAAAAAGCACAACAAACTATACACAAAACTGATATTTGACATTTACTATCTCGAGAACTAAGCAAGATATCAAAATGTTTTATTCTTTACTTTTGATTTGTCTTGTGGACCTACATCAGAATTCATCATCAATTTACAGTGTCACAGTTATGTTAGTACTGCCGTGTGCATTACTGCAAAATGAAATATATCTTAGACCTGATACCACATGAAAGTCATGATGTAGTATACCATTAACACTACAGATGACCTCCATTGTCAGTCACATCATTCACGCCAAAAATAGTATTGGCACTCAACAGCAAAACATCTTATCAAAGTTGTAAAATCAAATGCAAGATAACACTAGTTGGAAATTTGTTTGGGACTATTGGAGATCGCGATTCTACTACAACATTCACTAATGACTTCATAATACTGCTGTAGTCAGTAGCATCTTGTATTATTTTCAAGCAATAATTCCATTTTAATACAGCCTTGACCATTATTTTCAAACAGAAATTAAGTTGTAATAAACCCTGGACAGTTAAATGAACTTCAGAAAGTATTTCTAGTGGTATCTTGCACTTGAAAACTGCAGTATTAGAATATCATTTTGTTGCGGAATCGCTATCTCCGGTAATATCGTTTATTCTTTATTCTAAAAAATTGTCATACAGGCATGAATATAAGCGATCGAAAGGTCACAGCCAAACAGCAAATGATTAATTACTTACATGATGATTTCCTTCTCAGGGCACATACTCTGACATTCCCCTATTACGAAGTTTTTCGGAATAGCATTTTCTGCAATCTCCATTCTTTTCATAATCACTACTTCTTTCCACAGCATAAAAAAACTGAAAACATAAAACTAAATTCACAAAAACTTTGTTACTATAACGCCTAATTCGAGAGACAAAGAAAAAAAACCGTATTTATGTATAATAAATTCCATTGCATCTATCATGTCAACCCAAAGCCATAATTCAAGAGTTTAAAACCTAATGAGCAGTCTTGCTATGTTTGTGATATTAAAAGACAATATAGTTTTCCACTCTACTTTCGAACACAGGCAATATAAATGTGTAGAACTTTCAACAATCAGCATAATCCAGAGAATATATATATCATACAACATATAAATGCATACCAACGACAATTATCAATATAATGTCCCTAACAATAATGAAACTTGTTTACATTCTTAAGATCAACGATTAAAACATACCGAATAAAACATGGAGGAAGGAATGGAATAAAACGGTTATTTCCAGAGATTAATGTCAATAAGATGTAAGTTCTTCAAGACAATTTCAAAATATATTGTCTCTTCACTTTAATGTTTATGACAATTCAAGTAACACATTATTTGGATCTAAACATATGATAGTAAGGATTATCCCATGGAGGAAGGAAATGCTTATTAAATATCATTGTTTACAATATACAAATGCACATAGCAGGAATAAAGAACAAAATACATACTTTATGAAAAAGAAATATAAGTTTAAATTTGAATTTCTCAAATCAGCGGTATATTGGATATCGTTACTACATATAAATTTTTGTCTTTATTGTTCCACCAATTCAGTTAATTTTGATTTTAAGCAATACTATTAAAACATTTTATTTTTAATACATACCTATTTTTCTTGTACTCCAGGCACTGTGACTCCCAAAACAGTAGGGGAATTATAGTAGGGATTAAGGGATGGTGGACTGTTCGACTGATCTAACATTTGCAATTTCCGATGTTCACATGTGCATCTCATTTTTCACTGTGCATACGTTGCTAAGCACATGATGATAAAGACGGTAAGCCGGGACTTTGCGCTATACGTATTATTGATGAACACTTGAGACACATAATCCCACATACAGGGGCGTAGCTACTATGGGGCTAGGTGGTGCAGTGCACGGGGCCCCTACGCTCAGGGGGCCCCAACCACTGATCAGGGGGCCCTTAACAGTAACACAAAGCAAAAATGGGTCGCCCATCTTGCCTGAGAGCCCAAAGTAAATTTTTTGCACCGGGGCTCTTGTTAACGTAGCTACGCCACTGGCCGCATATCGCGTCTGTGTGTTGCCACACCAGCTCCGTAATTCCCAATGGATATTCTAAGCTAGGTACTTGTATAATGTGTTTCACATTTTCTATGTTTACCGTGATGTCAAGTCTCTTAAAATATAGGGAAATACTCATCATCATCATTCTCCAGCTTCAGTCTCCCTGGTGCTGGTCATGAGCACTCTCCACTTCTTCCTTTCCATGAATAGTTGTTCATGAACAGTCTTCTAATCAGGCCCTAAGTCTTCTATATCCTTTATTTGGTCTATCAATTTCTGTTTGGACCTTCCCTTACGTCTTTTACCTTGGAAGTTCATATTAAAGTAGGCCTTTGCTCATCTTTCTTTCTCCATCCTTTGGACATGTTCATACCATTTCAACCGAGAACCCTGTAAGGATTTTGCCGCACTGATTTTTATACCGGCCTCTGCACGATTGATATATCACGTTGTAACCTATTAAGTATTTCATTTGTCAGAATTTCTTTTCTGGGTCACTTATTACTACTATATTAATCTCCTTAAGTTTCTTTATCAACTCATTTTCCTTCGTAATCAGACTTCTGACACTCTATGTCTCCACAAAGAATTAAACTTTCATATCTACCTTATAATTTAATTTTGCCCTATTTAGTTTATCATCGTTATTCCTATTCAACTTTCTTCTTTTTTTTTACGTAAATGGGGAGCCACAGACTTTTCTGGCGATACCAAACCAAGCAGTTCCAGATTTAAGGCGCCAGAAGTTGAACCCGAAAACAAACCTCTTCACCTGAAATAAGTTTCAAATCCCGAATGTAAGATCGATGTCGAGTTTGATTTGTAACAAGTAGATTGATGTCCACAGTAGGTTAACTTCGAGGAGGAGATGGATTTTATAATCAATTAATTGGGTTGAATACAATAATATCATAATGAGCAACCGTAAACACATATCCACATATCCTGTGTAAAATGATTAAGGGTTGTAAGGAATCAAGCCTCACCCTTTGCTTTTTGGTAAGCTCAGAGAAGTGGAATTAATTTTGCTAATACCCAGCTGGTCACTGACAAAATGTTTTGGTAGGTGGTGACAGGCTTATTAACATTTTCAGCTTCGCCCTCTGCTCTCAAGGCCTCGGAGAATAGGTGTTTAGAAATTAATTATTGACGAGACTTTCTATCTACATTCATCCATACTCTGCAATCCACAAATATTGTGGGTGGCAGAGGGTGCTAAGCACCAATCCTAATTCCGTGCATTCCAACCCCGAATAGCACGAGGAAAAAGATAATACATAATAGCATCAGTGCAGCATCTTATTTCTCTAATCTTATCCTTCCTGTCACTGCGATCTAAATAGGTTGGTGGAAGAAGTATTACATTGCATTCGTAAATCAAAGAATTTCGCATATTGGCCAATAAGTTCAAACGAAAACGACGTCTTCTGTCTGACAAACAATACAATCCCAATATATGTATCAATTCTGTGACGCTTTTTCATAAGGGCTGAGGCAAGCAGTCACGAATCGAAACGCTCTTCTCTGTACTTTCCTAATGTATCAGTCAATCCCTTGTGATACGGATCCCAAACTCCACAACAGTAATCCAAATGTTGACGCACGAGAGTTTTGTATGCTACTTCCCTTATAAGAGCGTTACAATTTTTACAAATACGACATATCAATCGTAATTTAGAATTAGCTTTACCTACGACATAATTTATGTGCAAGTCCCATTTCATGTTGCTCTGTATTATTACGCCAAAATACTTCAGGTTATCAGCCTTGTCAAGAACTTAGTTGTTTACTTTGTACTCGTGAACAAACAGATTCTTGTTATTTATTTTACATTGCCTCGCACTTTTTTGCAGTTTACTGTAAATTGCCATCCATGGCAGCATCCAGATCCCGGTCCAAATGACTTCATCTAAGGTTCCTTATCTGATTTTATGCCATTGTGATTGGCCTTTGAATTTAAATAGACGAATAGCTACATAGTTAATTCTGGCTGAATGATGTTATCAAATAAAAACTAGTAAGATTACCTGTGGATGGATGAGGGATAGAAATCTCTTGATTGCAGAAAGTAAACTGAGCTAGAATCTGTTGGGAATGTTGGAAATACTTGAGAGCAGAGATGGAAAGCAGTTGAGGAAACTTCAACGACCCACATAAAATGGAGAATTCAGCTCTAATGATCTCAACTATCTGCTGTAGTGATGTGTTGTGCATCGTGTTTACCAATACATTAAAATATCTCAGAATATATCCGGTTCTTCTCATTTTGATTATTACATGGGGGTTCGAATTTAAACCTATACACATACAGTACATGAACGCACGAATAAATACCATAGCCCTATTACTGCACCGGCGCTGTGAACGGTAGACAACACTACGAACCAAGAACCTTTGGAGAAAAAAAATCTTCCATGCGAGTAGGTAGTCCTGTTGAGGACTTGGTTCTGTTGCAAAATTTGGAGAAGTAAGTACAGACTGAGAAGTAGTCGACGAGGGAAAGATGGGGACTTCGAACAAGGTTACTGTAATTTACGGTTGGGAGTTATGTATCAAATTCCGCAATTTGTATGTATATACGCCATACGCCAGTCAAATCTTTCCCTTATTAAAATCAATTATTGTTCGGTTAATATATGGCTCATTCGTCCATCTACTGAGATTTCTAACAGGGTTTCCAGATCGCTAACGCCTGGACTCAAATTTGGGAGTTAAGATGTAGCCGCGTCTGATAACAAAATGGAATTCCTCAAGGTTACTTAGGAAACTTCGCGGTTACGGTATATCTAGACAAATATGTGATTGGGTTGCAGACTTTTTGAAGGACAGAACACAGTGTGTAGTTCTCGACGGTGAGCGTTCATCACTTGCCGAAGTGAAGTCCGGGGTTCCCCAAGGAAGCGTGATAGGGCCTCTGTTGTTTCTCATATACATTAATGATTTGTGCGACATAATAAGGGGAATGAAAAGATTATTTGCCGATGATGCTATTATTTATCGTGAAATCACAACCCAGGACGACTGCACTTTGTTACAAGACGATATTATGAAAATAATTGCGTGGTGTAAAGATTGGCAGTTGGAGTTAAACGCTAAAAAGTGCCAAGTCATGCGTGTAAGTAAAAAGGTGACACCATTTAGCTTTGAATATACAATTAATGGCACTGTCCTTAGAACGGTAGATTCCGCTAAATACCTAGGGGTAACAATTCGTAATAATTTGTCGTGGAATGAGCATATCGAGAATGTAATTGGGAAAGCAAATCGTATGCTTCGATTTCTAGGTCGTAATTTAAAACAATGCACTCCGGAAGTTAAATCGATTGCGTACAAGTCACTAGTGAGGCCTCACCTGGAATATTGTTGCTCTGTATGGGGTCCTCATCAAAAGGGATTAATGGAGGCATTAGAGATGGTCCAAAGAAGAGCCGCCCGATTCGTGACAGGTATATATAGTTGGAGGGAAAGCGTAAGTGCCATGTTGAAGGAGTTAGGTTGGGAAGACCTGGAGCACCGAAGGCTTTGCTCTCGACGGAAGCTAATTGAAAAATTCTCGACTGACGTATTTCGGAATGACAGCAAACAAATATTGCTACCAGCAACATTCATATCTCGGAATGACCGCGAAAATAAGATAAGAGAAATCAGGGCCAGAACCGATTCATTTCTCTACTCATTTTTTCCACGAGCGATTAG
Organism: Vandiemenella viatica; assembly: GCA_031002005.1. Lineage (NCBI taxonomy): Eukaryota > Metazoa > Arthropoda > Insecta > Orthoptera > Morabidae > Vandiemenella > Vandiemenella viatica. The sequence goes on from CM061914.1 coordinate 80,624,385, forward strand.
GGAATGGAATAGAATAGATTTACCGGGCGAGTAAACACAAAATCGGACAGGAGTAGCTTCCGATAAAGCACTCCGGCCATCCTGATCTGGGTTTTCCATGGTTTCCCTAGATCGCTCCAGGCGAATGCTGGGATGGTTCCTCACAATAGCCCATGGGCGCCTCCTGCCATATCCCGTATATCCCTTCCAAACCATTACCTTTCCTGACAGGTGCAATGCACCCTCCGCCAAACACTTTTGGTGAATCGCGGAGTAATTGTAATAGTAATAGTAGTAATAGTAAGTAGCACTGGAGTGGAAGTAGGAACTGCCCTCCAGCGCTGCTGAAGGAATACCAGAGACAATATTGAGGAATACTGAAACCTGACCCATATTGCGCCAGTCCCCTTGCAACATGGGCGACTGCAATGACATCTGCCGTCGAATGCCAGCTTCACTCATTTCCAACGATAGCTGTAATCCCTGTAAAAAACAGCGCCGGTCGAGGAGTTACTCAAACGTCCCACTACCCTGGCGACAGCCACACTGTCACGGAATGTAATATCGTTTCACTCCTTATTGGAAAAAATTGAAATTCTGAAATTTATTACAATAGATGAATAATAATAAAAACCATTAGAAATGAAGGAAAATGAAACAACCCGGAATTTGTCTAGACTGGTTTCCTTAAAGCGAAAACTGTATGGTCCAACGAAATATCAAACTCACATCGTTCCAAATGCTGCGTCCTTAAGTTAACGTTCATTCAGCAAGCTCCGCATTTCAATCGTATTTTACCCCAGAACACATAAACAGGCGAAAGCTTATTTACACACATTTACTTCTGTTGAGAGTAAGGCAATTCCACAGTACAACTGAATGGAGAAAACAACAGAATGTAAGTTGTGAGAACACAATCGCTCAAACATTCATCTAATTCCATTGAAGCAAGATGTATATTTAAACGGTGGACGGAATACTCATTTTTACACACAGGCCAAGCAGGATAAGATTCTTGAGTATGTTAAAACTTTCGTGTTCGAAACAATTCTACAGTGTGTCATTTAATAGTAAATAATGTGTTCTGTGACATATAATTGAAGCGAAATTAGTTTCTATTTCTCTCTTCTGATTTTTTTTTTTTTTTTTTTTTTTTTTTTTTTTTTACTCGAGGTCATTAGAGAATGGAAAGGAACGGAAAGGAATTCGGCCATGGCCGTTTGAAGAACTTATCTCGGCATTCGCCTGGAGTGTTTTCGGGTAAACATGGAAAAATCGAAATCTGAATGTCCGGATGGGGATTCGAACCTTCGTCCTCCCAAATGAGAGGCCAGAGCGTTACTGCTCTTCCACCATGCTCGGTGTTAATATTCAAATCGGCAATGCATCCAGTACAGAAAAAAGTCTTTTCAAAAAATTTACTTCTGAAGTAATGGTGTCGTTAAAACTTTCGCACTAAAAATTTCGTAAACAGACTGTAAATTTTCCCGCACCGAATCCATCTAAAAGGAAACTGAAGTTTTATTCTTCGTTAAAAATTCCAAAATCATTTCAGTGACAAGAACCCCAGTAACGGTCGATGCAATTAATGGAACTGAGCAATGTCATTAATAGACTCATAACCAAACAAAAAACAGATAAGGATTTTCTGATTGTTTCTAATAGATTTTTGCTCATTGAAACTGCGGAAAATATTTTTAAAATTCAATCACCCCATGTTTTCTTGCAAAACTCGCGTTTTTAGTTTTATGAAGCGTAAAATTCCTCTTTCTAACCAGACATCTGGTATTCCAATCTTGAGTAAACAAAATTATATCCATTAACGAATTCATATATTAATTTCATATTTCTAAAAGTGACACCCAAGAGAAATACAAACTGAAAATGCGAGAATTGAAAATGCGAGAATTGTGAGGGGAATGAACAAAAACAGTTATAAACAGACAAGTCTCTACTACGATTAACACATCTACTGAAATAAAAAGTAAACAAAGAACTATAATTTGGAACGGCAGCGGTCTGCCGAGTAGATTGGCAACACTGGTCAGTGGCCAGAGACGGTATCTGGACGGTAGAGTATAAACAATGGTATAAACAGGTGTTGGGAGCATGGAGGTCCCATGGAGGAAGGAATAATATGGAGACGACGCAAGAGACCTTTACCACGCATGGGAGTGAAGCAGGCCGGCGGAGGAGTGGGGGGGGCATGGCCGGAGTGGTGGGGGCTTGACCGCTTCCCAACAAACACGGGGAATATATACAAACACCTCAAGGGGACTCTAGGATAAACGTGACGCCGCAATCTGGTGATGGATTATTATGTAACTCGATGAGATAAATAAAAAATGAAGAATAAAATTTTTTGATATCCTGCTTAGTTTTCGAGATATTCTGTCTCAAATGTGAAATGGTTTTGGTTGAAATTCAGAAGAAAAAATTATTCAAAGTCAAATTTTATGATGAATTTTTATTTAAAAAGACGAGACAAATAAAAAATAAAGAGTAAAATTTTTCGATATTTCACCTAGTTCTCGAGATATACTGTCTTAAAAGTGAGGTGTCTTGAGTTGAAATGCAGAAGAAAAATTTCGCAAAAGTCAAATTTAATGATGGATTCTTATGTAAAACGACGAAAAAACTCGATAATAAGGAATAAATGTTTTCTATATCTTGCCTAGTTTGGGGTATATACAACATCCAAATTGAGGGGTTTAGGTTTGGATGCAGGCTGGACCAAAAATTAATTCTGTCAAAGCCACAATGATTACATGGTTGACATGCAGAATGGATATTTCAGTTTTATTACTACCACTTGTGGTTAGTCTGAAATGTGTCCTAGACCAGAAAAAAAGTAAGAGGACCCACTCTAGGGATGAGCAACCCAGACATTTTGTAGGCTGGTACCAGAAATAAAATGTTTCCGCATAATTTATAGTTAGTATAAAGTGTATCAACAAAAAGTAAAGAGTGATACTTTACTATAATGTATGGTTGGCATCATGCGGTGTTCTTTTAAGTAACTTCAAGCAAGTGTGCTCCAATCATAAATGCGATGATGAGTCACTGTCTGAACAAGCGTATACTTTTTTCAACAAAATAACTTATCACGCTAGAAGAACTCTACTTCAACTTCTGTTTAAAAAGGGCAGAGGCTTTATTATTACCTTTAAAAATAAAAGAGCCGTTTCACAATTGTTGCTATTACAGGAATGTACAAGGAACTTTATGACACAGAATTTGATTCATTACTTTCCTTTACTTCACATTATTAATAATGAATTAACATGTGGTTATAGGTAGGGACCGTGCACAAACTACACGGCCCGGTCCTGGGGGGGGGGGTGCTGGAAGGCTACGATTTCAAAATCGGTAAAAATAGGTATAGACGTATTTACAAACAGAATCAAGTCTTATATGAAGCTTTAAAAATAACCTAAGTCAGTGGCCTGAAATAGCTATTTAAAAAATTAATAAAACTCACAGCTTCTCACATAACAGTTAATTTCATCATCCATTGTCAGCATAATCAGCAACGTGACGAAAGAAATCGTAATAGTAAATTCACTGAATCGCGAAGTAAAACACGCCCCTTTAAATCTCATTTTAAACACTCGTTAAAAAATAATGCTAGTCTATTATGTGCAAAATAGCAAGTTTGCTGATTTTCTACACTACACCAAGAAAAATTTGAGAACAAAGTCATCCCATTGAGAGCTATGACTAAATATTTATAGACGTACTGCAAAGTTTGCGGTGTCTACCGCTCACTTCAACAACGATAATTACAATTCAACTTACTTATGAAATGATATTCCAGGTTCTTTCCTGTCTGGCCTATTTATGCAACCGTACGCAACACAAGCTGGCATTTTTAAACACTTATACACAATACTAAATGAAATAATCACTGCATCTACCACAATGTGAACACCTTAATCGTTGGGAAGCGCCATATGGTCGCTGCCGGTGCTGCCACCATGCGGGAGAGTTTAGTGCTTGCTTCACCGATTTAACGTCACTTCTCCTCCATATAATTCCTTCCTCCATAGGAGGTCCTTCCTCCATGGCATGCGTTATTTGTCATGGTTACAGTCGCAGACGGGAGAAAAGTGAAATGCGATTTTCACTGGTTCTCCACCGGATGGTGTAAAACAGGGGTCTCCAAACTACGGCCCGCGGACAGATTTTGTCCGGCCCGCGGAGAGCTAGGCGAATTGTAGACCTTTTTTTTTTTTTTTTTTTAGCTCTACTGTAATTTACGGACGCCCCCTAGCAAATTAAGTTTAGTTTACTGAAGTTTTCTCATTTTATGTTGGTTTTGGCCCTCGGAACTTACTGGAGTAATCAGTATGGCCCTAAGGCTGAAAAGTTTGGAGACCCCTGGTGTAAAAGGACAAATCGGAGAAAGGTGATTCCCACAAGAAACTTAGTTTATATTATGCATTTATTCCTGATTGTGTACGTGTTTTAGTTCTGTATTAGGGAGCATCCATTAACTACGTGAGGTAAAATAGGAGGGAGAGAGGGGTCAACAGAAATCTCACGAAATTCCTTGAAGAACAGTAGAGCTCCAAAAAGTCCTACAAAATGACGTCCGACTCATGGGCGCCGGCAGGATTACTTTAAGGCGGGTGCATCTGTTCATATATATACAAAACACTTATTAACTAAGGATGCTAAATTCATTGACAATGTGTTGAATAAATTTGGACAACAACATGGGTGCCTTAAGTTATTATTCGAACAGTGAATTTAATAATAAAATTTTTGTTTCTTAATCTTTTTCTGTGTATTTTCTTTCATAGCAGGAGGGTGCAAGTGCACCCCCCTCCCGGCGCCCATTCGTCCGTCCTCACGTTAGAGGGAAAAAAGGGGTGGGGAGAGGTATAACCACCCTTCAATACAGGAAAGCTAAAAAATGTTTGTCTACAATTGTGGGACATCACGATTACTGTATGATTTCTGGCCATAGTAATCTGACAGTCAGGGCCGCCGTAAGCGGGCGTGCAAGGCGTGCACTTAGGGTTACCAGATGTCCTCTTTTACCCGGACATGTCCTCTTTTTTGGACAGTAAAAATGGTCCGGGCGGGTTTTGAGAAAAATCCTATTTTTTTTTAGTTCCGTTTTACTACTGCCTGAACTTGAAAGTGTGGGAATAAAACTCTCCCATCTGTCAAAACGGTAAACCCTAAAGAATTTAACCTTTATGTCAACAATGTGATATTTTATCTACACTTTTCCTTTTTCTGTCTCGGCACTGTGTCAAGATATAGTTACGATTTCTGAGCAATAGGTGGCGAGGCAATTATCGTGAAATACGAGCTGCGGGGCGGCCGGTGAAGAACATTATGTACGCAACAATGCAAAGTACTTCGGTAGTCAGCTCGGTTTCTAGAATCATTGTTTTCAACTGCTTTACTGTTTATGTTGCGTTTTGGTTGTTGTGAAGTGAAGCAGTTTTACTGTTCAAGTGAAATCATGCCAAAACGCAAATGTGTCTTCAGTGACGAATTGCAAAAACGATTTCCTGACTTCAGACCGGGAAGAATTAGCTCAGAGGCAGAATGTCTTATCTGCCCATCAGGAACATTTGTTTCAGTTGCTAATAAAGGTAAGATTTATAACCATGGGACCGATTTTACGTAAATATCGTATGACACTGGAAATTTGCGTGTAATAGCTCAGATTTTCTTACACTGAATAACGTATAACACGCACAATTATTAATTTGCAGGGGGGCTAGACCTAGAAGCTCACAAAAACACTGAAAAAAAACAAAACGCGGATACGTACTGCAGCATCTTCATCCAAAGTTGACGATTTTTTTTGCAAAAAAGGATTCAAAAATTAATGATCTGGTCCATGCAGCTGAAGGCACCCTATCTTTTCACACAGTCAAGCATCATCAAAGTTTTAAATCAATGGAGTGTACTGGAAAACTGCAGAAAGTGTTATTTACAGACTCAAATATAGCGAAACAAATGGCATGTGCTCGCACTAAAACAGAAGCCATTATTAATTCTGTATTGTCACCTCATTCTGTTAATGCTTCTATTGACGCTTTGGAGTGTATTTCATGTTTTGGTGTTGCAACAGACGGCAGTAACCATGGTTCTGTGAAACTGTTCCAATTCTAATTCAATACTATGACTTTAAATCTGGGGGAATTCAAACAAAAGTGATAGAACTTAAAAGTAGTCCAAATGAAAAATCTGAAATGATTGCATCTTACATATGTGATACTCTTAGAAGTAGAGGTATTAATAATAAATGTGTTGCTTTTTCTGGGGACAATATAAATACAAATTTTGGTGGGGATTAGTGGACTTGGTAAGAGGTCGGGAAATAATGTTTTCGCCCATCTGAAAAACAATTTAAATGATAGATTAGTAGGATTAGGCTCCCTGCTCATGTTTTACATAACTGCATTCAACATGGCATTGATGCAGGACTCACATTAGATGTTGATTCCATAGTATTAAAAATATTTAATTATTTTTCTGTGTACACAGTACGTACTGAAAGTCTTAAGGACTTTTGTGATTTTGTAGATGTACAATATAGGGAAATAATGTGTCATTCTAAGAGTAGGTGGCTGTCCCTTTTTCCTTGCGTTAAGAGACTAATTGAGATGTATCCAGCACTGAAATCATATTTCAGTTCTCAGGGTGAAATTCCAATTCTGATTATAATGTTTTTACAAAATGAGCTTAGTGAAGCACGATTATGGTTTGTTCATTCTCTTATGTCATTATTTCAACATAATATTTTGGCCCTAGAAAAAGAGAAAAATTCACTGGTAGAAATGATACATATTCTTGAGGGTGTGTTGAATGCTCTTCAGGAAAGAAAAATCCAGAATTTCAAATCTTTAAAACTAAAAGAAATTTTGAGAAAAAAACGGGATGAAGGTTATGGTTCTAAATGTGATATGCTAGAAGGAGAAATAGCACATGTTTATGATGCAACAATTACGTATCTTAAGAAATGGTTGGTTCAGTATCAAGAGTTTTTGGTAAGGTATTTAAATGGATGGGTCTGAAGAATTCTCCAAATTGGGGAGATGGGGAACAAACAATTCTGTACCTAAATGAAAAACTTAATATTAAAATAGATGATGTAAAGTGCTTTGATCAGTTTTGCAACTTTCAGAAATTTTTGACAAACCAGGCTAACGTTAATACAGATTAGTTGTCAAATGATATCTGGTGTAAATATTTCCGAGAGTCAAAGAATGGTGCTTGTTTCTCAGAACTACTAAAAATTGCGGAGTTTTTCTTTGCTATTTCCAGCCACAATGCTAGTGTAGAAAGGATTTTTTCATTAGCAAACAGTCAGTGGACCAAAGATAGAAATAGACTAACTTGGGAACCATCAGACCTGTTCAGAACGGATTTCGATCCCCCGAGTATATGTTGAAGGATAGTAACTACATATGTCTGTGTTACAATTATTTCTTCAAAATGAGCCCTAGGTATCGAGAAATTAACGCACAAACATTTGTGAATATTGTTTAAATACTGTAATTTTAGTACATTGCTTAATTGTTTCACCGTGGCGTATCGGTAGAATGCTTACTTCCCATTTTTTTAACCCGGGTTCAAATCCCCGTACTGGTAAATATTTTTATTTCTTTTTTTATATGCAGTAATCATTGAGCAATGATTTTATTTCATTTACGAATTTTTATTATGTGAAATAACTATTAAAATAAAATTTTACAGAATATACAGTCCCAACTTTTTTTTTTTATAATCATTATTTTTGGTTTTTTTTGAAATTTTTTTTTTTTTTTTTTTTTTTTTTTTTTTTTTTTTTTTTTTATGAAACAGGTATATTTCATGTTCTACAAAGGAAATGGAACCTTAACAGAATATCTCTTGGTCGTAGCATTGTAATAATTGCTTATTGTATCTATTGTAAGTAATTATATTATTGTAAGCAATTATATTATTGTAAATAATTGTATTATTGTAAATAATATTTTAAAAGTTATTTCGCATAATAAAAATTCGTAAATGAATTTTAAATGAAATAAAATCAATGCTCAATGTGTACTGCATATAAAAAAAGAAATAAAAATACTTTCCAGTCTGGGGATTTGAACCCGGGTTGGCAAAATGAGAAGCAAACGCGCTACCGATACACCACGCTGAAACTGTTAAATATGCTAAAATTATAGTATTTAAACAGTATTCACAAACGTTTGCACGTTAATTTCTCGATACCTAGGTCTCATTTTGAAGAAATAATTGTAACACAGACATATGGAGTTATTCCCTTCAACATATACTCGGGGGATCGAAATCCGTTGTGAACAGGTCTGATGGTCTCCAAGTAAGTGTTGAGTCTGTTAAGGGAATTATAAGTGTGCAATATAATTATAAGGATTTATCTTGTGTACAGTTTTATAATTATTTGTTGGAAAATAAGAAATTACTCTCAGAAATTGGTTCATCAAAGAAATATCTGAGTACTTCAGGGAATAATGATGAAGATGAGAAATGTACTAATGATGATTTTTTGTAGTTTATATTAAAATGTGCCACAAATTGTTGTAACGTTGCATGATTTAATAAAATGAAGTAATATACTACCTATTGTAGATGTTTCATTTGCAAAAAGTATAGTGAATTATGCATATCTTAAATATTTTTATTTATTAAGTGTGTAGTTATAATCTATCTTAATGCAACATCCGTAAATGTTGAGAAACCCACAACACTTGCAGAATTTAGTATTAATCTAGAAATGTCATCTTTTTTGAAGACCATCATCTGGTAACCCTACGTGCACTGCACGCAGGCGGCACTCGTGGTGGCAACAATGGGGGCGGCAAATAATGTTCAAAGGGGCGGCAATCTCACAGTTTTTTGACCCGGTTCGGAAATATCCTAGATCCACCACTCACTGTAGTTAGACAGGGGGCGGCATAATCGGTATTGCACGCGGGCGCTCAAACAGCTAGCGGCGGGCCTGCTGACAGTTAATATTGAATACTGGGATTGGGCCTTGGTATACCTTTTAATGTTGACAAGATATTTGACAAATTAGCCAAGTATATATATATATTTATATGTAAAGATTGAATGAACTAGATCTAGGATACACTTTGTCAATCTCTAATATTAGCAACTAACAATTAAGACTCTTCATAAAGGGCAAGTTCACAGCCATTGAAGATATGAAACAGTTAGGCAATGATGTCCAACTCCTGTGATCTGGTATGGGTTTCTAATAAAACACTTCTTGTCTTCAGTTGACAGTAATATTAGGCGTGGTAGATGAAATCGTTGTTATGATAGTAATTTCACTAAAATAATCAATGACATTCACACTATAGAACAAAAACCGGTTCCATAATTGCAAGATGGCAATGGTTAGTGAAAATTATACAACATTAATATAACTAGTAATAGGTCTCGTAAAACTGGCACAATGTAATTGTTCAAAAAATACTGCAGTAGGAATAAAACTCTAATTCTATCAAATATGAAAAGTTACAGCTTCAAAATGGTGATAGCAAGATTCCAGCTATGAGGGTGAATGGTATTAAAAATTCTCAATCATGACAACAGATGGAATCAACAAATATCAAAAGGAGCATTCAAAGAAATTTACATAACCATTACTTTCTTATAATATTCTGTATATTTATTTATCATTACAACACAAAAAATTCAGCATTGCCATGTACAGTCAAGACCAAGAATTTTTCAGGCCACCCTTGCACTTTGGGAAAAGAATCTATTATTAGTGGTGTGATAAGATACAAGATACAAAAAAATAAACCCTCATATTTTAATTGGCAGGTAGAAAAAGGAAGTAATACTTTTGAAAGTCTGTTGTTAGTTCTATAGTTTCACATGCTAGTGTCTAAATTTGATTTGATTTGTGATTACGTACATGAACTTATTAAGTTATTCCACCATAATAAATATTATATATGGAAAGTGAAATAATTATGAATTTTATTTTCATTTTGAATTGTATTTTATCAATGTTAATTACAGTTAGGTTTGATAAAATAAAGAAAATAGATCAGTTTATTTAACAAAACATTTATTATTAAAACTACATGAAAATTATAGCATAGGTGTGATGGTGTATACACTTCCTGATATTCCAGTTTTATTAAATTCAAATCAGACTTATGCAAATCTTAAATTACAACATTTTACAAAAAAATTATTTTCATGATTAGCAAATGAAAGGAATTTAATATATCACAGTATTATACAAGAAATTAACTGAAAAAAGAAAGCAAATTACTTGAAGTATTGTCTGGAAATCTAAATTTGATGATTGCTTTGAGTGTTATGAATATCTATAAATATTAACACGTTACAACTGTTTCTCAGACACTCAAAACAAATTTATTTTTTGAATATTTATATGGTACTGTAAGATATGTTTATCAAAGGAATGATCAGAATATAATAAGTGGGTTCCATGTTGGACAGTTTTCCATCATTTGTGCTATGAGTTCCATCAAGGTATACAGAAAACAGTATTTATTTTTTTCCAAGATAAGAGAATTATTTGCTTAATTTTATAAATGAAAATGTGCAAATTCTTCATCATGAATGAGTAGAAATTTTTTTAACTTTCACTTTAAAACTGCAAAGCTGAAATGCAATCTTGGATTTGTGTTCCTGAGACTTTCCCTTATTTGGCAGGAAGGGTGCTTATCTTCCAAAATAACTAATCGTGTAAAATAACATGGTCTCATTTAAGGAGGGAAGGATGTCATTACTGATTTGTTCAGTGTTAAATGCAGTGGTAACTTTCTCAATCAATGTCCAGTTTTTTAAATGAGCCAGTTGTGCTGTACATGTTTTTCAGGCTTGATGATCTGCAGTCACGTTTACTTTCATCTGCTTTATATTTTTCCTCTTCTTGGAACCATGTCTTGATACTTTCTAATCGTTTGATTGTTTGACCTATAGAGAAAACAAACTCTGTAATAGCCTCTATAAATACTGAAGATCTAATATAGATTATTTAATACATTTTCTGACTATTACTTACTGTGCAAAGAATCACAGGAAGCCATATCTCCATTATAATCTTTGGGTAATATTTCTTTTGGCACATGTTTATAAAATTCCTCTAGTTTATCAGTGTGCAAATGAAGCTAGAAAAAAAAAAGTTTCTGTTGTTATTAACTACCAAAATAAATTTTTCCATGTAAATTTTAACTTAGTATACCCATCATTTAGCACAGATGAAGGTAGTAGATATGCAGTGAACACAATAACACTAGCACACTTTCTGATATTACAATAAAAACTGTATTCATGTATAGGAAGGAGACACATTTGCCACATGTCTTATTCATATATTTGAATAGGGTTTCATTCTGAAATGTTGTAAGATGTGTTAGTGTTGGTATGTTCATAGCAGATCTCCTTATTCTGTGTCCTTCCTTATTTTTATTATACAGTGGTCTAAATGACAAAGGAGAGGAAATGTTTGTCAACAAGTAACCATTACAGTGGGTAGAATGCTTCAAAGAACATCCTGATCACCTAACTACATCTTCATTTTACATTAGACACAATTTTCTTTTAACATTCTGACTGCTGCCACTACACTAATGCCAAAAAAAATTAAAATTTGCCCTAAAGCTTCAACCAGTTTAAACTATTCCCTTTTGCTAACAAATATTTAGCGTGCCTTACCTATGTCCATGACTATGTGTTTCTTCCAAGTTATGCACCAACCATGCTTATTGATCATTCCTATCTGTATAATTTTTAATATTACAAAGAAAAAATGTAGGATTTATGCCAGCATATACAAGTTAGAATTCTATTTATTAACGTTTTCAGTATTGTTTGTCAACTAACGACTCTAAGGTGTGTCGGGGTTGGTGTGGACCAAAATTTACAAAGTTCAACATCAAGTGACCTTGAAAAAAGGGTTTTGTAGCATCAAATGCAGGACTCTTTAAAAAACTATTCAGCAGAACATTCTCCTTAAAAACATGTGTTCAAAAGTTTATTTTAACAAATTTGCATTTTCAGAGCAAATAAATGGAGCAAGAACCAACACATGCGCTTACCTCCACGAAATGGGGCAAGTGTGTATGTGGCCTTTTTTTTTTACCACTAATTCTACTCTAGAGCAGTACAGAGGTAATTGCAAAAATTCTGTTTAGTGATGATTATTTTGGTCTTTGGATGGACAGAAATGGAAAAAAGTTTCGCTGAGTCATACACCTTTCCTGGGGCAAATCGGAAGATGTGAAGAAAAGCAAAAGATAAACAGGAAATAATGAACAACTGAAAGCTTTCTCTATTGACAAAAACCAATATTTAAAACATTAAACATAAGAACTTAAGTTACAAATTCAACAGAAATCCTTGTTACAATTAAATTTCTCATCTCCTGTTTTTCTCGAGTATTTCCTCACCATTTTATGAAGAGAATGTCAAGTGAGAAAAATAAAATAAGCAAACTTATTATTGATAATAATCAAGAAAAGTTTGGCAATTCCCACTAGTTTGTACTAATGTATTGACATAATTTTATTATTAGTTTCAGAATTATATAATTAGTATTTTAAGATTCATTATGCTCATTAATAATAAACAACACAAAAATTAGTAAATTATAAGGAATTACAAACCAAGCTATTTAATTTTTGGATGATACACATTCTAAAGTAAGTAATTATTAATACCTAAATCATTAATACTCAAAAGGGGAAAGTGAATACCACTCTGTCCTTGCCCCGAAGGTAATATATGCACCTACCCCAATACGGAATTTTTTGAGGGGCAAGTGCAGTCCAGAGGCTAGCTTCCAAAAAATAATAAGTAAGACAAATAACTTGACATGGTATTTATTAATAAAATCATAGGTTCCAACTAAGCCTGAAAAAGTCTGGAGATAGCATCAACTAAGATGATGACGACGGATCGAACTCTCTTTACATAACTCGATACATCAAGTGAAATCGCGCAGAATCTTTGTAACTATCAGCGAAGACTATTCTTAGTGCTAAATCCCATCTGATGATAGGTATATGAAAGAGAGGGTTTCTTAGAACAACTTCTCATAGATGGCAGCACTAAAAGTTTAATATAAAACCAGTTACAGCTGAGTTACGCCCTTGCCTCGACGTACGTAAAAAATCATTCAAACAACTTTTATATAAGCTTATTTATGGCTGTATATATGGCAAATAATAAGTAGAGTTACTAAGCAAACTATAACAAAACGATTATAATGGTACACTGCAAATTGAAAATCAACACATATGCATTAGATGTTATGAAATTCAGAATTATATTACAGTATCCCAAAAAAAGCTATTGTAATAAAAATGTATGATTTTCATTATATCCACATTAATGGGATTTTTTGTTAATTTTTAACCAAATGGTTAATGCAGCCTTTATGAAAATGAAAGTTCTGAACAAAAAATCCTAATAAAAGATATAGTGATATTGTAGTAAAATCAATTCAGTGAAAAAGTGTAATGGGGGAGAGAGTTTCAGTTTTGAGTTACGCAATAAAATAGAATATATTTGTTCGCTTTGATTTCATCTCAGATAACATTGATATCTGTGTTACTACAATTTCTCTTCTGTTTTAGAAGTGTAGAGAAAAAACATGGAATGCATTAAAAGTAAAAATGAAGTCAGTCCTGATGATTTAAATTCAATCATAATGTAATTACTGCCAAATTATTCACTGAAATAAAATCCTCTCGGTTGCCCAGCCAGATGGTGTTGTACAAACAGGACGTTTCAACAGTTAGCTATGCTGTCTTAATCAAGTGTCAGGTCTCTTCTAGCTGTCCCAAGCTGACTGTCACCACCTAGACAGTCTAGGCGGTTACATCTAGAATAGATCTGTTGAAATGTTGTGTTCATATAACCAAGGCGGGCGTTAGGGGGTGGGGGGGGGGGGGTAAGCGGTTCAAATGTTCCCGGGCCCACCGGCTAATAGGAGACCCCGATCACCAGCTGCAGTGTCCCCCAGGCCTTGAAGCCAAGAATCCGCCCAGCCAGTTTGTAGAGAAAAAAAAAAAAAAAAAAAAAAATATATATATATATATATTTTTTTCTGGACACTTGAGAGGATTTTATTGCATCGGTACAGCTGGAAAGTCTCCACTCACACATAAAATAATTCACTATTTGCAGGTATTTAATAGTAAAGAAACATTGATCAAGTGTTGATTATTTTGTCAGTAAGAGACACCAATTTTGTGAAAGTCAGGAAGTAACTGTTTTGGTTATAACTTACCAGACTCATGTGCTCTTTTTCCATGAATGGTTTTATAAGATTCATAATGCCGGTCATCACAGGATTCACATTTATTATGTGAATGCCTTTCAAGCGTATTGGTATTGCTGCCTAAAGCATGAAAAAATTGGTAATCAAACAGGATTCCAACTCAGTTTTAAAATGTAGATTCTAAAACATTTTATAGTGTGAGCATACATTTTGTTCTTTGTTTTTAACTACTGTAAGGAGAATTATATGCTTCAGAATAAAATCTTTCAGAAATACAGAGGTGAATAAAATTATTATTATTACTATTAACTATGATTGTGCTTGTCACAATTATCCTACTATTCTAATTTTTCACTATCTTAATTTTTAATGTTTGAAGCTCCCTGATTAACCTATTCCAGTCACTGACTACATTACAAACAAACAAAAAATTTACCTCTCCATAATGTCTGAAATCAAGTGCTAATTTATGGTTATGATTCTCTCTCTCTTGCCTTCTACATGCAGATGCTAATCCTAAATCTTGTTCCAATAACCATCTAGGCATCTTCACTAATTATGTTTTCTATATATCTATCACACTCTTTACTAATCTCCTGACTTTTAGTGACACCCAACCAAACATCTTTATATTTTCATTAACTGAGAGTATTCTGCTGTAATTATTGCAAGTACATTGTCTCACTAAAGCTCAATGAAGAATGATGAGATGTCTAAATCACCTGTTATTTCCAAGTAGACATATCAACAGAGTTTTCTATCTGCCTTTGCTTCAGCTGTAAATGTGTGTTGCTGATATAGTGTACAGTACTTTATTTGAATCTGGCATCCTTCATTAAAGATAGTGGCATGAGGGTTAGATTACTAAAGTCATGTATGAAATTATTAAAATTCTATTGATCTGTGTTTCAAATCTTAGTAATTTATGTGTATCAGAATGTGTATCAATTGGCTATATGGTACGCAATAAAAAAACAACTGTTCTACCAACACTTAATTTTTTTTGTATAAATCTCTGTTTCTTAGGTATTAGCAATTATATAATGTTTGGGTGTGATTAGATACAGTCTCTGTAAACCGGAGATATTCTCTTGACTTCAGTGAAATTTCAGTTCTTCTTGTGTAAATACATGTTTTGTGGGCAGAAGAATGGTCTAGTGGCTTAATAATTAAGGCGTCTAGACTGAAAGGTCTCCAGTTTAATTCCTGGTCTTGGACAGGATTTTCAAAGGCCATTGACATGACCTTCACCAATCGCATGCTTTGTAACATGGACTTTTCCAGAATGCTTCCATAGTTAAATTTCCATGTTAAGTGTTAGGTCTCCTATACATGCATTGGCGGATCCAAGGGGGGGGGGGTCATGGGGGTCATGACCCCCCCCCCCTGGGCTCGGCCTCTGATAATATTTTTAATCTCACTGATTTTAATTAAATAAGATTACTTTGAATAATGGATGGCCAGATCTCACAAAAATATACACGACAGTCACAATTCGACTATATGCTGTTTATAATTTTATGTTGTATCTGATCGGTCATTGTGAACTGAATATTGTGCACGCAATTACAACTTTTGATTTTGCCACGTCGTGCAGCGCGTCGTACTATTCGTTCGCGGCTGCGCGTCCGATGTTCGGTGACGTCACCGCCGCGTAGCTCGACCGCTTCTCGCCACTAAACCGTTTGATGTATTTACATAAATATTGTCATTTTAGTTATGCACGGGTGTTTTTTACTACAGGATACATCGAAAAATGTGATTGTGCTGGTGTGTCGAAACGTAATGCATGTAGTGGTTTATTTAGAAAGATAGTTTCATTCTTTTATGAAGAAACCTAGGTTTGAGATTGATAAACACCCAAAACATTTACCTATACTGAGCACTAATGCATATCATAATATGTGTGCTGCCGATGCTTCAACAACTACCTTAACATTAGATGAAGAAGAAAATATTACTCCTGCTGAAGCTGTTCTATGCTTGCCGATTTCGTGTACGTCGACTTCCAGTTCTAATCAGATAAAAAGTTTGTTTTCTCAATCGAAATTTTCCTCAGATATTGGATGGTTTGTAAGAAAATACCTAGACGTTTCAACAAGAGCTATATTGGTCGACAAACATTAGTTGCCTTGTCAAATTTATATTTTCCCACACTGTAGATATATATATATTTTAGAAGTCACACATTGACAAGTTTCCAAGTTGCACTGGCTTGTTTTATTGCATAAAGACCAAGACCTTTACAGAAATATTATGTTTTATTTACAGTATCGCCCTTGAGTTTCCACACAGTCAAAAACTCCTCTAAAACGATTAATAAAAGAACCATTAATATCTTTCGATGATTTTCTTGGTAAAAATGGTGTGTTGCTAACTCACCAGCGAAAAATTTTTAAGGGGCTGGTGTAGATAATATTACAACAGATATCTTAAAGATAGCCAGATGTGGCATTGTACCTTATCTAGAAATATTTAAATTGAGTCTGGATCCTTTATGAATACCAGAGGACTGAAAAAGTGTGATAGTAGCGCCGGTACATAAAGGAGGAGTAAGTAATAGAGTCGAAAATTATAGGTCAATCAGTTTCAGATCAGTGGTAGGTAAATTAATGGAGAAATATAATATGTGAGGAGTGTAAGTGGTTTTCAAGTACCCTTTAGGCAAGATTATTCATGCGAAACTTGGTTGGTGGTATATATGCAAGATATTTCGGATGAAATTGACAAGGCAGGCCAAATTGACAGTATAGCACTAGATCTTTCAAAGGCTTTTGACAGAGTGAGCCACAAAATGACAGTAAATAAGGTAAAAACTATTGGAATGGATGTGAAAGTGTATGGTGGGTAGAAGAATTTTTAAAAGGTAGAAAACAAAAAGTTAGCTTAGGAAATGCAGCATCAAAAGAAGTGGTAGTAAAAATGAAAGTACCACAGGCTTTTGACAGAGTGAGCCACAAAATGACAGTAAATAAGGTAAAAACTATTGGAATGGATGTGAAAGTGTATGGTGGGTAGAAGAATTTTTAAAAGGTAGAAAACAAAAAGTTAGCTTAGGAAATGCAGCATCAAAAGAAGTGGTAGTAAAAATGAAAGTGCCACAGGGTAGTGTATTGGAACCATTGCTATTCATTATTCTGATGAATAATTGTGTTGGTTTACTACCAGAATTTGTATTGTCTGCGGATGACATTATGCTATATAAAAGGATAAAAACGGAAGAGGACTGCGAACAGCTGCAGGGTGATCTGGACAGGATACCTAGTTGGGTTGGTAAACATGAGATGAAGATAATACAATGAAGATATAGCTTATTAGATACACAGATAAAAAACTAAAGGTTGATTATGATTATAAGAATTGCTTGTTAAAGACTTGAAATGTAAATATCTTAGTATTACATTTGATAATAAGCTAACTGGGCAGGACACATTGGACGGGCAGTAGGAAAAGGTTTCAAAATTCTGCACTTGTCGGTAAGAGTGATGAGGGGATGTACGAGAGAAGTAAAGGAAGTGGGTTACAAAACTTTGGTCAGACCATTACTTGAATATGGTAGTGCAGTATGGGACCCACATTTTGAGTATCAAATACAGGAGTTGGAGAGGGTGCAAAATAGGGCTGCTAGATTTGTTTCTGGAAATTATTGCCGAATGCAGTCAGTAACAGATATGATAAAAGAGCTGGAATGGGATTCATTGCAAGACAGGAGGCGGGTGAAGAGGGTCATAGGAGTCTACAAGGCGTATACTGGTGATGAGGCATTGAAAGATATTGGCATAAGAATTAAAAGTAATGCATGTATGGGAAAAGATAACCATGACTACAAGCTGACAATCGATTTTAGGCACAAATGAGTAGGAAGATTCTGTTTTTAGGTAAGGGTGTCAGAGACTGGAATAAGTTACAAAGAGAAATAATGAATAATTAACCAAAAAAGTTGAAAGAATTTAAAGTTGAAATTTGGAGAGGGCAAATGTAGGTGGGTGCAAGAAAAGACTAAGAAGGGTGCGTAGGGCAATTGCTACCAAAGCGTGCACTCCATTGCAATCAAAATTAAATTAAATTAAGCATCTTTGATTTTCGAACGGCAGTATTACTGGAGGTTGTGGTTACTTTGAAATGTAGCCTGGACAGAATGACTGCTGCCACGTTTTGTTAATGTATAAGGAACGATGGATTTAGTTCTGTAATTTGCGCGATGTAGCATAAGATTTTAGGATTCCTAGTTGATTTTTTTAATTTCGGTGGTTCCTTATTGCTTTCGTCAAATAGTTCGTAAGTAATTCGAACTTTATGACGATTTAAATTACAATCTAAAATGTACATTACAAAATCAAGGTTATGAACGTTACTTAATAACAACTGCAACTGCAACTGCGAAAAATAAATTCCCTGGTCACTGTATTCAAACCTCCCTTTCTGTCGGGCTTCGTATCCAGCTGACGTGTAATCACCGTTTACTTTTTGCCGTTAGAGCAAAATTTCCTACTCCGGAGCTATTAGTTTATTAGTTGCATTAATTTTCACGCTTTTAAACGAATAGTATGATTGAATATGTAATAATGTTCTTGCTCTGATCTCTGAAAATCAATGAGTAAATGTGACAGTACTGGCTAGGAAGTTGAAGGTTTTTAGTGCTGGTAAAACGCGAATTAATAATGACTTTTCCCAAACTATTCATTTTAAGTTTCTTATTAGGTTTAAGATTTTTACCACGTTTGATTCAGGTATTATGTTTATTTTAGTGTACAAAACTGAGAACTAAATAATCGAAGTGAAAAAATAAAACAGAATCTAAGCATGGTCGTAGTGTGATCTTTTGTCAGTGTTTATTGAATGCTCATATCGAATACAGAGTGATCTGCTCGCTTATTTCTCCTTCTAGAAATAGTTATAATTTCATTCTCCGTTCCTCAGTACATACAAGTCGCAAGCTGCATTCGCAGATTTTAATCTGGAACATAGGCTCTTAATATTTGAAAGTACCATCTTAATTGATGAAGAATTTTTTGCGAGATGCCATTTCAAAACATCAGGCACATGCAGGTTTCTCACAGATTTAAAATAGTATAGTATATTTAATTAATTACTCAGTTAGTTAGAAATATACCTTAATTTATTTTTCAGGTACTTGTACAACTATATCCTTAAGCAGAGTATTGAAGACGAACTCAATTGTATTAAAAAAAAGTTCTACTGACGCAATAAATGATACAATGAGTGTTCTGAGATAGAAAACATGGAACAAATGTTTTGAAGAGTCAAAAGAATTTGCCGAGAAATTTGCGATGGAAATTTAATGCCCCAGAACAGTGCCGATATAAATGCATAGAACCAATAACCTACCTGTTCAATCAGTTGAAGAGTATTTCGGTAGGGCTGTATACTCATACTTATAGATTCTATAATAAATGATCCACAAGACCATTTGTCTCCTGAAATATTTTATTTCAACTAGTCGTTTTTGTACCGAAAGTCAATTATACCTATCCTAATGAAAACGTTGAAACAATTAAGCAACTCGCATTCGATTATAAGCAGGTAATAGACGACACTGCATTATCAGTCATTATAAGCAAATATTGGCTGTGGATAGTAAAATGGCAACGGAATCAGAACATTCCACAAGTCGATTTCCAATCTAATATAAAAATTTCATGCTAAAATATATCCGATCGTAAACACATATTTGTGTAATCTTGCCACACTACCAGATAGTGTCCCATTGGCAGAGAGATCTTTTTCTGCTCTCAGGAGGCTCAAAACTTGACTTCGAGCATCACTGGCAGAAGACCACCTAACTGGACCGGCACTTCTGCACGTTCACAAAACCATACTCTTTCAAGTGGAGGAAGTCATAACAAGATTCGCGAGAGTTCATAAGAGAATAATTGATTTTGTTATTTGATTAAAATTATTTTGACATATTGCAATTAAATTAATTTATCTTTTATTTATATATAGGTACTATTATAATTTTGAAGCATGTCCTAGTTAGACCTCGAGTATGTGACCCCCCTGACCCAAAGGCTGGATCCGCCCTTGTATACATGGTAGGATTACAGTATTAGCCACAACAAAACGTGTATTGTATGGTGAACTGAAAACTGTGAACTTAGCAACCAAATGATCCTTCGGGATCTACAAGCCAACAGGGCCACATGAAGATTTATTATATTTTATTTTTATTTATTTATCTTTTTTTTTTTTTTTTTTTTTTTTGCAGGAATGTTGTCACTATAAAGGGGTATCCAGAGATTAAGGTTGTCTCTTAATTCAAGAAGACAATAAATATAATTGTTGCTCGTTAACATCATACAACAACTCTGAGCATTATCATTTATTTATTTATTTAAATTTTTTTGAAGAAGTTTGATGGGTTAAAAAATACTGTCTGTCTGTTCATGGTGATATTATCACAAGAGTTTTCATAAAATCATCAAATTTTCACATAATGCCTACAATATTAGTTTCTAGCATTACCAAAATGCTTTAACAGAGACATATAGTTTCAGTCTATTTTTTGACAGCTAAACAAATACTTTTTAATATATTTATAACATTTCTATATTCATATTACCTGTATGTATGTAAAATACTTTTTTTCACTGACATCAGATTAACTCTTGTTAGATGCCCAAAGCTAACACCTGTCAAATCATACATAATGACAAAGCCGGGAATGACACCATCTTCTTTTAGCGTTGCATCAATCACCATAAACAAGTATTTTATTGCACTATCAAGAAAAAATTGATTTGGATCATTATCAATTAGTTTCCCAAATATCACTCTGTATCCTTCTTCAGTCTTCTTTGGTAGTGGAAAGATATGTCTGGAAACAAGTAGTACACATTATACATTGTAACAACAAAGTCAAAGTTGAGGTGGAGTGTGGGTTCAGTGAAAATACGAGAAAGTGTAAATTCACTACAATACTAGGTAGAATTGTCAGTACTATTATTAGTTTGTAATTGTACCAAGGCGTACATTTTATTTGCATAAAGAAAACATATTTTGGTGTAAAATACTAACTTAAATAAAAACACATTAAAAATATAGGCATTGGTTACCAGGTTCAAGAAGCATGCACAGTGCACATTACAGGGGTTATCTTCAGTAAATTAATACACTGCAAGCAATTATGTGAGGAATGTGGAACTTATTTAAAATGCTGCAGGACTAAAATAATGGAAATCAATATTTGATAAGAAAATTAATGAAAATAATTACAGTAAGTTCTTAGTTCACTAGGAAAATAAAATTTTAATTAGGATAAAAACATTTAGCAGCACACTTAAATTTATTTCTCAATTAAAATTATATAAGGAATAACAAGTTTTGAAAAAAGAGAGCCTATATTCATTTGTGTACTTGCCTGTGCATTAAAATGCTGTATTGTGTGTTCATTCACATTAAATCTAAATAAATCTCTGTCTGTTTCAACTTTATGCTAATTTTAAGAGTCACAAAGGAATATAAAGAATGTTTGAATGTATTTAATTTAAAATAAAATTGTAATATTAAAGTTTTAATAATCAAGGTAGCTTATTAATTATAATTACAGTTTGCATATCTCATAGAATAAATTTATATCATGTTAGATATTACACTTAAGATTCTTAATATTTGTGTAAATAATATAGCTGAAATAATTTCAAAAAGCATTTGTATCAAAATATGAAATGCAAATAATATTAACTGAAGATACATATAAAGAATTGTTACAGTATTTTCAATAGTATGTCAAAGGTAAATCTAAATTATGTAGCTAAACAACTTACACCATTTTCTCTATATGTCTGAGCTCATCATTATCAGCTTCTCGTTGACTGAAAAACTCTGGGGCTGATGCCTTCAATGTGTAATAAGTATCAATTGTAGACTTTGTTCTCTCAAGGCTGTAGTGGCAGCTGTGCAGGAACAAAAGGATTTTCTCATCTGTGAACAATACAAACATTGTGACAACCTTGAAACATAAGTAAAACAAGTTAATTTATAACTTTTTTAAAACTTACAGAAACTTTTTATCTGTTAACAATGCATTTATTGTGACAATGATGAAACATCAGTAAAACACATTAATGTACTCATGTGTTTTTTGAAACTGTTTATCAGTTATAAGTAAATCATTGAATATTATGTTAAGCTTCAAAACCTTACAAACAACAAATTTAATAGGTCACAAATTGTAGAGCCTTATGAATTGTTTCAGGTTTGGGTCACAAATTCCAATTTTTATATCCCAGTCACTGCTGGAACTAACACAGGTTTTTAGCTTTATTATTATTTATTATTAATTTGATTGCAATGGAGCTAACACTCCAGTGGCAATTCTCCCAGTCATCAATTTACCCCTTTTTTATATACATATTTTTTTTTAAATTTTCTTTTATAATTGGAATGTTAAATTCCTTTCTCATTTACTATTGTAATTTCCAAATTTTAATTCTAAATTCCTTACGCATTTTTGGAAAATTATTCATCATTACACTTGGTAATTTATTCATATCCCTGACCCCCTTAACCAAGAAAAGAAAATTTCCCCACTCCCTCATGCATGAAATCAAGCGTAAGCTTGTGGTCATGCTCACCTTTCCCCTTCCATTCGCTATTCCTAATTCTTTGACCAATATCCCTCCAAGCTCCATCACCAGCATATGCCTTGTACATTCCCAGCACTCTCTTCACCTTCCTCCTTTTCTCCAATAGGTCCCAATCCAGCTCCCTTATCATATCAGTTACTGAGTGGGTCCTGTGATAATTTCCACAAACAAATCTAGCTGCTTTTGATAACCAAAATGTGGATCCCAAACTACACCACCATCTAACCAATGGTCTGACCAAAGTTTTGTAACCTAAGAATTAGCCTTCCTTCTTCTGAATCAGTGTGTTAACATTGTTTCAGCAAGAGGGCCTATCATTTTGGTTGTGGACTAAGTTATTCTTGGAAATTTCATGGCAAATTGGGAAAACTGGCATCACATATTATGTTTGAATTGTATTTAATTTCTGTTGTTTGTGAGGTAGATACTATATGTATATATTATTGCCAAATAGTGTAGCTGTAACTATTTCTTGTGTCTTTTTTTTGTCACAAATATCCTCATGATAAACATTCATTTCATAAGTGAAATACTATGATTTATATGCTTTATCACAATACTGATCTTCATCTTACTTTACTTCATCACTTTGACTTATACAGTAATAGTACGGTATTAACAGTGCAAAATTATAAAGCAATCAATCAAAACTCAGATGAAGTTATAGCTCATTGAACTATGAGCTTGATACTACATGCATGAATATAATGGATAAATTGTGTAGTTATAGATCTTTTTCTGTATCATGTATTTCTTTTTTTGTCACTAACAACACCTCTATATGAATTATTTTTCATGATATCATGTGATTATATATATAATTTTATAACTTTGTCTTCCATTAATTTATAACTTTGATTTATACAGCATTACCTATGAAATAATTAATCCAAAATTAAAAAAAAAGAAATAAACCATTGTCAGTGCCACAGGCAATTTAAAAATATAAAGTTGGCAGTAATAACAGATAATATTTTAAAATATTTAAAAATACTCTTAAGTGGAGCAATGAGCTCATATTTTTTACCATTAGCATTTATGTTTTAGGTAATTAACTTGAAATAGTTAGCTGAAGTGTATAAAACTATCAAGAATTTTTAATTTCTGAGAGTGGTAAGACCTTATTCATGTTTGTATTGTCACTGGAAAGTTCTTATCAGGTTAATGAAAAATGGTTACAATGGTCTGATATTGGTGGTGCATATATGTGTGCTTTTTTGAACTTCTGTACATAGAATTTTGTCAGGAAGATGTGAAGCTAATGGCTAGCTTCTATTAACTGAAATATAGCATGCCCTTGGCCACAGACGGAAATAGGGAAATGGCAAAACGTACTACGATCATGGTGTTGGTCTGGGAGGTGATGATAAATTAAAAAAATAAAATGTTGCTGTGTACATGGTAGGTTGTTAAAACACTGAATTTTTTGCAAATTGTTTCTTTTCATTTTTTTGTATTTTCCTTGAGAATGTTTTCCAAGTATTCCTTTCAACTGTTCATGGCAGTATAATTGTTGACATAAATGGATAAGGAATTTTAATAATAATAACAGCCAAATGAAAAATATTTAAATTTATTTACTGAGAAGCAAATCCTTTAACCATAAAACCCAAGATACCTTTTTTCTTTTTTAAATTCTGCCTGAATTTATTTATTTTATGATCAGTATTTTGATGAATAAACACACATTTGGCAACTACATGTATTAGTTAAACTGATTTTTAAAAGCATAATTTAATTTTGTGAGTATTTGTTGGGAGAGAGACGGAATGCAATTTAAATACTTAATGCTAAAAATACGTTTGACAATACTCAGGATGTTAAAAGAAGTATCGAATATTTTAAGAGGTATTAGTATGAATCAAAACAGGACAAAAATCTCGAATCAAGATTGGGCCGCAAACACATACGTTTTTGAGTTAACAGCTAGTGCTTATTATCTCATTGTCTCTGCATTATATTGTCTCTGGTGCTCATTGTGACGGCCCTAGCAAGATTTTCAGGTGGTACGAGATATCATTGTGGCGCCCCAAATGTGCATTTGCTTATTCGTGAATAGTGTGTCCATATAGAGAGACTGAAGAAATCATACGTTTTTTAACGTCCTACTAATATTATGAATGTAAAAAGCTTTTTTGCTTAGATGTTTGTAACTGTTTCACTTCGAAATGGCTGAACGGCTTTGGATAAAATTTGGAATAATATATCAGCTATCTACTTTCATCCAGATAGAAAAAGTAGTTCTCGTGGGATTCCAATATGATTACTTATATGGATGCGTTTTGAATTCCACTCGAGCAAAGCTGCGTGCAGATCATCTGCACGCAGTCTTTATATATTAATAACAACTCAAATCTCAGAAAGATTAGTACAGGATAGCAGCGGTATTAGTGTTGCCCAAAATCGGTCTTGGTCTTGGTCTTGCATTTTTGCAAGACCAAGACCAAGACCAAGACTGGCCAAGTCTCGTCTTGTTCTTGCATTTGGGCAACACTAGTGTTGCCCAAAATCGGTCTTGGTCTTGCAGTCTTGGTCTTGGTCTTGCATTTTTGCAAGACCAAGACCAGGTGTATTGATGCAAGACCAAGACCAAGACTGGCCAAGTCTCGTCTTGTTCTTGCATTTGGGCAACACTAAGCGGTATGAATGAGAAGCAACCGCAGTCGAAAGAAACACTATATTTGAAAAGGTTTATTTAGGCTACTATGGCGTACACAATACTGTCTTCACGCATACGTCAAATTCTTAAATTTTAATATTATTCTTATAACAAACAAATGAGGAAATAAAATCTTAACCAAAAGGACTAGATTTCCACTTTCCTCGCTTTTGCCCTTAGGCAGTATTATTTTCTACAGATAAAATTGCAAGATCCGACAGTCTATCTTGAGTCTGAGTTTAGCGTAAATATGTTTTGAATGTTTTAATTTACTAAAACTACGTTCTCCTTTAGCGACAGTTACATGTATTGTTATTAAAATTTGAAGTGCTGTCCAAATATTCGGAAATATATCCTGCCAACCATTTTGTTTCAAAAGTTGAACTTTTATGTTAGATCGACACTGTATTATTAAATCTGGATAGTTGTTCAACGTGAGTCACCAAGGCATTTTCAATTTTATCGATCATATGCTAAAACACGTTCATTTAAAACATCTTTTAGATCTGTTGCAATCTCATTTACGGTCTCATACACAAAAAATCTCTACTTTCTTCGGGATATGACTGGCATAATATTAGGATATGTTCCAGTCTAAGAAGCAATTTTTCTAGCTGTTATCAGAACAGACGAATATCTCCCGTACTGTTTCTCAAATTCCGAGCTATTTTCCCGCAGTTGTGAAGCGTTTCATAAATCATCTATCAGTCTGCATAGCCCAGCTTACAATATTTACTTGAAAAAATGTAATGTACCAAGTTAACTATGAACTCAAATTGCCCCATGATCTGGCTCAGGGACAAGCCCTCTGTTGCTACAACTGAATAATTAGTTTCCAGAAGAACGTCGCGGATTAAAGAGTAATGATAACGAACTGCAGCGAGGCTAGAAAATCTGTTCTCCAAATAATTTTCGCAAATTCATTTTGGCGACCGTCCTTCTATGTGGTCGGATACCACTTCCCATCAATTGATTGATCGAGAGAATAGAACAAGCATTCCTTAAACAATTCCGGACGAGGAAAACGATTTAACAGATGTTTTGGTGGCACCTGCTGTTACCAAATTTAATGATAGCTACATGGATTAAAAAACACTCGACGATATTAGTTCAGAATTCAGCTTTGGACACCTTTGTTTCCTCCTATTATATTGGATCCACTGTCATATCTTTGGGCTAGACAATTGCTCATATCCAAATCTAACTTTTGGATAGTATCATCGATAAATTGGCCAGTGAGTCCAGCTCCCAGGTCCCGAAGAGTCACTTACCGACTAGTAAGCAACGAAACACACACACTTGAACTTAGTCTTCATTAGTGTCGGAGCTCAATTCAGTGTGATAGAATAGAATTTAGGTGACTTAACCATAGTCGGCGCCCTCGTTAGCCTAGGGACTAGAGTGCTAGCTCCACGTGCCGATGGTCACCGGGTCGAGTCCGGCCGATGGCATGGGAGTTACTGTGTGTATGAATGTCGCGTCCATGGTGTAGTGTCCTTGTGATCACACTTAATAGCAACAATGTACTCTGGAGAAACTAATGCATTGAAAGAATCATGAGAATCACATTGAGCTGGCTGTGTGGCATTAGTAAACGAATGCAAAAAAAAAGTCAAAATTTTATTACGAACTTCATTAGTTTTGAATACATTTGCCAAAATAATAGACATTAGTCTTCTTATTAGCAATTCGGCGGAGATGCTCCATCATGACTGGGTCATATTTTTCTAGCAGTTGCAATATACCCAGGAAGTTACCATTATTTAGTGTTTCAGATCCAAAGCTTTCTCTGAACAAGAAATTTTTGCATGTTAAAAAGAATATTTTGGACATCATTCATTCGAGGATAACAACCCACCGCGATTTTTCGTCTTCGGTCAGTATTTAAAAATGCTTCTCTCTTACACTGATGTTATTTAATCGAATCAACGCTTCTATGCAACTGAGCATGGTATGTTGGTGAGTCGAGGAAGTTTCGTGAGTTTTTAAACGGTCTGATAAGTAGCTCCAATCATCAGATCCTTCGTTTAGCAAATAAGACTGAGACCAACCATCGAATAAACAGTAAAAACAATATACTTGATCTGCATAATTAGAGTTAAGATCTTCGTTTATCATTTGGCAATATTTTAAAATGCGTATTTGAAAAATTACTTCCATGATGTTTTTCTTAGATTTTTTCGTTCTTTGAATAATTATCTCAGGGTGCAGAGTCAATGAGTGACCATTTTGAAATATAATAACAATTTGTTCTTAGTATGGTAGTATTTCAGGTATACCCCATTCTGTAATATTATGAATTACAGACGACGATCGAGCCATAACTAAATCTTCAAGTACATGATGCTCTTTATCATCATGAGCCTCGGCTGAAGAACTTCTATTAGATAAGTTTTCTTCCGTCGTGTGCTGAACTAGTTCTAGTGACGACAATGCAGATGACTCTCAACTCCAAAAAAGTTTGTAATCAATTTTGGATTCTTCTCAGTTTAGCTTTGGTTTTGTTTCCTTTTTAAGTGTAGTGCACGAGATAGTTGTTTTTCTTTCTTTCTTTCTTTAGGTAGCAACATGTCTGTAAAACATTATGTTTTGTAAGTATTTACGATACCAACGTTAATTGCAATCACCTAAGCTCTAACATGGTAGAAATTGATAAGTAATTTGAACCATGCTCCAAGCACATACACCCTCATGTGAATGAACTACAAGGCTACGGCAGGAAACAGTTGCTGGATGCGCGGTGCGGCACTGGAGAGAGTTAATTGTGCGACGAGCTGTGATTTTCTTTATTCGAG
This sequence comes from Vandiemenella viatica, assembly GCA_031002005.1. Taxonomy (NCBI): domain Eukaryota; kingdom Metazoa; phylum Arthropoda; class Insecta; order Orthoptera; family Morabidae; genus Vandiemenella; species Vandiemenella viatica. The sequence continues at coordinate 80,652,681 of CM061914.1, forward strand.
TAACTCGAACTGACTTAGTCGAAACTCAAGATGATTCGATTCTATGACGAGATACGGATAGGCATTAAGCTCTTACATTTACAAACTCTTCTGGATGATTAATGTGTAAAAATAATCGGTGAACAGCAAGCTTAATTATTCTATTTATTTTTCAATTTTTGTGCAGACGATCTATTGCTGCATTTTTGGCGCTCCCTATATGACGGCGCCCGGTGCGGTCGCACCGCACTAGGGCCGCCCCTGTTCATGGCATTGGATGCCTTTGCCCGTCGGCGTTAGAAATCACGCACTCTTTGACATTGCCTTGTGGCTCATGTACATCTTGACATGCATTGAAGGCGTCACCGCGTATACAGGGCTAATGGCGGTAAATATTTCTACTGCGACAAGGCTTGTGCCAAAAATATTAGGTGGATAGAGAGTATAAATTAGCGGATCATTGTTTTTTTATTTCTTAGGATGTCGATGCCACAACGAAAAATAACATAACCTATCACTGTGTCCAGTTTCGCTGAAATTCATCCATTAGTTTTTACAGACAAAGATTCCAAAATTTACGACCTTGACCTCTGTATCATTGAGAACTATGTTGCTAATCTAGATAAAAGGTCCTGTATGTTAGCTGAAGACATAAGCAATTAATATGCAGTGAAAAGTTGTGTTGAAATACGTTCATTAGTTTGTGAGAGCTCCGCGCACAGTTAGACAATTTAAAAAAAAAAAAAAAAGTTACGGTTTTTGCCTCAGAATCATCTGAAATTATGTTATCTACCAATCTGGATAAAAGGTATTCTACACGGTTATTTGTACGGTAATGTAAGCTATCACTATGTACAGTTTCGTTATAATTTGTACAAAAGATTTGCGTGATATATACAGATAAATATATATATATATATATATATATTTCGCTTTTTACATCTTTATCGCCAGTAGTATGCATTGCAAGCATTATTTCTGTAATAAATTTCGTTTACAGACGGAACTTTTCTCCAATTTTGTTATATCTTTAAACGAGCAATTCTTGTGTATAAATATATATATATATTTGATCTCGGAAACGGCTATAACGATTTGGTTGAAATTTCATATTTAGATAATATTTTGCTTCGTAAGTTTGTATAAATAATTGTCTTCCCCGCAAAAGCCCAATTTTACAAAATACGAACAATTTTTGCTCTTGGTATCTCGGAAACAGCTCTAACGCCATCTCATAGACGATTCAGGTACCAGGAAGCCTACTAATATTTTCTCTTTGGTTTCAAGGAACTCTTATATTTAGACGAACATTTCTTGCATAGGAATACTGGCATTACATGTTTAATTGTAAAATATTTAAAAAGGAGATTTTTAAAAATTGGCTTTGTGATACTTTACTTCTTTGAAAATAATATTGACCATATGTTACTGAATTGTAAAAAAGTTGTTATCATTAAATACTACCAGTTTAACTGTAAAACATTTAAAAAGTAGATATTTAAAGAATAGTTACTGGCTTTGTCAAATGCTATTTTCTTCAAACTTAATTTTTATTTTTTTATTTTTTATTTATTTATTTGGCCTTTGGTCTGAGACCATTTAGCCAGCATTATACATTAATGTTTGTTTGTTATTTTCTTCTTACAGAGTATTGGCGGCTTCAAATCTTCACTTCTGTGTCTTGAAGGAAGCGAACTATTGCCTGGTAGATTTGCACATTTCTTGATTGAAGAATGGTGGTAACGCTCGCTGGGAATTTGACTGAAAGCTGTTCGAGGCGCCTCGCCACGTTGTGTCTACTGTTTTATCTTTGGTTGCATAGGAAGTCTTCTATACTAGCTAACCAGTGTAAAACATTTAGAAAGAAGATATTTAAAAATTGGTTTTGTCAAAAGTAATTCTTTACTCTTCAAAACTTCTTTGAAAATAATATTAGCAGTTATAATGTAATCATCGTGTACTTTTTACTCATGTGTATTTAACACAAACATTATTGAATTGTAAAAAGTGATTTTCAGTGTGTTGTGCAAAGTGCGGCCAGTAGAAAAATAAATTATTTCTGGATGAAAATGTGATTAATGCACTCCTTAGGCATTAGTATTCAAGAAAAATTGTACGCGAAGTTGACAGAACAGGTAAAACAGAGTAATACAATGCAAATCGTCTATATAGTTACGTGCGGTATTAGCCAATATGTAGCAGCGATCTTTGCCGTGAATGTGTTGATTTTCAAGGAGCTGTATTAGCGGAGGGTGTGGTTAGGTTTAAATTCAGTCTGAACCTGCATGAAGACTAATATTCCATGCCGTATCATTGTTTTAGAGTGAATAAGGTGGCTGCTGTCCCGAATTCTAACTATAATAACGTCACAGGCGGTTCGAGACGTCTATTGCCTAATCTTGTTGTGTTTAGGTTGAATGGCAACCTGGGCCAAAATGACTACTAACATTCCATGATGCTTAGTGGTTTCTGAGTAAAGAAAACAGCTGCCATACCAAATTCTGACTATAGCAATGTCACAGACGGCTCAAGATGTTTATTAATGCATAGGTAGTAATGTGCGTAATCGTATATTTTGGCGCTAATTACAACTTTTTTACATATTTTACGGCTTTCGGGTACATTTTTCCTTTAAGTGCCAAGGAAGCAGCTAGCCGTATTTCCAACCCGATTTAACAGTTTTTTCTACTATCCGTACTTTGCACAGTAACCGGTTATCATTAAATACTACCAGTTTAATTGTAATACATTTTATGTAAGTAGGAAAGAAAATATTGAATGTATAACAAACATGGAGTGGTCTGACAGCTCAAAGGTAATTAGTGGGGAAAAAAGTGGTTTCTGCGCTAGCTCGCAAAAAATTCTGGCAACGATCCCGTGTGAATTTTTAAGATTTGTATTTGATCAAATGAACTACGCTGGGCGTTCTGTTGTTCGGAATCTAAGTTAAATTGTAGGTCCCAGAGGAAAGGAACTGGCCGTCCTACCTCTGATACAATGGCTTAGTATGCCTCCTTCTGGAGGACCCAACGAATCTTCAGGTTAGGTTTTTATACTGCCTATATATTTAATCTGGCCAATGTAATACTATTATATGAGCAAATCTTGTAAATAGATAAAATTAATTTATCACAAACTTCTCTAAGGATTTTGATGAAATCTTGCATACTGAACAGAAATCGAAAGATGCCAAGCGAAGATCGGTCACCCAGGTACTAACACAGAATAAAGATTAAAATGAAGCGTAAGTGCATAATAAAGCATTTTGGTACAGAAATACCAAGACAAAAACCCTTTCAACTTTATACCCTGAAATCGTATTTCATTGTGACAAATATCTGAATTATTGCGCAAAAAAAAATTCGTCAAGGTAATGCAGAGTCTACATGTAAAAATAGAATCAAGAGGTGACGAAACATAGTGATTCGTTGGAATATTGAAACTGATTTCAGTGATCGATGGTATTCGATTTCGTGCATAAGGGGATGGGAAAATTTTCTTTTGTTGGTAAGGGTGTCAGGAATTGGAACTAATTAGCAAATGAAGTGATGAATAATTTGACAAAAACGTTTAAGGAATTTAAAATTAAAATTTGTAAATCGGAAAAGTAAATGGGTGAGGAATTTAACATTCAAACTGCGTTAGCTCCGTTGCAATTAAAAAAATTAATAATAACATGGTGATAATAAAAATACTTTGCAGACGACGGGGATACTTACAGATCAGAGAAATATTTGATTTATGTTTTCTGTATAATATTGCTGATAACCAGTGGTGGCTCCAGGAAGGGAGAATGGATGACAGAAATCTCATGTCAACATTTTATTTCACATAGCCGTCCTTATAAGTCCCTTAGCCCCCCCCCCACCCGGATCCGCCCCTGCTAACACTTCCCTCGATAACATATTTGTTCTAGTACTTTTCAAAGGAAAATTTTCCTGCTGTTTTTTCGTCTGCGATCAAATGATAATGACCCATTATTCCCTCCTTCCAGTGTTTCAAATTTCGCAGTTGTAAAGAAAAAACGACACTAATCAGGCACTATAAAATATATAATCGGTGAAGTGGCGCCCACCATCTGTGGCAAACCATGTAAATTTTTCACTAGCGTGTTTTGTATAGTTCTATTCGTCAAATGTATTATTTCGAAGAAAAAAAAGAAATTATTAATTGTTTCACCTTGTGGTGATAGATATCCACCACGAGTGTTGACGCGAGTAGAAACATTAATCAAAACAAAACCTTAACCGCATGCATACCAAACAATTGACCTATGTTGTTTCTGTGCTGTTTGTGTATGCTGTTATCAGGCCGATGTACAATCGCTTGAGATAAAGGAACAAACAACCTATTCCTGGAACCGCACTACTTGACCTGAGTGCCCTGGCTAATGCAGGTACAAGACTTTGGTTTCGTGGACGTGTGAACTTTAGTGTACACTTTTAGAAACGTTACAGTAGGAATGGCAAATTCGAAGGTCACTACTGATTCCCGTCGAATAGAACGTACTGAACGCGCGCGCGCGCATGTGTGTGTGTGTGTGTGTGTGTGTGATTGTGCCGGGAACGGACCATGGCAGATCAGGGAGATTGTTAAGCTGCTAACAAACACTTATTTATTGCTCCGCTTGTGCGAACTGAGGCAGCGGAGAATGGGATGGTTGACCGACGACAGAGAAGCGTCGACGAGAATTCTGTTCCTGATGTTCTAATGGACGCTCTTTGTGACCCAACCGCGGGGACAACGGGATAATCCGTTTGCCATATGCATCGCATACGGGAGACTCCCTGCAACGCGTTCAATGAACCCAGTAAATCGACCCTGAAACCTCTCGCTATCGTATTGACCTACTCAGTTGTTGTAATCAATCGATGAGTTTCATGCTCGGCAACTTTATCTCGTTTCTCAGGTCCAGACCATTACCATAATTTTGCTCATTAAACCGTTAATCTGAATCTTTTGAAGGCAGTGATGTCACTCCTATAGAATCATAAATCTTCAACTCAACTCTCAATTAATGTCGGAACCTGTTGTATGAAGGATATTCATTTAAGTATCTCGTAATTACTATATTCACTGATTTGTTGGAGTGCTCTTTGCATAGTAAATTCAGTGTAACTATCATTTCATTTTTAATGGATATAGAATCGTGTTTTCCGAACAATTTAATTTAATTTAATTGCGGTGGAGCGCCCGCTCCAGTGGCAATTATAGTAATTAGTATTATAGTGGCAATTTCCCTACACACACATTCCCCCCCTTTTCCTGTGCCTACCTACTTTTTTCCTCTACAAATTTCAACTTTAAATTGTTTAAATGTTTCCGGTAAATTATTCATCAATTCTCTTTGTAGCTTATACCAATCACTGACCCCCTTACCTGCCAAAGAAAATCTTCCCACACCGTTGTGCCTGAATTCGAGTGCCAACTTGTGGTAATGGCGATCTTTTCCCTTTCATGCATTAATTCTTATACCAATATCTTTCCACGCCTCATCACTAATATACGCCAAATTCACTCCCATGACTCTCTACACCCTCCTCTTCTCTTCCAATAAATCCCATTCCACATCTTTCATCAGATCGGTTACTGATTGTGTTCTGTGGTAATTTCCAGAGACAAATCTAGCAGCCCTAATTGTTATAAATCTTAACGAGAGCTTAAACATTAAGAGTTATTCCCTATAATAAATTTAATACTGACCAACGCACATCATTTAGGGCACACAATTATAATTTCATTACAGCCTCTATGCTGCTGTCAGAATTTGAATCTAAACAATCTTCGCACACTCAATTTTGTCCTCTGCTAAGCTGCTGCTTTTGTGCGTTGCTGCAATGCGAATACATTTAATTTGTATCTCTACAGCATTTTCAGAAAATTGAAGAAACAAATAATCAAAGTTCCGTAAAATCACTCGTGTAAATTAACCAGACCAATATAAAGAGCAAAATGACAATCAGAGACAACAATATTAACAAAATTCAAGGATCAAGTTTAAAAATCCGTTAAGAAAAATAATCGCTGAAGAGTATCGAAACCATCTCCAGTGAAATATCTGTTTACTGTTTGGGTACTTATTAGCTCGGTCGGTAGACGTACTGACTGCCGTCCAAACTACTGAGGCTCAGATTTCTGTGGAACCGGGGATGATTCTTCGTAGCTGAAAGTTTGAATAAGTCCCATCAAGTTCACTATTCCTGTTGTCGAATGGTTACCCGGCACTTTCGGGTATTAAAAGGCCAAAGGGTCTCGCTGACCCCATAGACAATTATTTTTAAGTCTTGTCCATAGATGTTGCTAGTATAATAAGCTAAGAAGTTTGTACTCAAATAAAAACCAACCACATATAGAAGAATGTATTTTGTTTAAACTGGCATGTTGATTATTAATTGATTTTTGTTTATTTATATTCCTTTTATGTAGATGTTCTCTGCCCATAGATTTCACAATTATACTAAGCTGTGAAATGTGGGATCAGGTTTATATCTCGTTACAATGAATGTAAGATACAATGCGATAGAAGTTTACATTTCCAGGAAACAATATCAGCGGAGGTTCTGATTAAATTAAAATGCAGCCTGGACCATAATAACAACGAACATTCACCGTTACAGGCGAAAGCATAACTATTTTAAGTGAGTGAAGTTGCTTTCATGAGTGTTACCTGAGTCATTACTTCATGCGGATAAAAGCAGTTCCATGCATCTTGGATCAGGATTAAAACTAATATTACACGTTATAACATAACCTCATACAACAGTATGAGCAAATCTCACTAACGTTACACAAACGAAAGAACTGATTTTTATTTCTATCAATGGTCCCACCATATGTTCTTAACTACAGGTAATTTTTTAATAATCGTTGATGTTATGCCTATTACATTTTTCACGTTTGACGGAAATTGAATTTGCATGGATTTAAGCGGTTTTACAGAAAATAAAATGGAGTTATCTTGTTTGCTAATTAATATGATGATACCTTGCTAAGCTCTATTTTTCATTTGCTTTGCTTTCGTTGATGCCGTATTAATGATGTAATTAGTTCAGCCCCATACAAGTATTTAGAAACTATTATTTTTAACTACAACAGAAATATGTACAACAATAAAAAATCAAAGTTATGAGCGTTATTTAACAACAATTGTATTTTGTTAAGCAAATGTGAAGAGATGAATCTCCAGAAAATTGCATACATCCCATGCGCCCCATTTTACGGGCTTTGAAGCTAGTATAAAAGGAATTATTTTGATCACGCTCTCACCTGTAACTGGAGGAAGATGGGGCTGTTGCTGTAACCAGCTCCTGATGTTGTTGATGTCGCCGCTGTTCTGCGTCATGGTGTGATGTTTGTCGGTGATCGGTGTATTCAATCACTCAGACATCTGCCAACAAAGAACACCTCAGTGACTATCTGCTGCCAGCAGTATCATAACAGCCTCGTTTGCAAGATGAGCGTTAATTGATCTTAACGTTAGGAAAGTTTCGAGGGAAATGTACGCAGACAACATCGGCACCAGTCATTATCGACGTAAGTAAATTTCCGACCTTGTGTACTGTATTCAGAAGATAAGACATGGTAATCGTTTCTGATGAGGGATCACAGGTTGACGGCTTGACCTTGAATTTTCAGTAAGCTCTCAGCAACGAAATTCAGCCGCAATGTTATGCGCAGAATCCTCCAGAAATTTCTAATAAATTCTTATCTACCCAAATTTGATATCACAGTCGCTGAATTCCATCAATCCATCATGGACAAAATATATATATTCGTAGCAATTAAAACGGATGTTTGTATGTTCTTTACACAAATCCACAGATTTTATCTGATCTCGATGAAACTTTGCACTTGTATACTGTAAAACAAGGAGAAAAATACTGTCTACATTTGGTTTACAAAAACCCACTTATTACATGTTCAAAGGTTGAGAGTTTTACAAACATCTCAAAAACCGTAGATAAATTGCCCAAAGTGGATGGTAATTGATGATATTCTGAAAGCCCATAAAAATGACTTTTTTGGCTTGGGACCGGTTCCGTTCGTACAATTAGTGATCGAGAATTTCGAATATGAAATTAAAAAATTGTTTTAAAGATGGTGAGATGACGTATAAACAAACAGTTTCTATCCGATCTTGATGAAACTTTGCAAATGTCTACTTTATAACAAAGAGGAAAATACTGTCTACATTTGGTTTATAAAAACCCAACCACTCTCCCTCTTTCCACCCCCTCCCCCCGTAATTTTTACAAATATCCTTTTACGTAAAGCCTACAGCTTTTATCTGATTTCTATGGAACTTTGCACACTTATACTTTAACATTAATGGAAAAACACTGTCTTCATTTTGTTTATAAACATCCAAACCGCTGTCCCTTTACACACCTTAATTTTTACAAATATTGTTTTATTTAAAACTATTTTTTAACCGATTTCCATGGAGTTTTCCACACGTACTCATAAAAATGTTTGTTTGTTTGTATGTTCGTCTTCTATGCGTTCCTCCTTTGGTGAGTTACTGCGTACGCGCGTGCGAAGGTCACTCGCTCTCCCCCCCTTTACAACCCTTAATTTTATACCAACCCACATTTTTTATCCGATTATGATTGAACTTTGCACACTTATAATTAAAAATAAACAGAAAAATAGGGTCAACATTTTGTTTTCAGAAACTCAAACCCTTTCCCCGTTACCACCCCCATAATTTTGCCAATGTTTTTTTATACACACCCGCAATTTTTATCCGATGTCAACGGAACTTTTCACACGTATACTTTAAAACCAACAGAAAAATACTATCTACATTTGTTTTTCAGAAAACCTACCCCTCTCCCCCTTTCCACGCTCTTAATGTTTGTAAACGTTTTTCATACATACCCACAGATTTTATCCGATTTCAATGGTCTTGCACACGTATACTTTAGAACAAACAGAAAAAATACTGTCTACATTTGGTTTGTGAAAACCTAACCCCTCTCCCCCTTTCCACCCCCTTAATTTTTGTCAATGTTCTTTACACGTATCCATAGTTTTTTATCCAATATCGACGGAACTTTGTACACGTATTCTTGAAACCAACAGAAAAATAGTATCAAAATTTGATTTTCATAAACTCAGTCCCTCTCACTCTTTCCACCCTATCAATTTTTGTCAGTGCTTTATACAAAACTACAGTTTCTATCCGATTTTGAAAGGATTTTGCACTCGTATACTTTAAAGCAAATGAAAAGTACTCTCTACATTTGGTTTACAAAAACCTACCCACTCTCACCCATCACCCTTCTTAAACAAAATTTACACATAAAACCATTCAGTTTTTCGCGAATATTTTGGAAGTGGATGGTGATGCAGAATGTTTACTGCACCGGCTCTTCCTCTTTGCCGCTCAAGATGTAGGTATCTATTAGCTCGCGAAAAGCATTTCTACTTACCATCCTCAGTAGTAATATACATTATAGTTCGATTTTGAAGTTGCTTACATAGGAGATAGAAATTTCACGTTAAGTAGTTTCCAGCTCGAACGGATTTTTTTTTCATTCATTTCCAAGACTAAAGCGCACTGTAAGAATCATTTTTAAGTGTAAATATTATGCCCGGAAAAATTTAGTTTAAGAGTTAATTTGTTTTGTTTACGTTTTAAGCCACGTGGTTACGAAGACTAAAACCGTAAATTTGAAATAACTTTGACTCGAGTAAAGTTACAATGGATCTTTCATCACCAGCTATAGTTAGCACCGTCTAGCATATTCTGAAAGTAAAATTAACTCATTAGGCAAAGTATAATTACCATTTACTTTTAATTAAGGAAAAAATAAAGATTTCAGCTAAAAGAGATAAAACTGAGGAATCTGTATCAGAAGAAAGCTTAAGTTAAGAGAATTAAGGATATTTATTGAATTAGGTAAAAAGTTTAAGCATCGGTAAGATAATTAATATTCTGAAAATAGATTGTCGTGAATTGTTGAGGAAGAGCGAAAAGTCGTGGATAGCTGATGACTTAAGAGACTTCAAGGTTAATCTTTAAGAAACCCTTTTGAAGGTTGAAGTAAATTAAGAAAGATGGAATACGATATCAGGAAGTCCATGTATTAATTGCAAGTTGAACTATCCGGTAACATTTGGAGATATTAATTTTCAAAAGTTTTTGCTGACGTCATAGAAATATGAAAGTTAATGATTAGGATCTTGAAAATGCTGAGTCTATCGACCGTTTTCAAACAGTTAATTTCGCGTCGGTTCGCGGAGCTAACAACTCCACGTTGACGTGGGTAGTTGTCGCGGCATGTCTTAACATGCCGTAATCGTTCTCTTACTTAACTTAGGGAGACTTAGTGAGTGTTTATCTTCTCGAGTGAATGTGCTTAACCTAACAATCTTCTAAGAAACTGTTATCCGATGCTTTATTTGCAATTCTGGTACCGACATTGTAAAGAGAAACTTTTCAAGAATACAAGTATTTTTGTGATCTTAAAACTGTGTCAAGTGAACTTATTTTACTATATCCTTAACGTTTGGGGTGTATAATACGAACGTGTGGCGACCGCTTCAATTAAATCTTTAAGATTTAACCAGAAGGTTATACCGGTCATGAACTTAATTGTTCAAAGTTTAGGCGAAAAGTGTGCTAGCCCCCAATATTCGCTTTCCGCTTACAAAGACTACATTAGGCAAGCAACTTTTACGTTTTTTACATTGGTAGGGAAATCTGTAAAGTAGATGGTGATGAAGAATTTTTAACTGCAATCCGATCAAAACGGATATAACATCAGAACTTTCATATCCACCTACCGAGCAACGCTGGATGGGTACTATGCTTTTGCAGAAGACGGAAGACCGAAAACATTTGTATAACCCAAAGTGCCAGAATAAACTTTTTCAATTTTAATTTGATGGGTGAAAATCATTGTCTTTAAGTTATTTGATACCTCTTAATGTGTCTATTTTCTATATGCGTACCAACTTAAGAAACAAAAATAGGCATTGCAAAGCTAGTATACTATAAAACAAAGAGAAAAATATTTTCTACATCTGATTTGTAAAAATCCAACTCCTTTCTCTCCTTACCTTCCTCCCCTTCAATTTTTAGAAATGGTCTGTTATGCAAATTCACAGATTTTAAGCCGATTTTGATGGAACGTTGGGCACGCATGCTTTAAAATAAGTGGAAAAATAATAGAATCTTGAGCATAGCTGCGTTACAGCAACGGTAAAACTCGTATTCGGTATAATAATAGCCAACCAGTTGCTTAAAATTTTAATTTATTGATCTTGACTGCAGTTTCGACAAACATAAGCTTGTCTTCTTCAGAAGTACATTTATGAGTTCACAGAGGGATGCAATATAAAACTTCTGTCATTTTAGTGCGAACCTGCTCTATGTCAACAATTTCAAACAGGGTTACCACTTGCGTCATTACATCCACTGTCAGCATAGGGTGGGGGTATGTTCCAGGTACAGAGTATATTCTGTTTAGAGTATTCAGTGAATATGTAATCCGCATGAAATCCTACGCGTTGACTGCAGTTTGGCTTAGAAAGAGATTACGCCAACCAGGAAATAGTGGAGGTAGACGAAAATTCAAGAAGGGGTATTGCAACGATTCCCTGAACCGCATTTGTATGTTGTTAAAACATTTACAGAAGGGTCCCGAAGCTAGTCATCTGTTTAATCATTCTGAAATATTTTTTGGAAAACAGTGTTTGGTCATACTATCGGCAATGTGATGACACCATACGGGTCTCATGCTATTTATGGATCACAGTGATTTGATTTGTAGAAATACGAATTCTTTCTTCCTGAAATTTTAGTGGTCTTAAAATTTCCCTCGCAAATTTCCTCGGGTACTTTCATACAGTGACAAGGTCGACGAGCGCTGACAAAGCGATGGACTCAAAAAACTTGACGCAACCAAACTCAGTAGTTGACCGACTGACCTCGGAACATACCGGCTGGACTGGAGTACTACTTGTCCCATGCGGAACTCACAGCATTCTCTTCCTGTCAAGGGCGGTTGGGGCAGTTAAACCACGATACAGGTTTTTGATTACTGGTCCTTGCGAAAGTTGAACAGTCAGTTTAGTGTTCTGCCTGTACTGTGATTCTCTCTGTTTCAAAACGATACAAAGCACGAGTAAAAAATCGGCCAAAGTAACTGACATGGATGTCATTGTTAAGACGGCATTCATTAAGAGTAGACGAGAGTGCTTGAGATATTTTTGGATTATGTAGAGGACTACACTATCCAACAAACAACCCCGCACCGCGTTTTAAATCACATAGCTGATGCAATGTATAGTTCCAATCACGTTCATTGTAGATTGCACCTACCTCATCCATCAGGATCCTGTAGTATTTGAATCAAGACCATCTATACTTATAAAATGCTGATCTTGGTCACGATGTTTTGTTACGCGTGGCGTCACGCTTCTCGCCTTCGCTGCCCAACTTACATCAAACAGAGAGGTTATGCGCGTTATTTAATGTAATTTAATTGCGATGCATCGCACGCTCTGGTGGCAATTTCCCTACACACCCATCTCCCCCTTCCTGCACCCACCTATATTTACTCTCTACCAATTATAACTTTTAATTCTATCAACGGTTTTGGTAAATTATTCATAATTTCCCTTGGTAACTTATTCCAATCCCTGACACCCTTACCTAAAAAAGAGAATCTTCCCACACCCTTGTGCCTGAAATCGAGTGCGAGCTTGTGGTCATGGTCATCTTTTCCCTTCCATACACTACTTTTCATACCTACACAAATATCTTTCCATGCCTCATCGACAGTACACGCCTTGTACACTCCCATGCACCTTCTTCTCCCTCCTCCTTCTTTCAATGAATGCCATTCCAGATCTTTCATTATATCTGCTACTGATTGCATTCTGCGATAATTTCCAGGAAACAATTTTTTTTTTTTTTTAATGGCATTTGGCTACTGGGCCATACAGCCAGCTCAATGTGATTTGTCGCTATCAAGTATTGACACAAGGACACCACAACACGGACAAGACATTCACAGACACAACACTAAACTCCCATGCCCTCGGCCGGACTCGAACCGGCGACTTTCGGTACGTGGAACTACCACTCTAGCCGCTACGCTACCGAGGCCGGCAGGAAACAAATCTAGCAGCCCTTCTTTGCACCCTCTCCAACTCTTGTATTTGATACGCAAAATGTGGATCCCATACTGCACTACCATATTCGAGCAATGGTCTGACCAAAGTTTGGTAACCCAGTTCCTTTACTTCTCTCGTATATCCCCTCATCACTCTCTCCAATAAGTGCAGAATTTTGAAACCTTATCCTACCACCTTTCCAATGTGTCCTGCCCAGTTAAGCTTGTTATCAAATGTAATGCCAAGATATTTATATTTTAAGTCTTCAGCAGCCGACCCCGGCAGCGTAGGGGATAGCGTGCTAGCCTCGCGTTACAGGGGTCGCCGGTTCGAGTACAACCCAGGGCATGGGTGGTCTTGTGTCGTCTATGCCAGGTAGAATCAATACATACTTGCAAACTACAAGATTACATAGTGCTGACTGTATGGCCTCGCATCCAAATGCCATTTTATTAAAAAAAAAATGTCTTCAGCACCTTTCCTCACCTTATAATCATAATCAACCTTTTGTTTTTTTTATTTGTTTATCTAATAAGCTGACTCTTCTTTGCATTTGTCTTCATCCCGTGTATACCAATCCAACTAGATATCCTATCCAGATCACCCTGCAGCTGTTTACAACACTCTACCGTTTTGATCCTTATATAGGGGATAATGTCATCTGCAAACAATCTGTTTAGCTAAGCATTTGCGAATAAATTAACTGTCAGAATACTGAAAGAAAAGTATGTATTTCAAATAATCAACATATTAATTATTAGTTGCTATTTCTTAAGTACGATTCGTTTGATGAAGATTCTTCTTGCACACTCTGCACAACGATACCGTTGTTACTTTAAGCTATAAACATTTAAATTACATCATTTTCAAGATTATGAGCGCTATTTAATGAAAATTATTACTTAGCGAAAAATAAATTCTAAAAAACTGCGTTCAACATCTCATTTTTCACCGGCTTACAAGATATTTATATTCGATATATATATTTTAAGTCACTGTTATAATATACACGAAGTAAAGAATTGCCGAAACACTGAAATAAAAGTATGTGGAGCTATTGCATTTTAAATTTATATATTAAATATTACAAATTCAGATCAAGACACAGTGAATGTATTTGAAAACGGGTAGGTAACAGAAGCTATGATTTTTGAACAACACATATTAGTGGAAGTTGTGGTTAGGTGGAAATGCTGGCAGGACTAGAATGCCACCGACACAATTTTTTACAGAATAATTCACGATGAATTTAGTTTTATAGGTAATTTAAGCTGCTGTCATAAGCACCGAGTTATTGAAGTTATTATTTCATACGGATGGAAGTCCTTCCATATTTTATAGTGTTGTATGAGGCCTTGACCGGAAACAAAAGCAATATCACGCGGTATACAGATAACATAAGGTTTTGGGATACCTAATTTAATCGCTTATAAACTATAACTGAAACAAGTACAAATTATAAATTAAGATTATGAGCATTAAGTAACAACAATGCTACTTATTAAGCCAACCGCAAAGAAATGAATTGCCAGAACATTCCGTTCATTCGTCATTTTTGACGGGCTTATAATCAGGCCAGTATGTAGCAAAGTAACATCAAAAATCTTCTCCACGTTTTGCTGGCAACTTTCTAACTACGTTAGACGTGAATATTTTTGTTATCATTGTTTGTTTGAATACAGTATACGTTAGATATTCAAGACATATTTCAGGTTCATAGATAATTGTATGTTTTAGATAAACCTAGTTACAAAAACGATCTAAAATTGGCAACTTTTATTGTTGTTCATATCTTTATTTTTCAGTGAAAAAACTTGAAAAAGCTTTATTTCTCTACTCAACAAACTCTAAACAACGCTACCCCATATGATAGCCACTCGACCCTCTTTATTTAGAAGTAACTCCTAAAACACAATTTAAAAAAAATTTATATATGAATATCGGTTTTGGTTGTCGTGGTTACGACATAGACTCTGTGACAGAACGGCAGACAGCGAAGCGGCAACACTTTAAGACACCATTTTGCTTTGAATAATAAACTCAAAAAGTGTTTCAGATTCATTTAGATTACACAAACACGCAGCCTATCCCGCGCTTGCAGATACCAGCAATTTTTAAAGGCTCAGCTGCTTGTCAACTAGACTGCTCTCGAAATTGTCGTGGCAAAATAGTTATGTTAACCTCCCCGACTAACTTAATTCAGAGTGAACCATTGCATAATTCTGTATAATATCATGCACAATATGAGTAAACATACCTAAATTTGCTTTTGTTTCTTCATCTAAACCTTCCCACATGCCATCTAAAACGGCAGAAGTCACTGCTGTCCATGAAATCCTCTTGATATCCAATCCATAATGAGAACAAACAATGATAACGCAACAAACAAGAGTCAGTCACCGCGGCGTGTTTTTCACGCAAGTGTGGCCACTCACTGCAGCGTGAAATCCCGCTGAAAAATTGGCCGGGGCGCGTTCTGCTGCGGGCGATCTTGAACACGCGGCTCTCTCCCACTTCCCGCTGCGTGAAATCACGCCAGTGTGGCTGGCCTCATATACTTCAATGTAGTTCATATTGTCGCGGGATTTCACGCTCAAATCCTGCGTGAAAAAAACGCAAGTGTGGCCGTAGCCTTATGGCGGCCCTGACTGACCCAATACAATAGTCTGGCGTGTTGTGATCGGTGCTTTGCTTAGGAATGAAGAATGGTTGAAAGAGTGTCGAGTAACAATAACGCATGTGGCATTACTGGCCAAGAGACGAAGGCTGCGTATTGGACCCCTGTTGTCGTTGCCACACTTTAAAACGTTAGATGGCAAAAAAATTTAACGCACTTAAAAGTCAAACACACATATTCGGAACCATTTTACATAAAATACCGAGCGGGGCTTAACGCTTTGGCCTCGCACTTCGGGAGAACGTGTGTTCGAATCCACGTCCGGGCATACAGATTTGGGTTTTCCATGGTTTTCCGAAGTCACTCCAGGACGAATACCGAGATACTTCCTATAAAAGGTCATGGCCGAATTACTTCCCGTTCCTTGTTCCCCATCTCTTTCCACCTCTAATGACTTCGACGTTGACGAGGCATAAATCCATAATAAAAAAATCTGATAATAAAATACGACACTTTTTACTTGTAATTAGTGGCGGGAAAGGACTGGTCTAGGAACGGAAAAGAATTCGGTCATGCCCATGGCATTTCGAACGAACTATCACAGCATTCGCCTGGAGTGATTTGGGGAAACCATAGGAAACCGTAATCTTGATAGCTGGTCGTGGATTCGACCCTGTGTCTCCCTCCCCCCGAAATGCGATGGCTAGAGCGTTATACCACACCAACCACACTCGGTCACACATTAACAAACCAGTCACATAACTTAAGTAAAAGATTTGATTCCATTTAATTAGTTGAAAGAAGGGTAAATGAAAGTCATACTCTTCTGGTCACGAAGTGAAACGCCAAGCTTAATGTCCTATCCGACGGACGAATCACAATTAACAGTACCTTTTCACATCCACTGTGAGGAGGTACACAATATAGTGATTAGAAATTCTGTATCACCACGTATCCTACCCTGCTGGCGAAATCCTGATGATGTAAATTTCCTATACCTCAGGATTCGAACCAACTAATCCCGTGGCATGGTTGGAAACCGGTTGGTGTTGAGCCAATGAGGCCAGTTTATAGATAAAATGGAAATGCATATAGGTATAATAGTTACTTCACTCTTCACCCATATTTTTCTTCTATCCGATCAACTAAGAACTACGTGCGACCGGCTTCCTGCTATGCATAGGTGACCGGAGTGAATTATGAGACGGGAAAGGTCTTGTGCTCTTCCTAATTCAATCGGGTTTTGTTTCACTAAGCGTACATAACCTAGAATAGCAAGGTCCGGGTTCCACCTGTCTGTGAAACGTGTAATTTTTTTGTGTTTTGTATAAGTGTATTTTTGTTTTTGAAATGTGTAGTTTATGAGGTGGAGATTGATAACAGTCCCAGCAATAGCATAGATCAGGGTTTCTTAAACTTATAGCTCCAAGCACCACTACTTGAGGTAGCCAGTCCAACATTACGTAAATTTTGTCGCGAACCCCCTATGATCAACTGGCGAACCTCTAGGGGGAGATGATTGTAGGAAATACTAATAAGCCGCAATAAGGACGGGTGATACGCAGGGATCAGGACTCGAATCTGGTCTCGTTGTACCTGCTCAATCCAGTGTGCAGCACTTTCACGCACGGGGCCACAGTGACCAGTACCCCCTTTTTCAGCAATTTTCAATTATGGACTGATGAGGTCTCTTAGAATCTTGAGTACTGTTCATCACGAATCTCCAAGGATGTGAAGCATTGCTTCACTGGTGGATTGGTGCCCCCCCCCCCTGTCGGAAGGAGCCTATTCTAACTGGGAAAGCGTAAATGTTGCCATCTGTCTGTGATTTGTGTTACTGATGAGGTCTCTTACGATCTTGAGTACTGTTCATCACGAATCTCCAAAGATGTGAAGTGTTGCTTCAGTGGTGGATTGCTGACCCCCCCCCCCTGCCGGAAGGAGCCTATTCTAACTGGGAAGCGTATATGTTGTCATCTGTCTGCGATTTGTGTGTCTGATCAGGTCTCTTAGAATCTTGAGTACTGGGCATCAAGAATCTCCAAGAATCTGAAGCGTTGCTTCAGTGGTGGATTGGTGACCCTCCTGCCCCTGCCGGAAGGAACCTATTCTAACGGGGCAAACGTAAATGTTGCCATCTGTCTGCCATTTGTGTGAGTCATGAGGTCTCTTACGATCTTGAGTACTGTTCATCAAGAATCTCCAAGGATGTGAAGCGTTACTTCAGTGATAGAATGGTGACTCCCTCCCGCCTGCTGAAAGGAGCCTATTCTAACGGGACAAACCTAAATGTTGCGATTTGTGTAACTTATGTTTCCTATGATAAGTGTATTTCTGTTTTTTAAATGTGTAATTGATCAGCCGGAAATTGGACACCGTCCCAGCGTTCGCCTAGGTGATGGCTGAAAAGCGCTTAAAAACTGCAATCAGGACGGCCAGTAAGCAGGGACCAGGACTGGAACTTGATCCCGTTGGGCCTTCCAGATCTAGTGTGCTGGAGCCTTAACGCTCGCTGTCGTACTGGTGGGTTCATCTAACGATTATGTTGTATATTGTTCTTTCTTGTATTAATTTTAATATGGGACAGGGAAATTGGGAAAGCATGTAATTGTATATGCTATACTGTAGTATTAGTGTAATATACGAAAACATAAATTTTTTTACAATGTAATGTATACGTCATGTTAACTCTGCTTAGTATTAGTATCTGCAAATACATAATGTAAAATTGTATACATAGGATGGCTGTATGGTCAGGAAACCAAAAGCCAATAAATAAAAAAAAAAATAAAAAAAAAACAAGGGGATGATACGCCAACCGTATTTGTGTCGCTCATCGTACTGAAAGGTGACCCTCGAATAACAATTCACCACAGCCGTTGGGTCAGATAGCCAGAAGTTTTCCAGAAAATCGACTTTGAAATATTCCGATCAAATTATGAGGACTAGCGGAGATGAGATTCTCAGTAGGCCGCGTGGTTCTACGGGTAGCGGCTCGATTCCCACCGTCGGCAAGTTTTTAAAAAATTCGTTTTACTTTTCTCCAATACGTATAACCACGTCGTTTACATGTAAAATTGTTCAAATTTATGCTTGTTGACTAACGATATTATTTGTGACAAATTAAATTTTGGTACAAATTCGAATTTATGCTTGTTGACTAACAATATTTATGATAAATTAAATTTTGGTTCAAATTCGAACAATTTTTACACTCAAACAACGTATTGGAGGAAAGTAAAATTAATTTTTTAAAAATTACTCACGCTGGGAATCGAACCATGAATCCCCACTTCCAAGTCTCTCTCGCTACCCGATAAGCCACGCTGCCTACTAGAAAATCACATTAGCGCCTAGTCCTGATAATTCACTCAGAATATTTCAAAATCGATTTTCTCGAAAACTTCTGGTTATCTGGCCCAACGGCTTTGGGAAATTGTTATTCGAGGGCTGATCTTCAGTACTATAAGTTGCAAAAATACACAAATACGGTTGGCATATCATCGCCTTCGTAAGTTAAACAATGTTATTTCAATTCTAACGCTTTTATAAATTCTTGTGATTTAAAAATGAAATTCTTTCAACTACAGTAATTCTTTGGGAGGAAATCGAACAGAAATGGATCTTTAGATCGCAGGCATCGTTTCTTTAGGAATTTTGCTAGAATAAGGAAGTGAACTGTATTCATATCACAAGTGATGACGTTACTACCCACGTTGCATTACCTATTCCAGCGTCAGCAAGAGGAAAACGCTGCGTCCGCCGTCGAGAATGCGTCGCTTGACCAAAGACGTTGGTGGTAGATCGTACTGGCCACTGAACCCAGAGGCAATCTGAGAGTTGTGACAGCGTCAACAAATAGACGCGGCAGTTTACGGAACGATTCGTCCGGACAGTCGACTAGAAGACTCGTCGGAGCGGAGCAGACAAATTCCACAGCTGATAACGGTCTGGGAGAAACACTGAGCGGTAAGTCGTGATTACTTTCTCCATTAGTCCTGTGTTTATTTGTCTGCATTTGAGAATAGGTTAGGTCATTTAGTGCGACACTATCGCTCGTTCAGATAGGCCAATTACACCGTCGAAAACACGATCCTACAATAAATTTTCACTTTTTGTTGTTGTGATTACCTTAAATCTTCAAAATAATTGATAGTTATTAGTAGAATTAGATCAGATTACTAGCTGTTGGTCTGGATCTTCAATTAATTGTGACAAAAGTTCGAAATTTTGCTTACTGTGTAATCTAGCCCACTATATCCAATCCTGTGATCACTTCCATGGAAATTTTTAGAAAGTTCGGAATTACTGGAGATCGCAATTCCACCGGGAGTTGTCATCATAACACTGCTGTGGTCAAACGCAAGAGTCCGCTAGAAATTCTTTACAGCCTAATTCCTGCTTGAAAATAATGGTCCAGGCTGTATTACAATGGAATTAGTGCTTGAAAATGATACGTCTTGCGACTGACAACAGCAGTATTCCAACGATATTACTGAATGTTGTTGTAGCGGTATTGCGATCTCCAGTAGACCCGAAAGTTCTTTAATACAAATTAGTTTTTCAGTTTGGGTATGCAAAAAATTTCATGATATGTAAATTTTCCTTGAGCCGTAGATTTACTGTAGGGAATACAGGTTAGCAAAAATATACATCATCCTCTCCCCAGTGAAGAGAAAGCTGATTTAAGTTCATATGATGTACCGAAACACGCGTTATTAAACCTGGTGGAAAATGTATATATTTTGGTTTAAATGTATCCTGGTTGCTAGCGCAGATGTAGCATTTCTTCTGTGTAAAATCAGCCACGATTATAATTTCTGGTCTACCGGAGATGGCGATTACACTATAACGTTGCTTCCCGCTCACAGACGACTGCTAATATTGCGGAAGTCAATCGCAAGACGTATTATTTTTAAGCATTAATTAGGTTATAATACACCCTGGACCAGTATGGCATCGCTAAAACTACTTCGAAAAGTATGTCTTGCGTTTGATTACTGTAGTATTATGACGTCCATTTTCTATAGTCGTCCCCAATTTGTTTCACCATCTACAGTTTCCAGCCGCTGGCTGTGTCTGCTTTGCATACAAGCCTCGCTCCCTCCCCCCCTTTCCCCCCAACTCTACGTCATCACCTTGATCGAGTCCTCTCTTCAGCACACAGTTCTCCACTCTTCTCAATCATCTCTCTTGGTCTTTCCCTAGGCCGTTTTCCTCGCATCTTCATTTCATTAAAAGGATAAAATAATAACGTGCTCAACATTGGCGGATAATTTGTCCACATGTTTCATTTCCATAACGCTGTGATTCCGGTAATTACACCTTTTTTTTAGTTATTTATTAACATTTGTTTCAAGGCCCCGAATGATAGTTCTGCCGCCGGTTGACAGTGTTTCGATATGTCGCGCTTGCGCCTCTGTCATGGCTACTTCTAACCTAACCCGGTAATCCTACCAGCGTAACGTGGAATCAGAACCACAAAGCGTACATCACATAACCTAGCAAAGCTTTGCCAGTGGTGGAGGTGAGTTTTTATGATTAAAAATTCCAGCTGAGACTGGAATTCGAACGTGGTACTTTCCGTACTCCAGTCAACCACCTTAACTAACTTTTTTTTTTCAACTAAAAAACAGTTTTATTTACAGATACAATAATTACATCCATAATGTACTGCAATCAGTGTTAACATTTGAAATGACGTAACTGTTAAAGATTCTAAGCTGAGTCATGCTTGCCAATAGATTGAAACTACATTCCCGTCTTAGTCTTGTAGAATACTCCATAACTGGAGACAGGTGGATGCTGACTGCAATCTTTGAACGCCTTATCCATTTTTTAAATAATATTTTGCCATCCTTACTTTAAAATGGCATTATCACATTCAGATAGTTAACAAAGTTCTTTGTAATTTCGATACGACGTAGCTCGTTTGTTTTCTGTTATTATGGTAGATGATAACAGAATTCTCGTGGATTCGCTGTTCCTTTATAATGATAGCCACCAGACCGTTCTGTAGTGTTTCTACATACCGAAAATGTTGCGTTTTTACCGAAGGTGGGATTGTAATTGGGGATTACTGGAGATTCCGCCTGGAGTTGGCATCATAATACTGCAGTGGTCAAACGCAAGACTCCGCTAGAAATTCATTCCGAAGTACATTTAAAGGTTTTATGCTGGTCCAGGCTGTATTACAATCTAATTTCTGGTTGAAAACAATGGTCCAGGCTGTATTACAAAGGAATTACTGCTTGAAAATATTACGTCTTGCGACTGACTACAGCAGTATTACAACGATATTATTTAATGTTTGTTGTAGCGGAATCGCGATCTCCAGTAGACCCTGTAATTGCTTTGAAATATATGATGTCTGAGATCATTTCTTCAATTTGAAACGAAATGTAGTATCACGCGTAAAAAAATCTCCCCTACCACTCTTCCAAGGAAAAGGGTCAAGTAAACAACTTGGAGAAACTCGAAACTATTTGCCTCTCCCCAAACATACTTGAAACTATCGTTCATTACGTATTTAAAACATCAATTTAGGAAGGCACGAATATACTTGGTTTAGGTGGCCATGTTGGTTCGGACGGGTTGTACTTCAGAAGACTTTCGAATCATCAGTCAACATAATGAGGTTTTTACAGCCTTCCCTCTTAAAGACACTCATTAGCTTCCAAATCAACTCAGTCTTAATATCTTCAGCTCTTGTGATATGAGAGGGTGAACTGACAATTTGTGTTTTCGACCACGGGTTATGTTATACACAGATTTACTTTAAAGAGAAATATACACAACTACATTTTCTTTTTTAAAAAAAGATGCACCAGTACAAGTGTGATGAAATGCAAAAAAAGTCTTAAGGCTGGCAACATTGAAATACAAAAATTTGCTGTTGAATGAGAACGTATGGGTTGACATAGGAAGCAATGGGCTGAATGCCAAGGTCGGAACTTACCTAACGCGAACAACTTAATTATGGTAGTTAAACTTTCCAGTTGCGTAGTCTTGCCACAGACGTCAGTGAAGATTCTGTGTCAAGCGACATTACATTAAGAGTACGAGCTTTTAGTTGTCACCGCGACTGCAAGACTAGTCAGTATGTAGGTCATAAATGCGTGCTGTACCGTGGCATTCCTTGCATAGCTGGAAACTAGCTGGTTACACATTGCTGCCCTGTTGTATAGCACCCTCACACTGGAAACTGTAATAGTGACTCTGAAGTATTGTTTACGATAAAAATCACAATGAACATCCGCCTACGTTTATTTACTTGCGGTATGTTTAGAGAGCTTGACAGCATGAAATTCAGATGTAACAAGGATTTGGGCCGAATTACATTTTTCCTTCACTAGCTTTTCACCGCGGGCACCATTAGAATTTTATAAAGTTTTTCTAGGTTTCGGTGTTAGTTGTACACCAGGTCATATTTTTCTTAAATTTATTTTAATTTTAATAATCGCTAAATTATGTATGTTGATTGTTCCCAACTTCTATATTCCTCTTTGCATTAAAGCTATTCGTTTCTTATGTTTATG
The DNA here is from genome assembly GCA_031002005.1 of Vandiemenella viatica. Lineage (NCBI taxonomy): Eukaryota > Metazoa > Arthropoda > Insecta > Orthoptera > Morabidae > Vandiemenella > Vandiemenella viatica. The sequence continues at coordinate 80,675,943 of CM061914.1, forward strand.
CAGGATTTTTACTGAAGATAGACATACACTGTAATAAAATATTTCATGGAATAATTGAAACTTTACCATTTTTCTATCTGAACTATTTTGGATATTATGAATTTTTGACGTTACTTTGAGAACTAACTCATTAAATAGCGCCAAAAGTTATGTGGATACCTCCTAACAACACATGGGATCTCTTTATACCTGGCGAAGTGTAATAACCCAACGTGGTATTGATTCAACAAATCGTCGGAAGAAATATTCAGCCACGGTTCCTCTACAATCTACCCTAACTACGGAAGTACTGCAGGTGCTGTGCACGAACTAATATTTTGATTATGTCCCAGATATGTTGATTGGATTCATTTCTGCCGATGCAGGTGACCAAATCATTCGTTGGCAATGTTCAGAATTATTGTAAAACTAATCTTGAACATTCTTGCCAGTGATATGGTGAACTTTAGTTCTGGATAAGTCTATCGTTGTTTGTGAACACGAAGGCCATGAATAGCTGCAAATGGTCCCAATATAGGTGAAAATAACCATTTCCAATCAATGGTCGGTTCACTTTGATCAGAGATCCAAATCCATGTCATGTAAACACAGCCCATACCTACTGATGTTCCGATACCATCAAAGTATCGATACCTACTCAAATGAGTAGTACTCAAATTGTCTTACAATACTTACTCATATGAGTACTGCAAAAGTATCGATACTTACTTATGTCGATACTTTTTTTTAAATTAATGTCGAAATGTAAGAATATACGTGAAATTTTGATTAATTATTTATTTTATTTGCTTAGTGTAATAAAATCAAATTATGATAAAGCGCACATAGTTTGCAAACTTTGAAGTTTTTGTCTTATCTTTAAATATTTATTTATTATAATTTTAACACTTTTAAACAAAAAAGTTCGCTTTTGGAAGGTTTTGCTTAAAAGCAATTGTTCCACATATTTTGGGGACAGCTTGTTTCTTGTGTTTGTCATTGTTTCACCCACCTTAGAAAACAAACATCCACTCGGTACTGACGTTGCTACAACAATATGATACTGCTGTACGCATCTGTACAGGCAAGGAAATATAAGTTTAATTTCTTCCCAATCTGTAAACGAATTGCTTTTTAGAGACGTTACAGTGTTTGCGATGGGAACATCCATAAACAACGTAGCTCGGTCTAGGGGGAAGGGAGTGGGGTTTGCTGGAGAACTACGTAAGGGGGGGGGGGGTGTTCCGAGCCAGGCCACGTAACTTTTCATTCATATTATTTGTCACAGTTAAAATGAGATACAGAACACTCAACAGCGTGTAAATATTTATTTCCTACATTTAATTATCACCATATGTAATTTACGATAGTCTGACAAGAGGAAACAGTGCAAAATGTTTTCTGGAATCAAAAGGGGGAAAAAGCTATGTGATAGATGGGGAAGGGGAGGGTAGAGACAAAAGCCACGTTGGGCTACGTGGGGGGAGGGGGGGGTCCAAAGAGGCCAAAATGGAGCTTCGTGGTTTACGAACGCTCCCAACGTAAAGAGAGACTTTGTCACTAAGGTGCGTTTTCTTTTTGTGGCCATGGACTAGCTCTTTGTGTTTCCACAAGTCATATTCCTGTAAAAACAAATAGCTGAAGCAGCTTCTTCCGATTCACAGGGGCTACGTAGCTGCTCTGAACCATATCTTTTAGTTTTTGTATCGAGCTGCGCGGGAGCGACCATAAGCCAGGCATAGCGAAGTACGACTTTATTACAATGAAATAGGGACCTAAAACAAACTCTTTGAGATTAGATTGTCTGTGGCAGTTGCCTATTCTAAGACTGATTTTTTTTTGATTTTCAATGCTACCAACTTGACGTCAGAGGGAAATTAATTTGGTAGGCGCGGCTGAGTGACGTAGAAGGGTTGATGCATTTAGAATTTAACACCGGGTGTGTTTCGATTCGATACTTTTGATTCGATACTTTCGATTCGATACTTTCGATTCGATACTTTCGATTCGATACAAGTACTTTTCTTCCGATACCGAGTAAATATCGAATGAAGTAATTCGAATACGAAAAGTATTCTGTATCGAAACAAAGTATCGAGTACTTACTCGTATTTACTTGTATCGAATCATCACTAACTATACCAGGATGGAGTCGACACCAGCTTGCACAGTGCCTTCCTGACAATATGGGTCCATGGCCTCCTGGAGTCCGTGCCACAATCGAACCCTACCATCAGCTCTTACCAACTAAAGACATGACTCATGTGACCTTTTTCTAGATATCGGCTTATACCTAATCTGGATCTCCTAGTATCCACCATACTTGAACAAGGTCACGGCAAAGGTTGCGTACCACAATTACTTTCAGTGCCCTTACTAGCAAAGTACCAGGCGTCGTCTTTGAAAAATAAATATGTATTTGGGTGCATTATTACAAAAATAAATTTTTAGTCTCCATAAACAGTGATTTTTTAATTTTGCGCTAACCTCTTCATCTCCACATGTAGAGATGAAAAGGTCAGCGCAAGGCAGAAAGGGACGGAGGTTTGCATCAAACCAGTCGAGAGACTGATGACAGCAAATAAAAAAAAAATAGTTTATAACATTAAAAATTTGTTTGTAATAATGCACCTAAATACACATTAAATAGTGAACAGAAGCAAAAAAGAATGTTTGCAGAAAAAAGTTGATATTAGCAAGATCAAACTCATTTCCCCCACCACATAAATACGCTGATCCAACCCATGCGAGAATTTTGCCACTGCCAACTTTTCTATTGGTATACAATCGGTAGGTTTACAGACAAACTTTGATTTCTCATAAAATACGACACATTACGATAAGATAAATACCAGATGTATTGTAACATTCCAATGTCCGCAACTGAACAAGTCTCCATGTGAACTTACTGAACGAAAGGAAATATGGCGTTAAAATTGCTAAAGTTAATAATAGATTTTCATTTTCTTCTCCAGAACTAAGAGTTTTTTGCCGGATGAAAAGTAGCCTCTGCCCTAATTCAGACTATATTCTAACTCCGTGCTTAATTTGTCAGAACCGTTGACTAATTAAGACGCGATTGAGTAACAAACATCTATCGGAACTTTTGCATTCGTAATATTAGGATTCAATAATGGTGTGTTGTCGGCAAAGTATACTAATCTGACGATAACTCCGATGAGTAGATTGAGCATTTTTCAAGAGAATCAAATCATTTAAGATTTTTCTTCAGCGAGTTCGAATTTCAAGTACCTGGATACACAGTGCTGATGTCGCCAGTGGTTTAAATTGCGAATGAGGAGAAAGCCTATATTTTGCCAGTATTAATGGACTTACTTTCTTCGGTAAAAACTTTGTACTGTTAAATCACAACTTTTCTAAACTCAAATTCGTTTTACAAAATAAAAATTGCATTTACATTGGATCAATGTTCTCTAGTTATTAGCGTAGTAGTTGAAATCTCCAGTATACAACGTATGTAATAAAGAAACTAACTAAAAATAGTTAGAAGTTATAGAGTAATTGTTTATAGAACACATTATGGCCATGAAATCTTGAAGATAACATGGATTTATCTCTAGCAGTTTGAGCGTGTGCCAAGGAAGATTTTATCATGACGTTTTTTTTTAAAAATACCGTATGCTTGATTCAGTAAAGGAGCAGATAATAAACAAATAAATTAAAAAGTGTATGTATATGGGATCAGTATTTTTCGATTTACAAACGTGCTAATAGAGTTCCGTGACCAGAAAACACTGGTCCATAATTTAAGGTAATTGCGTGACCTGTGCGTAGACATATGGTTCCAGATACCTTCGGCAACCTTCCAGGGTCTGGTCGAATCCATGCCACACTGAATCGTTGTATTGCGTTCTATTGGTGGACCAGCACGCAATTAATCAAGGGGTCATCATGTTTTGGCGAGGCCCCTTCATTTTTGTTTACGAATCTCTTTTGCCGCGAATAAAATACAGTTCATCACAACAGATTCAAAAGCAGCGATATTACAATTCTGTGACACAGGTGGAGGGACGGAAGAAAATAATGAAATTATTTGGGTTTAGCTTTGCCATTTTGGCTACGGAACCCTGAAACAAACGCGCGACCGGTGTTTTTGGATTGTATCTTCCTGAAGTTGAGCGGTCAGCTAATTCACAGTAAAGGGAACACGATTTGGTCCGGGATTTTTACAATCGGCTTAACTGATCATGTCTGGCGATGTTATTAGCTTTGTGCGTTTGAAAACCTATGTGAACCGGTTTTTTTTTTTCTTCGTTTCCCACTTCAAACCTTAGATTCAGCCACGACTGACTAAGTTCATCACAATTTCAACATTTCACAAGCTCGTTGACATTACACCAATTCTTCTTTTCGTGTCGATGGTAGCATCTGTTACAAGGTAGTTTCTCCGCCAAAGCGATGGTTTTGTCAGTAGCTGAATGATAGTCTGACTGAGATACACTTTTTACAATTTTTGGGCATGGCAACAAATGTACCATAGTTTCGATCTCGCTGCAGGAACATGTGGTATCTGGCTGTTCTCCGAGGTATCCCCATGCAGCGGCCAAATCCAACTCTAAGTCTGTTCAGCTACTTCCATATGGGTCATGGTTGTTCAGACCTAGGAGGTAGTACTAGATCCAGTTGACGTGTCGCACTCTCTTCTCCCAGGCCGATATTATTTCACTGCTTGACGTTTCTTTCAGAAGCTCGATCTGGACTTGTCTCGATGGTGCATAACCATGCAGAGGGTGTCGGGTGTTTCTTCCACTCTGAGCCTTGCCGTGTTGACAGCAACTTCCCAGCGGATGTTTCCAGGGTCAATGTAAGCCAATATCTCCACCTTTGTCACAGGCGACGGTCTGAAGCATCCTGTTATAAGTCGGCATGTTCTTTGGAGCGCAATATCCACTATCTGCAATGACAGAGGTACAGCTGAAGCTTGGGTTAGTGAATTCACTTTTGCTGTTAAAATATCTTTATGATCGGCGAGAGGAGAAAATCTCGACCAAATGAACGATGGTTTATCGATTTTATTTCAGACTTCAATATCTCTGTTAAATATTAAGACTTAGTGCCACCATTTTGGTTTTGTTTTTAAACAGTAAATTTGGAAGTCTGTCGTGGTGAAGGGATGCTGTGAACTGTGCGTTCAGAATGAACCTACGATTTTAGACTTTGATTTGTCAAGAGTCTATAATCGGGATCATATTTCAAATCAATCGTCCCACCCGAGTCAACTAAATGTTTTGAATATGAGTGAGTTAAAACGCATTGTGGCTCCATCTCTGTTTCTAAAACACACTAAAGGACACAAGGCTGTGAATCTGAAAATGTTTGCAGATTTTTCGTTTTTCTAATGTCGTGATATATGATGGAAAAGTGCAATTAAAATCCAAAAAGAAGGGGAAGTGTACACTTATGTGTAGGGCAAAAAGCTTTAGATAGTATGACACCTAAATCGCAGACCGAGCGTGGTGGGTGAACGGTTAACGTTCTGGCTTCGTATTTGGGAAGACGTGGGTTCGAATCCCCGTCCGGGCATCCAGATTTGGGTTTTCCATGGTTTCCCCAAATCACTCCAGGCGAATTCCGGGATACTTCCTTCAAAAAGGACATGGCTGAATTCCTTCCCGTTCCTTGTCTCCAGTCCCATCCCGCCTCTAATGACCTTAGCCGCCGAGGAGGCGTAAAGCAATAAGGAGGGGGGGGGACGAAATCGCAGGGACCGAACCCAGAATCATTGTGCAATGTTGCCTGGAATACGACTTAATGCAACTTAAGCGCGTCCCGGCCACTCGGAAGGTATCTTGCTAGTCTGGATCCAGTATCGATGTAGATCCATTGTTGGCGAGATGTATAGTGCAATGAAGGTCGACCCATACCCATCTGACCCACTATTAATTTCAGTTTGCTGTTCATAATAGAGTTTTCACGAAACTAACATCGGTGGTGTCAGACACGGCCTAAACCTAGAACTTTCTACCTGAAAGTTAAATCACCCGAGAGTAATTTGGTTAGAATAGCTCTTTACTGTTATGAGAATATTATGTTGAGCTTATCATGGGCGCCGGGAGAGGGTGCAAGGGGATGCACTTGCACCCACCTGCTATAAAAGCAAATACACAGAAAAAAATTTGTTGTTATTAAATTCACTTTTTGAATAATAACATAAGGCGCCTAGCATGTACAAATTTGTTTAATACCCTGTCAATAAATTCTGTTTCCTTAATTAATAAGTGTTATATATAAAAAAGATACTGATGCACCTCCCTCAAAGTACTCCTGCCGGTGCCCATGGAACTTATGCTTGTTTTGATTCAGTAACAGGTATGTGGTGGGCTTTAATTTTGTCAATGCTGCAAGTTATGATTGTGCTGATTACGTTTACACCCAGATAATTCGCAAATGCATGATGATTTTAGAATCTAATGATACTTCCTCCGAAACTCATTATTACCGAACTAAATAGAACACATGTGAAACTTGCTGCTGATACCGCTTTGTTTAGTTTCTGTAACTAGCCATATTTGGTTACAACAGAAGTGGTCATTGCCAACTAGATTCTTACAACGTCAAGGTCGTTAATAACGATTACATTTTGGAACAGGTTCAATCTCAAGTATCAGTTTTGGCACAAAAGTGAAGTCTTTCACATCAAACAGAAACCTGTTAGCCAACTGTTTGTTGTCAACTTCATAATGAACTGTTATTCGTTTCTCATTCTGTCCTATTGAATATTAATCTGATTACGTTGAGCTGTATCGCTTTACATTGCATGAAATTAGCTCCGTATTAAATTATTGATGGCCTGTCATTGTTTAAAATAGATTTACGTAACCTAGTGGATGAAAGGTGGTGCAGTGAAGGCTGTTAGGTTTGTTTCTGGAAATTATCGCAGAACGCAGTCAGTAACAGATATGATAAAAGAGCTGGAATGAGACTCATTGGAAGACAGGAGGAGGGTGAAGAGGGTCATGGGAGTGTAAAAGGCGTATATTGGTGATGAGGCATGGAAAGATATTGGTGTAAGAATTGAAAGTAATTCATGGAAAGGAAAAGATGACCATGACTACAAGCTGGCACTCGATTTCAGGCGCAAGGATGTTGGAAGATTCTCTTTTTTAGGTAAGGGTTGTCAGGAATTGGAATAAGTTACCAAAAGAAACCATGAGTAATCTGCCAAAAATGTTGAAAGAATTTAAAGTTAAAATTTGTAAAGGGTACTTGTAGGTGGATGCAGAAAAGGGGAAAGATAGGTGTTTAGGAAAATTGCCACAGGAGCATGCGCTCCATTGCAATTTAATTTAATTTAAAAAAGGTAATCTTGATCTCAAAATTCTGGAGGACATGTGTTAGATCTATTCAGGTTTATATTTTCCGTTTTTTCCCAAAATCACGCTCCTGCTCTTTCCTTTTGCACAATCCCTTTTTGCTCTATTAAGATATTGACGAACGGTAAAGCAGTGTGGAGTTCTGATTGAATTGCTACATCCATACAATATGGAACTAATAAATACATAAAAATTATAGAAAAAAATGCTCATAAAGATTAGTGACACGAGTGAGGTAACTTTATTAGAGATGAACGTAATGAAATAACGAGGGCATAATTAAGATAGATGATGAAATTAAAAAAAAATCTTCAGTTAATTTCTCCCCTCCCCCCCTTTCTCCCTAATTCCATTAAGATCAGCTTATATGAATGAGAGTAATGTTTGGTTATAGCAAGGAAGGTAGAATTAATTACTAATGGTTCGGAGTGAACTTTGAGAATTTTTTTTTATCTCCGTCTACATCGCAGGCTCTGCATTTGTACTTCGGTAAAAATGAAACGGAGTATGGTGAACAAATCTGAGAATTTTACAGTGCGGGAAATATTCTTTGATGTCTAAGATAGAGCAAAAGTGGTATTGTCCATAAGCCGTTATGAAATAACAATTTCGTAACTAGCAACTGCAATAGAAACGTTTGAGTATTCAGTTTATCTGGTGCAGCAAAAACGTGTGTAAAACTGTTAAAATGGAATATGGGGAGCGAGAAACAGGAGATCAACATAGTTATATAACTTGGAACCGTTCCTTAAGAAGTTTTAGTAAAATTTAGTTATTCTCATGTGTTCGATTGATTCGCATTATTTTCTGAAAAATTCTCCCAACCACCATTCTCGGCTGACACTGGTATCAGTAAACAACGTCGTCAGATTAAAAGTAGGTTCCTCGTGGTAAATAAAAAAAGCTACTGGAGAGAGAGCAATCAATTAGAGATTGATCTGTATTCCATCGGAGGCGGAGAACCGGCCAAGAAACTCAAGGTTAATAAATTTCCACTCGGTACAGAATGCCAAAATTTTGTAAGACTTGTTCACGTATTTCTACTGTCTTTGACGTCTTCCAACTATTAAAACGATGTAATCTATTCCATGTGTGTTCAGTTTTCGTACTTTTTCATCCCTCTTACCAATCGGGTTTTGAAAACTGAATGCGTACAGCGTCATATGTAATTTTCGACTTTCAAACCCCAATACACACGGGGGTGACGTTGTCTGCTTGAAGATCGTCGAAGACATGTCTCATCACTCTTTCTATCGATTTCGCTAGTTTAGCATATTTCCTATAATCGGACGCCGGTTATTCTAAGGTCTGCTCAATTTTATCCGTATAGATTCTGTGCGAACCCCCTACAAAATTACAAACTTTTAACAGGTTGTATTGCTGCTGCTTTTCACTACAGTTCTATGAACTTTTTTTTAGGGGGGGGGGCTTGGTGTATCATGGAGGTAATTATAATAAGAATATTGGTGCAAGGATTGGGAAGAAATTCAGCCATGACCTTTTGAAGGAACCATTCCAGCATTCGCCTGGAGTCATTTCGGGAAACTATGGAAAACAGAAATCTGGGTGAACGGACGGAGATTTGAAACCGCGTCCCCCCGAATGAGAGGTCAAAGCATTACCATTCACCTTGTGAATCAATATTCTCTTCGGTTCTTACATTGCTCTAGATTTGTGGTGATTTGATTTTACTGTTTCGTTGCTTGAAGTCTAGATATGCAATCCTGTAAGAGATTAAATTGTGAATAACTTTTTTTTCCCCAAATTGTTTAAAATAATTCATTATGTGGAGCGTCAGTCGAGTTAGACATGCGACTGATGTTTCATTGAAATTCCTTGCAGTATATAGAACAAATGACCGCACACCTTGCAAAGTAAATAATGCTGCCAGCTACATTTCTATGAAGCGAAAGTCATATGGTTGCTCTAAAACTTTATCTTGTGCTACTCTTGATATAACGTGAAGTATGGATGATGTTTAATGGCTAATTGCAGCGTATTTGGAAAAGCAGATAGGCCTTACCATTCTGTAAGAAATCGGCAAATAACATCAAACCCTATCCATTCCCTTATCCTCAGTTTCCATAGCAATTTTGATAAGGATATCAACGATATGAAAAACCACTAATGGCCTTACAGCACCACCGTAGCAGACATGGAAAGGTATACTGGGCTCTGATTCAAATAAGTCTCAATTACCTTCCCATCTTGATTTAATTTGTTGGCCGATTTGTACGTAATGCTAGTACGATTCTGATTCTGTCTCAAAAACTACACGCTAGGAAAGGAAACGTCCAAAATCGATCTGTTATTCCTGCTCGCAGCTTAATGTCTTCTTGCATGACAAACATACGATAGAGCACTGTCTAGAAGTGTCTTAATCCATGTACTCTCAAAAGGTGAGATAACAATATTTTCTACGACATAGTATGGGAGATACAGAAGAAATCAGTTAAAGGTATAGAGGTGTAGTTTCGAAGAATATCATGATATTTGGCTGCAGTTGGAAGAGGACGGTCCTAGTCTTACTGCTAACAGCAACTGATGCAGTGTCGTACATAGACCTTAAAGCAATTATCAAAAAGAAGAATGGGGAAAAAAGGTGTCTGAAGGCTCACCAGGAAAGGGGATCTTGTTATCGACTGGAAAAACAATGACTGTAAGCCATGATACCTTGGACTAGAGATGGGAAGAGAAGAAATTACTAGAAGATATAATTTTTTACACTTTTGGGTAGCCCCGTTAAGATATACGTTGTTAGGAGTAAAAAAGATACGCATTTTGCTCTTTACTGCTATGCCCGGAGAGCCTGTCGAAGATAATTACCGAGCCCCATTTGTGAGCGATAACTCTTGAGTCTGGCTTTCGGTTTTCCGGAAATCGCTTCAGGCAAAAGCCAGGATAGTTCCTCTGAAATATCAATGGCCGAATTAATGTAGTCATCGAGGTTTAGCCATAAGAAAGGAGAGATATTTATCACTACATGCTGCTAAGCAACCTGTATGAATAAACAAGTAAATCATAGAAAACATTCAAAAACTAAGATTAGCTACACTGTTTACTACAGTTACCGAAGTAACGTAAATGACATAGTATGACACGTAAAGTAAAGGGCAATTTTAAGTTTCAATCATGTTCTGTAGTGATAGCGACTATATGAGCCTTTATCAGCCGTTAATAAGGAATACGACACAGTCGTACTAAGTAATAGTGGTTTACAGACTAATGGAAACTATTCCTACCTTTACTCGTGTTAGATAGTCCATAATGTCACCACAATGTATAGGATCACAGTAAAATAATAATGAAACAAAAACTCTAGGAATATAGTTGAAATCTTGTGTGCCTCTGAAAATGTTTTTTCGTTTTCTCATTTCTATTAGTTGTAAAACGCGAATTCTTACTTGTGAACTTAAAATTTTATTGCTAGAATTGGATATAGAAAGCTGTAAGGGGGCATCCATAAATTACGTGAGATCTGGTGAGACTTCGTGAGATGTGGTTCGACCCCCCAACCTCTGGTGAGATCTCCCCCTAGAAATCGCCCTTCGCATGTTTTGAGACTTTTTTTTTAAGGTCTCACCGTTCCAAAAGTTGGTAACACCCGCAGTTTTCAACGAAAAAAACCCCTAAAATCGACTTTCGCGTCATTTGTAGACCTTTTTATTTAAGCTCTACGGTCCGTCAATTTTTCCAAAACCTCCCGTGAGATTTCCGTAGACCCCCCTCTTCTTGGTGAGATTTCGCCGGACCCCCCCCCCCCTCCTATTTCACTTGACGTAATTTATGGACGCCCCCTAAGTTACGTAAAAGGTGCCCTAAAAGGCACAGGGTGGAGAGATAATAAGACGGAGAAGCCATCACCATGCCATTCTACCATTGAGCTTGTCTCATGAAGTGAACCAATTTGTAACACATTTAAAAATATCAAAAAACTAATTGGGAGGGGGGGGGGGAGGGATTAACTGTAGGAGAGTTCCTACCACAGTTCGTCGAGCAGATTTTTGTTTGCGGTATATGATTGTCACTGTCTGGAGACATCTTATGGCAATACCGTTTTGTATACAACGTTTTTGGTTCTGCTGTCCTTTACTATGGTATATAGCCTTTAGGGATTGGAAACCCGTGAGTTAGCTACATATAAAACTACCCACGAAAAATACATGTCTTTTCTAAGTGTATCCTTGCTACTTTTTGTTTGTCTCGGGGCTTTATTGATAGTCATTGCAAAGGCTGATTTTAGAGGGAACTGTAATCTTTTAAACTGTACTGGTGGATCTGTCTCAATTATTTGCGTTCGAGGAACCAACACATCACTTTCTGCCATTTCAGTTATGATCACAGCATTTATTAAGTTTTTTTGTAGGTGTGTGCCTTTGCACAGTCGCGGTGTCTCTACATGGAATTTATGAACAGACCATACACAAACGCACTGATAGAAACAATGCCTGAGTGGCCTATACTTAAGCTATCCGTCTGTATGACACCATTCCATTAGTTCTCAGAATTTTATGGAAAAATATATTATTTATCCCGAAAATAATATCCTTTCCTTCCTAATAATACATAGTATTTTCTTTTCAAATATCATTATGATCGATTCTTGTCTGTCCGGGTGGTGTCACGTCATGTTTTTTGAAACCGACGTTTCGACCCTCATTCTGGGGTCATCTTCCAGGGCAGAACGTCTGTTTCCAGAAACATGACGCGCCGCCACCCGGACAGACAAGAATCAATTGACTCTGGCAGCGGAAGCCTACGATTAGATCATTATGATCGGTTTAGCAGTTAAGTCATGGAAACATAAAAAAAACAGAGTTACTTTTACATTCATAATATTATTAATGTAGATTTGTGCAATTGCGGTATCTGTAAATGAAATTTATGAACACGTCACACAAAGCCTCAGAGACCAATATAATATTAGATACATACTATTTATGTCACCTTTAGGTTAGTTTTCAAAATTTCATGACAAAATGTTCTTTATTCCGAAAAAGTATCCCATGTCCTTCCTAATAATGCATAATATTGCATTGTCAAATTTCATCGAGATAGGTTCTGCCTTTTAATATTGAAACTGTAACAGTTACTTTCACATTTATCATATTACTAATGCAGATTTTGTACAAACAATTTATGAACAGATCATAAACAGACTAACGAAGCCTGAGTAACCGATGCAACAATACAGAGACTTACACACGATATCCGTCTGTCTGTCACCGTTCAGTTAGTTATAAAAATTTCATAACAAAATGTTATTTATCCCGAAAAAAACTGTCTTATGTCGTTTCTAATGATACATAGTATTTTGTCAAATTCCATCAAGATCAGTTCAGCCGTGTAGTCGAGAAACCGTAACACAGTTATTTCGCATTTATAATATTAGTGTAGATGTTGATGGGGGTTAGTTTTGGGCTGTCCTTACCTTGTGGATCGCCGGGTGGTTCCGCACGTTGCACTGAGCGGTGCCGCGCGTCTGTTCAGTGGTATATATACCCTCGCGATGTCGATTACCTTGAGCCGTAGCGCAGTGCCCGCTACGCGACGCGAGCTTGGCTCTGCTGATGGTGTGCGCGTGGACAAATCGCTTGTCCAGAAGAAGCCTTCCCATAGAGCCGTGAGCCTTGAACCTGATGAATGTTGCTGCAAGAGTCGGCACACGTGAATCACGCTGTCTGCTTTTCCTGTTTATCTTTAACTGATGAGAGAAGACGCTAGACGTAGTTACATATGTAAACTTAACAGCTTAACCGCCCATCATCAAGGTAGGACACAGAAACGAGACGGCTCTTATTACTTCCTGTTGAAGTGTAGTACAAACATTTAGTTTCACAGATAACTAAGAATACAGATATACTACTAAGAGCTGACAGAAATTTAGCACCTACTGTAGTGCTAGAAAACGCCAACAGGAATGATGCGATCAAGAAAGACAATATCGAGTGAGAGCTTAAGGTTGGTGCATTTGAAGAAAATCTAAAATAAAAAGGTTGCAAGGGGTGCGAAATGTGAAAATGGAGTGGAGGTATAAGGCCGATTTTACCTTTGGTAAGATGACGGACAACATGGATGGATCATATGCATTTAGACATAAAAGCTAGGTGTGTAGGATAGAGACCAATAACTGAAGAGAAATCTTGGAGGGAACGTCAAAAATAGATGTCCTTGCCTCTAAGCAGAAATGGAAACTTCAAACGATGGAATAACATACCGGGTGTTTCAAAAATGGCCGGTATATTTGAAAAATAAATAAAAACTAAACGGGCAGCGATAGAAATACGCCGTTTGTTGCAATATGCTTGGGACAACAGTAAATTTTCAGTCAGACAAACTTTCGACATTAGTTACAATTTTCAACAACAGATGGCGCTGCAGTCTGGAAAAATCTAAAGTACGATATTTTCCACCATTTTTTCACAGTAAACTTGCAATATGTCAACAGCAAACGCTTACAGCAGAAAGACGACTTACAGAATGGCGAACTCACAGACTGCGTTTACTTCTATATCTTTCAAATCGCCTGCAGCGCCATCTGTTGTTGAAAATTGTAACTAATTTCGAAAATTTACTGTTGTCTCAAGTATATTGCAACAAACTGTGTATTTCTATCGCTGCCCGTTTAGTTTTTATTGATTTTTCAAATATAACGGTCATTTTTGAAACACCCGGTAGCTTGTTCAGTTAACAGAGGCGGCTGAAGGTCAGTCTGCTATATCTCACTCCGCTTTCCTTATCCTTACATGCCAAGAGGAAATTTACCACATGCTTACTTGGACTCGGCGGTTCGTTCGGAGAGGTTAGAAGGGTTGTGAGGCGTGGAATAGGAATATGACCTTGAGCCGCCAGGTTCAAGTGAACGGGGTATAGTTGCTTGGAACTGGTATTTATTTCAACACCGCTTCTACGTTTATTCGCCGTAAATCATACGAGTTTCAGAGAGTGCTTTGCACCACGGATACATGTTGGCAAAATTGGCTTACAGATTTTTTCTTAATAAAGCTGAATTGTTTTCTCTTTACGCATAAATTTCAAGCATTGACGTTAACATTTAGAATCCCTTCTCGGTAAGTAAGACTCACGCAGAGGTGAAGAGGATTTTAGATTAGCGTAGAGAACTAGGCGAAACGGCGCTTGAATCACGGTGCGACAGAAAAGATAAAAAAGGGCTAGTTTTATATAATTTGAAGGAACATTCTGCAGATTAAAACTTGTCTACAGCCTAACCTTACTATTATTAAAAGTTCTTAGACCAACAAGACTTAAGATTACCTGAATGTAATACACTAAAGATGCCTAGATATTGCAATCGCGTTTAGTCACTACCCATTCTTTTTATCATTTTTGGCAAAAAATTAAAATTATTTAAACGCAGAGAAGTTAAATTACATTTACTTTGCTGCCTTGAAGCTCTTTCGCCGGATGCTCTAAATTCGGATATTTCAGAACTTCTGATCTATGAAATGTATTTATCCCAGTATATAATCGTGTTGAAAATTTGAGAATGGAGTAGCGATCGGAAATTATTGTAATAAAAAAATGAAAAAAAATTTAAGCAATTCTCATGAAATATCAATAGGTTGGAAGTATCGAAGAAAGGAACAAGTGTTTAAGCCCATATTCGGGTTAGCTTCAAGACCACTGAGATTTTGTGTTCTACAACCTTGTTTCCGCTATTTGAAGCTAGTGTGGTCTACTTATAACCCAATTACTTGTTCGCACAAATAGCTAGTGTGAATCAAGACTGGAAGAGTGGGGGCGATTTTGCTAGATCTCGATCGTTTATCTAACTTTTAAGGATGAACTGTTTATGTTTCCATCTGTCTGCGAAACACGTAACTTGTGTTCTGTATGGTAATAGTAATTGTGTTTGCGAAATGTGTATTTTGAGATGGTGATTTAGGACCGTCTCAGCGTTCGCCTTTGTCACCTGAAAATCGCAGTTGGAAAAGCCGGGATTCGAATGAGGTCGCGTTGTGCCTCTCCGGTACAGTATTGTGGTGCCTTAATGCGTACAGCCACGTTGGTGTGTTAATTAATCTTTTTTTTAAACAGGTATAACTGATCTCGATGCTGTCTAATCGTGATCAATAATAGAAATTAATAAAATATTAAGATAATGAAGATATACTTCTAATTAGGTTTTTTTTAAATAACCTATTATTAATACTAGCAAGCAAAAAACACTGAGCAGAGTTAGCAAAAGTAAGCAAAATCTAATTGAATATTGTTGTCACACAAGAGAATGTAAATATAATTTTCGTGGGCGTCATCGTAATAGTATCGATGTCAAATCATCAGATGTAGGCGACGAAGATCCAAGTAGAAAAAGAAAGTAACTGGAACGGGCAGTACAAAACGTGAATACAACTTTAAACGTCAATCCTAAGGAGCGTCCATAAACCTAGTGGCTCCATTTTGGCCTCAAGTGAACTCTCCCCCACCTCCCCCCACGTAGCCCGACGAGGCTTTTGCCTCACCCCCCCCCCCCCTCCCTTTCCACGTAGCACGTAGCTTTTGATTCCAGAAGATATTTTGTACTGTTTTCTCTTGTCAGACTATTGTAAATTAATTCGGAAATCAATATTCACATGATGTGTGTTCTGTACCTCATATTAATTGTGAAAAATGATATGAATGGAAAGCTACGTGGCTTGGCTCGGAAGCCCCCCTCCCCCCACGTAGCCCAGCATAGCTTTTCAGCCAACCCCTAGACCGAGCCATCTAGTTAATGGATAGATTGTTACGCGAGTGTACTAGACTTTAGACTATCCATATATATATATATATATATATATATATATATATATATATATATAAACGAATGAAGGAAAAGAGAAGAAAAAAATATTTTTTTTCTTTTATGCAAAACCGTAATGGTCTGGTTTGTAAATTTCAAAGAAGACCTTCAGTTGTTGGGATTAAAACCCAACAATACTTTTGATAGAGCTCTCTTTCGGAAGAACTTAGTGACATGGGATAAGCATCACATACACACACACACAATGTCTTTCTTGTAGTTTAAGTACACCCAAAAAAAAAAAACTTTTCGCTGCAGCAGCAGGGTTAACATTCGAAATTTCTACCCGACTTGTAACTTGTTCTCCATCCTCTTGATTCCTTCAAAAACTTTATGGTTTCAACTTCGGCATTTATTTCTTCTAATGGACCTAATTCTTGCTACAGAATTTTTAACATCATATTAATATATTTTTGTTGTTGTTGAAAGTGGTGTTGATTTATTGACTTAATCTTTGACTTTTTTGGTGACGAAATTACGAATCACTGTAGGTAGCGCACACAACAAACACAAAACACAACTTGATCATACCTTCCATTGGACAACTTCTAACTTACTATTTGTGGAGATCCTGCATAAATGTATGTGCGGCATTATCCTTTAGTCACGTTGTGAGGGGTTATGCCATGAATATGAACTGGCCTTGTGGCAAGTACTCATTACAGAAAACTGCACGTGCTCCCAGCTCAGCGACCAAATTATGAAGTCACTTTGAGTGCAACCAGCGAAATAAGTTTTTGCGTCAGGAATTTACCGTGGACGGTAAATCATAGTAATATTTCAGTGACTTGTAGCATATGCAAAATACCTACACGTTATGTAACAAGGCTAATATTTCCTTGCTTCTTCAGGTCTCGTGTTTAAATGCATTAGTGTCGCATTCATAAACACCATTTTCTGAAGCGTATTGGAAAGTTTTAGATTACACAATAGTTTTCAAAGTATTGCGTTAACGTAAGTCGAATGTTTGTGTTCGTTGTATTTAGTTTCACAATTTCGATTGACTGTGATGTATTTCTCACGGTATTATTCCACCAAGCTCAAGCTACTGTTCAGTTTCCTACAGTTGTATTTCGTAAAAGTTGAGACGGCTACTGTCTGAATATAAAGCATTGATTCAGTCTTAAAATGTTCTGATTTTATGCTCTTTCAGTTGGTTTGCGTTCTTTAGCCGACTCACCTTAAAACATACAAAGCACTTTCCCGTAATAGAAGCCAAGGATTCAATCTTAATCAGAATTTGGGAATAAGTGCCCTATGTCAATGTTGATTGGATTGGTTGATGCACCAAAATAAGTAAAAACCTGTTTTTAGTTCAACTGGCGTTCAGTAACGTATTCTTTAGAGTTACGAAATAAAACAAAGATGGCATAGGGTGAACAAACGCTAAGATCTCTCTAAATGGAATGACGATTTCAAAAATGGCCATTAGTGAAACACGATTTCTTCTTCCGAAAACATATCGCCATCAAAAAAGTTACAAGTTAGCTATTAGAAATATAGCGCCACATATTGTAAATGAGGAAGAAATCTAAGAATACTTAAATGTTTTTATTGTATCAACAAAAAATCATTTAACTTGAGAGTCGAACTATGGAGCGTCCTAGCGTCTTCAAGTTGACAAAGCAAAGCTTTATTGGAAGAAAAGTCCATTTTCAAGCTAGTAAGAATTCAACCGTTAGTTATTATTATGTTTGCTTTACTCAAATTTCGCGTCTAAAATCACATTACTCTTTAAAAGTACTCAAAAGTATTAATTTCATTACTATTTGCATCTTTGATTGCAATCATCTTCGGTTGGGTATGTTAAAGCACTGTGTTTTTATTTAATTATTCTTGGTATTACAACAAAAAATTTTTTTTTTGCAAGTGTGCTACTATTATAGTTCCATAAATGTTCCGCGGGAAGATGCTGGTGTAGTGAAAAGAAGGGAAAATCTAAAAAATGATTGAAGATAATTTTATTCGAAACAATTCACTTCAAGAAGTCTTGAAGAGCAAAAAACAAAAAGGTAAACAATTGCTAACAATTGAATAATAATAATTCCTTAACGAGTGTGTAAATTTCCAGGACTTACAGCCCAATAACGAATATTGTACTGAAAGTAAGCATACTTCTCGTTATCTCAGTACCTTTCCCAAGAATTTAAAAAGAAATGCATAATTCTTGAAACGAGCTTCTAAAGCTGTATTGTTACAAAAAACTGTCTTCGAAATTTTAATTTTAATTGCGATGGAGCGCTCGCTCCGGTAGCAATTTTCATACAATCCCATTTTTGCGCCCAACTGTATCCGCCTTCTACGAATTTCAACTTTAATTTTTTCAGCATTTTTGATAAATTATTCATCATTTCCATTTGTAATTTATCTCAATCCCTGACTCCTTTACTTATGAAAGAAAATCTTCCTACACCCTTTTGCCCGAAATCTAGAGCCAGCTTGTGCTAATGGTCATCTATTCCCATGCATACACCTCTCCTAAATCTCCCACTAATATCTTTCCACGTTTCATCACTAATATACACCTTACACACTCCCTTTACTCTCTTCACCCTCCTCTTGTCTTCAGATGAATCCCATTCCAACTCATTTATCATATCAGATACTGATTGTGTTTTGCGGTAATTTCCAGAGACAAATCTAGCAGCCTTTCATTGCAACCCCCCAGCTCCTGCATTTGATAGCTAAAACCTGATTCCCATATTACATAACCATATACGAGGGCTTAGCTAAAATTTTGTAACTCAGTTCCTTGATTCTCTGGTACAGTCCCTCATCACCTTCTCGAACAAGTTTATCTCTTCATTCCACGTTGATCCACCCAGCTAGATATCTAGTCCAGATCACATTGCAGCTGTTCGGTCTTCTACCGTTTTGATCCTATATAGCACTATGTATCAGCAAACAACCTGACTTCCGATAGTAAACCATCAACACATTAATTGGAATAACGAATTTTATGATCCCAATACCCTGTGGGATTCCCATGTTCACTTCTGTTTCTTTTGATACTGCACCGAGAGTGGTGGTGTAACGGCTAGCGTTCTGGCCTCGCATTCGGGAGGGCGGTGATTCGAATCCCCATCCGAGATTTGGGTTTTCCATGGTTTCCCAAATCACTCCTTCAAATGGCCATGGCCGAATTCCCTCCCATTCCTTGCCACCTCCCCCCATCCTTTCCCGTCTCTAAAGACCTCGCTGTTAAGAGACGTTAAGCAGTTGGGGGGGAAAAAAATATTTGATACTGCATTTCCTACCCTAACATTTTGTTTTATTTCATTTAAAAATTCTTCTATCCAGCAAATCACCTTTACATCCACTCCAATAGTTTATTCTTTATTTTATAGCTGAATATTTTTAATAGCATTAGAAAGATGTGGTGCTACTCTATCAATTTGACCTCTTTTCCATTTCATCCGAAATTTCTTGTATATAGACGGAGATTCGCCTGAATATCCTTGCTTAAAGCCACGTTGTCAACATGAAAACCTTTTACGTTCCTCAGACAATTCGGATGTGGTTGTAAACCAATCTCTCCATTAATTTACCTATCACTGATGTCAGACTGATTGGCCTGTAATTTTCGTTCCTATTTGTCATCTCTCCTTTACGTACAGGCACTACAATCGCATCTTTCAAGTTCTCTTGTAAGCAGCAAGTATGCAGACTCATTTTAGATTGCGATGTTGTTGCAGGCCATGTTTCCACAGTTCACGTGTTCTTTCAACTAGTAATCATTTTAGATTGTTTCAAAATAAGGTAGAATATAACTTCCTGCCAACTTTAATACATCCGTATTAACATTTTCTACATCTGGCCCTTTATGGATTTTTAGCTTTATTATTTCGTTCATGATACCCTCGGTATGAATTTCAAACTTTTCATTCCACTCATTTATAATTATTCTGACAAGCTAGATCTCCTGTTTGTACCCTCGCATTCCTGAATCATAAAACCATTAGGTCTCATTAAACCAGTTAGTATCTCTGTATCAGAAACTTTTTCTGCATCTTTAGCTATAATTGTCTCGGCATCCTCCCTTCCCCTGAGGTTAACCATACAAATATCTAGATACCCCAATAATTTTCTTTACAAACCCATCTTTAGCCGTCTCTTTTGCTATTTTAATACCTTATTGTTTCAATTATTCCCTACCGCCTTGCTGCCTCTTAACTCTGTTTTCTTCTCACCAATCTCTTTGACTCACTCACTACCCTGTTATAGTAATATAGGTTCTCTTAATTTTCTGTTGGAATCAATATTTCTTCACCTTTTTTATCTGCTTGATTACGAAATTGGTATATTGAAACTAAACTAAGAGTCTGAGTTGTTTGTTATATGGATGAATAATGTTTCTTCCTGATTCATAATTCTCTCGTAGACCATTTCTAAAATGGGAAGATTTTTGTTGCAAAATACTGCAATAATGCTTTATTTCCGAACATGATGGTGTGTTACACTCTCTGTTGAAAATGTTAACTGTGCCGAATAATGTAAAAACAGATGTTGATTTGGAGAACACAATATTGTATTTATTATTAGCACCAACAATTAGTTACTACAGAAATCAGTAATACTATCAAGCTGATAGGTATATGTAATAATGTTGATAGATAATGAGGCTAACCGTTTAGTCACATCTGTTAACAAGAGGTAGATCCCAACTTAAAGTTAGACTGAAACGTTCGGAAGTTGACTAATAGAGCTTCAAAAATCGCATATTCTTATTGGCTAAACTCATTTCTTATTCGTTAGTTTTTGATTTAGAAATAAGCTGAAGGCTTGATAGTTAGATTAATTGTAAATAGTAATTGAACTTTTAGGTATATCTAATTTAACATCTCGATTTTCTTGTGTATCTAAAAAAAAAGTGCTATAAACTCGGATTTTTGTAGATTGTTGCTAAGACGTATTTAGACTTCTGTTTTGTCTCAAATAACAGTTCGCTATTTTCATTAGTATTAAAGCATAAAAATAACAAAACCTGCTAGAAATACAACAAATAAATAATAAATAAATGTTAATATCTGACTTCTGCTTCGATAGTACAGATATAAAAAATATCGAATGTATATGTAATTTCGTAAATCCTGAGATATATTTATTAATTATTTCAGTCTTAAATATAATAGTCTCTTAATCACTTATTTCAGTCTTAAATTTAATAGTGTCGTATTTACTTATTTAAAAAAGTAGCAACATCTTAGTAAAAAATTTAAGTATTTGATTAAAGCGTTTTTAACTACTTATTAAATAAGGTAACTTGATTGAGGAGTAAAGCTCTTATGCAGTTATATAAAAACATTAAAAACATAGTGTAAACTTTATTAGACTTCTTTATCAAATAAATTTAAGGTTCTTTTAGAAGGTGCTGGAAGTATTTGGGAAAAATCATGAGTGAAGTGTTGCGCCTGTCGCAGGTACGTTGCGAAGGGGTTGGGCTATAGTTGGTGTAAGAAATGGTTTCATTGGGAATGTAGAGAAGAGAAAACGGGGGAGATAATTGAGACTCCCCATGGTTTTGTTCACTTTGTCTTAGGGATGATAGCATGAGGGAGATGGGCGAAACGATGAGGGAGTTGCGTCAAAGCATCAGGGTTCTTTAGACTCGTCTTATGGGGGCACATCTTGTGGGGGCTTCGTCTTGTGGGGGCTTCGTCTTGTGGGGGCCTCGTCTTGTGGGGGCCTCGTCTTGTCGGGGCCTCGTCTTGTGGGGGCCTCGTCTTGTGGGGGGGGCTCTTCTTGTGGGGGGGGCTCTTCTTGTGGGGGGCGCTTCTTGTGGGGGGGCGCTTCTTGTGGGGGGCTCTTCTTGTGGGGGGGCTCTTCTTGTGGGGGGGCTCTTCTTGTGGGGGGGTTCGTCTTGTGGGGGGGTTCGTCTTGTGGGGGGGTTCGTCTTGTGGGGGGGTTCGTCTTGTGGGGGGTTCGTCTTGTGGGGGGGTTCGTCTTGTGGGGGGGGGGCTCGTCTTGTGGGGGCCGAGCTTGTCGAGACTCATGCTATAGAGGCAGAAAGTAGAGTTGGTGGCAACAAATCTTCTCGGATTTGCAGCCGGATTTTATTAAAAAGCTACAAGCTTGCGGCAACTAGCTCAGCAGCCATCATCAGGTCAATTATGTACATGGTATTCGTAACGGCAAGATCACCGGTACATAATTGACCTGATGATGGTTACTGAGCTAGTTGCCGAAAGCTTATCGCTTTTTAATAAAATACGGCTGCAAACCCGAGAAGATTTGTTGTCATTTATTCACCGGGAAAGCCTGCATTCACATATAGAGTTAGTGGGTTGGAAGAAGTTGAGAAGGGTGGTTGGGAGCTGGTCACAGGTCGTAGGAGAAATTTGGTTAATAGGATGAAGAAGCCAGACACTTTACAAATTGCGGAGGAAAATATGTTTGACCTGTTGCAAGAGTCGGGAGGAGAAGAGCCTCATGTAAAATTAGGTACGATGCAGCAGGCCTTTAGGAATAAGGGCGTGCAGGGCAAGAATAGGAGGAAAAAAGGGTTCTGATGCTAGATGCTAGCCATCGGAGAGATGTAGGCCCTCTTCCGCAGGATCAGGTAGGTACAAGTTACCAGGTCACAGGTTTTTTCAAACCTAGTGCAACATTAGGTCAGGTAATAAATGATATAGGTTCACTTTGTAGGAGTTTCACTAAGGACGATAGAGTAGTGATAGTGGGAGTTGCGGGGAATAGTATTGATAGAAACGCGAGTTATAGATAGCGAGTGATCTGAGGAAGGTGGTGAAGGAGGCACAGCATACCAGGATGGAACTCGTGCAGGTCCAAAGTTGCCATGACCGGCCACAATTGAGCTATGCTGTGAAGTGGGTAAATGTGGAAACGGAAGGGCTACTTGGGAAAGGCATTGGTTCCGTCTTGGGGGTTGTACCAGTGAACACCATTGAAGGTGGGGTTTCACTAGGCATGACCTGCACCTAAATAGAAGGGGCAGGAGGGTACATTCAGAGTTGTTAGCTAAAGCAGTAAGGGAGCCCATTTCCAGTGATGATGGTGTCAGGACTGTGACTTTCTTTAGGATAGGGGCTGCTGGTGAAGGGATGGAAATAGATGAGCAAAGTGATACTAATTGTAAATCCATGATGGGAAAAATTACAGACCTTAAAGTAATAGATAAAGTTGCTGAAACAATAACCGACTGGAGTAAAACTGGGAAGGAGGAGGTTAATTTATAAAATAAAGCCAGAAGTAAGGGCGTTACTGGTGAACTGCAGAAGTATAATGAACAAAGAAATCGAATTTGCAAACTTAATAGAGATACACGAACCGTAAGTAATAATTGGGGTAGAGAGTTGGTTAAAAGGAGGAGTACTAGACAGTGAGGGTTTCTCCCATGGTTACAGTGTCTACCGCAGAGATAGAGGAGCAATTGAAGGAGTTTTCATAATAGTTAACACAAACTGCCACAGTTCACTGGTGTTCATCGATCATGACCATGAGTTACTTGGGGTAGTTTCTGGGGTAATAAAAAAGAAAAAATCAGGGTATTGGCTGCTTATTTCAGTGGAAGAATGACAGATGAAGATGTGGTTCTTGGGGAGAAATTAAATTAATACTCAGAGGTGAGAATAGAATGGTTATTATTGGTGGGGATTTAAATTTACCAGGTGTAAACTGGGTGAGAAATAAGATTAATAACACAAGGGAACAGAGATTTGCAAATACCCTAACAAGGGAAGGAGGATTTACACAAGTAGTAAAATAGAACAATGGGGGACAAAATATTTTGGATTTATTCCTAATAAAGCCAGATGATAACGTTGTGGGGTGTCAAGTAACTGAATGAATAAGTGATCATGAAGCAGTTCTGATGGATATTAGAGGATTCAGTAAACCAGCAGCAAAATCTGAAGGGGGAAATAGGTCTTCCTCTTATGGTCCCTATCCGTTCCGGATGTCAGCAACCATTTTGGTTTCTTGTCTCTGTTGGTTGATACTCGGATTAGCTCCGCAGTTGTCTTGGAGGTCCATGTTCTCAGTGTTTTTTATCCCGGAAGTTCTTCTACCATCACTTCTCTTTCCTGGTATTTTCCCCAGGAGTTCATAACAGTTATTGTTCCTCATGATGTGGGAAACGTACTGTAGCTTCCGTGTTTTTACTGTGGTCAATATTTCCATATCTTTTTCATTTTACGGAGCACTTCAGCATTAGTGATGTGGTCTGTCCATGGTATTCTCAACATTCTTCGATACAGCCACTTTTCAAAAGCTTCTAACCTTTTACTGATAGTTTCCGTTAATGTCCATGTTTCAACGCCATACACGATAGAGAACACATAGCAGCACAGGAGTCTAATCTTCGTGGCAATTGAAAAATTACGGTGTTTAAAAAGAGTATTCATTTTATTTAAAGTAGCCCTGGCTTTACCAATAAGTGATTTTATTTAATCAGATGGATACCATTGGCTATTTACTGTGTTACCAAGATACGTCTCCCTTGATACACATTCAATGGTCTTCTGGTTAATCATAATATGGCATTAGGAGTTATTGTTTTTGCCAATGACCATTACTTTTGTCTTGTTTATATTAATTTCAATTCCATATTCGTGACTGTTTTGTGACACTCTAAGATATTGTAAACTTTCCTGACTGTCTGCAAAAATGACTGTCATCTGCGTAGCGATTATTGTTTATCCAGTTCCAATTCAACAGTACTCCCATCACCACATCGCTCAACGCCTCCCTAAAGATATACTCTGAATAGATGTTAAATAATAAAGGGGACACGATACAACCTTGTCTTATACCACGAAGAATTTCTACTTCATCCCTATTTTCACCCTTCAGTCTTACATGAGCAGATTGGTTCCAATAAAGTTTAATAATAATTCTCAGGTCCTTGTCATCTAAGCGAATACTTTTTAAAATTACAATAGGTACAATTATAAAAAGGCACAAATTTCCAGTTTGAAGAGATATTTCAGAGAACGTTTCAGCAAATGGAAGGAAGGCACAAGTACAGTAGAGTCAAGGTGCGAAGAGTTCAAGGAGATAATAAGAAACCGAAAATAAAGAGAAGTAGAGAACCTGTTTACTATAATAGGGAAGTGAGGAGGTTACAGGTTGGTAAGAAGAGAATATAACAGAGTTAAGAGACAGCAGGGTAGTAGGTAGGCCTAATATTTAAAACAACTAAACAGGGACTTAATAACAGCAAAGAAAGTGGCTAAAGATGGGTTTATGAAGAGTATTGTCAGTGCAGGAGGACCATTAACTGATGCGTCTAGAAATTTCTATAGCTGTGTTAGAAAGCTGAGAGGGAAAGGAGTATGTTGAGACGCTTATAGATAAGGATGGAGAAGAAGTTACTGAGGATTTGAAAATGGCAGAGATTTTAAGTAACTGGTTTAGTGAGAGCATTAGGGACAATGAATCAAAAACGGAAGGGTCTAACTCGAAGAACGCGCTTAACAACACAATTAGAAATGAACAGACCAAAAAATTTGAAATTCATCCTGAGGATATCATGAAGAAAACTGAAAAAGGCATAAAGGGGCTGGTGTAGGTAATTTTAGTACAGATATCTTAACGATAGCTGGATGTGACATTGTACCTTATCTTGAAATATTATTTAATTTGAGTCTGGATAATTGCTGCTTACCACAGGACTGGAAAAGTGCGATAGTAGTGACGGTACATAAAGGAGGGGTGAGAAATGGAGTCGAAAATTACTGGCCCATCAGTTTGACATCAGTGGTAGCTAAATTAATGGAGAGACTGATATGAAACCACATCAGAAATATATGTGAGGAGCGTAAGTGGTTTTCAAGTATGCAACATGGCTTTATGCAAGGATATTCATGCGAATCTCAGTTGGTGGTATATATGCAAGATTTCAGATGAAATGGACAAGGGAGGCCAAATTGATAATGAAGCACTAGATCTTTCAAAGACTTTTGACCGAGTGAGCCATAAAATGGTAGTAAATAAGGTAAAAACTATTGGAGTGGATGAGAAAGTGATTTGCTGGGTAGAAGAATTTTTAAAAGGTAAAAACAGAAAGTAAGTGTAGGAAATAGAGTATAAAAAAATTGGAAATAAAAATGGGAGTGCCACAGGGTAGCGTATTGGGACCATTTCTATTCATTATTCTAATGAATAATTGTGTTGATTGTTTACTATCAGAAATGAGATTGCTATATAATGCTATATAAAAGGATCAAAACGGTAGAGGACTGTAAACAGCTGCAGGGTGATCTGGATAGGATATCTAGTTGGATTGGTATTCATGGGATGAAGATAAATGCAAAGAAGGGTCAGCTTATTAGATACATAAATAAAAAAGTAAAGGTTGAGTATGGTTATAACGTAGGGAAAGAATTGTTTGTTGAAGACTTGAAATGAAATATCTTGGCATTACATTTGATAATAAGCTTAATGGTTGCGAGGTCCTCCTTTTCCATTATTTAGACTGCGACAAGAAAGATTGATAGCCCGCTTTACTGGCACTTGGCCCTAATATGCCTTTTTTACGGTAGTTGCTATCACCTCGCCGTTTGTATTAATATAAAGTAACTTTTATTACTAACTCCTCAATCATCTCTCAATTTTGCGCAACGGATATTCTAATGCTATGTAAATGACTTTCGCCACACTTTTACTATAATTCACAATTTATTACACTAAAAAATTCACACAAGATACAATGCTTTCACTGAAACAATATTCTGTACATATTTGCATCACGCTAGCCGAAATCAGTTTCTCCACATGTTCACCCTATGCTAGCCAAAACAGTCTCTCTCGCCATATTGGCTTATTCCTTCCGCGACAACACAACCATACCGTATTGCCAACTCTCGCAATATGAAATTACTAAACTAACTTATAATTACCCCGTTCTACACAAACTACTATGCTGGAAGACCTATACTATAAATAAAATATAAATTTATTTACAATCAATTTATAATGTAATAATATAACTCAGTAATGACTGGTGAGTGGGAACCTCACATGGTGCAGGACACATTGGTCAGGTAGTAGGAAATTTTTCAAAATTCTGCATTTGTTGGAGAAAGTGATGAGGGGATGTACGAGAGAAGTAAAGGAATTGAGTTACAAAACTTTGGTCAGACCATTGCTCGAATATGGTAGTGTAGTATGGGACCCACATTTTGTGTACCAAATACTGGAGTTGGAGAGGGTGCAAAAAAAAGGGTTGCCTAGATTTGTTTCTGGAAAATACCCGCAGAACGCAATCAGTAACAGATATGATAAGAGCTGGAATAGGATTCATTGCAAGACAGGAGGAGGGTGTAGAGGATCATGGGAGTGTAAAAGTCGTATATTGGTGATGAGGCATGGAAAGATATTGGTGTAAGAAATAAAGGTAATGTATGGAAGGGAAAAGATGACCATGACCACAAGCTGGCACTCGATTTCAGGCATAAGGGTGTAGTAAGATTCTCTTTTTTGGGTTTGGGTGTCATGGATCGGAGTAAGTTACCAAGAGAAATGATGAATAATTTACAAGAAATGTTGAAAGAATTTAAAACTAAATTTTGCGGAGGGACAAATGTAGGTGGGTACAGGAATAGGAGGAAGGTGGGTGTGTATGGAAATTGCCACCGGAAGCGTGCGCTCCATCGAAATTTAATTAAATATTATTATAACCTTCACGTCACCAACCATACAACAACACAACTGCTAACGGCAGAGATCGATACTGTAAACATCTGAAATGTTAGTCAACTATTACTGCAACGGCTGTAATGTTATGTATGCTCACGTGGAGTAGTAGAACTTCAAGTATTAGTTCAGTATGCATTCAAGGTTAACTAGTGCTTGTTAAAGAAATTATATCAATTTTTAATCTTGCAGGAAAGGTGGTAGTTCACTTTTTACGATCACAATTGCTACCTTGACTGGAATGAGGTAATACTTTGCAATGAGACAAGGAGATAAAATGTAAATCTTTGAAGCAAATGATTTTTACAGCCAAGCTGTTCTATGAATGTCATTACATGTTAACTACTTTTTTTCCGTTAATGCCAGACAGGATCTCTCGAGACGTCAGCCACATGTTTATACAGGTCGCAAGTATGAACCATGATATTTGGAGGAGGGAGGGAAGAACCTGTGTCATACCCGAATTTTGAGACGAATTTAGTGAGGCCCGGAGAGATTATCCTACAGGAGTAATGTTTGTATTGTTAACTGCTGAAACGTGTAACTTTGTGTTCTGTACGATAATTTGTAGTTTGAAGAGGAAACTGGAGATTATCCACGCATCGCCTATAGTATAGATCCTAGATGACTGCTGGAAACTGCTCAGATCCGCATTCGGGTTCAGTTGCGCCTCTCATCCAATGTGGTGACTCCATAACGCGTAACCACACTTGTTGCTACACTTCGCTATTATTTTATACCAGTGCACAAGCTCATTATACGGACAATGTTCGTGGTAGGTAAGATAACCACATCATAGTTGTTAAAACTGTACCTTTCTACATAGTGAAATCCCGCTTTACGCCTCGCTTTTCCACAGCAAGTAATGGCAGGTAAACAAAATACACTCAGACGCGCAGAACGAAAATTAACAACACATCTCCCCCTCCGTTACTTTTTTTTTTTTAATCTCTGCCCTACCTGCT
Source organism: Vandiemenella viatica (assembly GCA_031002005.1). Taxonomy (NCBI): domain Eukaryota; kingdom Metazoa; phylum Arthropoda; class Insecta; order Orthoptera; family Morabidae; genus Vandiemenella; species Vandiemenella viatica. Next base: position 80,704,679 of record CM061914.1, read on the forward strand.
TTACTTCCATAAACTCCGCCAAAAATTATGGAATTTTTTGTAATGAAAAACTTTGTTGTTTCAAAACCAAATAGTGGTGATTTATTTTACTGATATATTTCGTGATTACCTAAGTTTCCTATAAATTTTATGACTTTTTAATAAACTTCCATGTTTCTTATGTCATGAACAAGTATTATTAAGTTACGTTGCACCTGGTTCTAATAACTGCTACAGAGAATAGATGGTTACATTAATTTATCGTAGATAAACAAATTATATTTACACAGCAGGCAATTTCCTTTTAGCTGTCATCGCATTTATTTTTGACATAATTGCAAATAAAATAAAATCCAATTATTTACTGTCGCGTAATCTTTCAGAGTTTTAATACATTTCCATGTTTATCTGTCAATAGTTATATTGTCACTTGGTTCCTGTAACTTCTGCAGATAATACAGCGTAAACAATGCACGCTCTTCTTACATGAATCTCTGCATCTAGTCGTAGTAAGTAAAAGCAATATAATATATAAATTTAAATGAACGTTGCAATGCAATTTTTTTAATCTCTGCCTCGCATTATAGTTTTTCGTATGTTTGCACTGTTCCTTCTTGAACAAACAATTGCATTTCTGCTAGCATCGTAACTACACTTTGTTAATAATGTAAATTCAAATAAAATCATGATCTATTATTTATTTGAAATTTACACTTCCTTTTAGCAATATAAGAGCAAATACAATAAAATGCAGTTATTTATTTCAAATTTCCGGTTAGCCATCAGCGCTGTGGTGGCGGCCAGTGTAACTACCACTTCGTGCATTATCGACACTCTCTGAAGGTTGCCGATCCAGTCTCCAGACAACGCATTTTATTAAAGGGTGTTCTCTTATCCCGACGAAAGTGAGGGGCAATAACTCTAATACTTGGAATCAAACTAGGTGGATGATCTGTAAAGCTTTTTAGGCATACTGACGGATTCTGCTTCGATTCCCGCTCCGGCCATCCAGATTGATTCTTTCACAAAGACCATAGGCGATTTGATTCCGATTCCTTGTCCACAATACTCTCCTGTCCTACCGAGCAGGCACCAGGAAAAAAGAAAAAAAATGCCTTGTACCCAAATTCCGACAACGAGAAAAGTTTTCCCAGCAGGCAGTCATTCGAATATGATTGAAGGTTGTATTCGTCGATCACGAATGATATAAATAAACATTTGAGGCTAGCTGAGGTTATAAAAGTCTAATAAATTATAAAGAATTATTTGAAAGGTTAGCAATTGGATGTATGGACAGACAGTGTGGAGGAATATGGCCTAAAATTTAATGTAAAGAAATGTGAGTACATGGTAACAACCAGAAAGAAGGATAGGATAACCCAGGGAATTGTGATGGCAGGGGAACAACTAAAGAAGGTAAACAGGTTCAAGAACCTGGGGAGTGTATTAGAGGAATGTGGAGGAAATGATGGCGAGATAAGTGAAAGACAAGCAGAGGCGTTTCTATGGAGCATTAGAAGCCTGATATGGAATAAAGATGTGCCACAGAGAAGCAAGAGAGTAATCTATCATACGTACTATGTGCCTATCTTGACGTATGCTGCTGAAACAGGGATAATGAAAAAGCGGGACATCAGCAGAGTACAAGCAAACGAAATGATGTTTTTAAGAGGTAGAATGGGAGTTACTAAAATGGACAGAATAAGGAATGAGGTGATTAGATGCACCATAAAAGAGGAACCCCTACAGGAAAGGGTAGAGAGGACCAGACTTAGATGGTAGAGAGAATGGAGGTTCAGAGAATCGCAAGAAAAATACACGAATTTAAGATGCATGATAAACGACCCAGAAGAAGAACAAGAAATGGATGAGTGAAAGGAGTAGAGGAGTGTGTACGGAAGAGAGGAGAGGACTGGAACAAAGTGGTGACAGAGAGGTGGTGGGATGAAAGAAGCAAATGGAGAGGCTTGTGCATGAAGCAGACCCGGCCAGAGGCTGGAAACATGATGATGATGATGATGATGATGATGATGATGATGATGATGATGATGATGATGATGATGATGATGATGATGATGATGATGATGATTTGAAAGGCGTCAGTGTAAAGTTGTAAAATGTTCTGCGTACATCTGAGGTCGTTTTGGATAGTTGGGACATAATTCTCTTGTCTCTGAACGGCCAAAACAGAGTTTTTTTTTTTTTGGTCTGCATAACGTAATTTATATTACATCGATTACTTAAACGATTACATATTACATGTATGTCTAAAGCTTTGTCAGTAAATGTTTATAATTAGTCCCATGCTTATTACTTGGCAAATCAGGTTTGTTAAGCCTCGATACTAAAGATTCGCGCAGCTATGTGATTTATTCTACTTTGTTGCTCCTTATATATATATATATATATATATATATATATATATATATATATATATATAATTAATCACATTGTTTCTTTAAGCATGCCAGTTGCTCCGGTGAAAACAATTTTTCCTTCCTATAAAATCCTACTATACGTTACGCTCAGTTGCACTTTATTCACCATGATAAACTTCGAAATCATATTTAGTAATTCTCGAACATCTGCGCGAAATTCACTATTTCTATTATTTATCAATATCAGAACTTTAACATACAGTTATGTTTGTATTTTGCTTCCTTGTCACTACATCGGAATCTTGTACAACTCATAACATTTTGCTTTGTCCACACGCGCTCTTGACCTGGCCAGTTCTGTCTTGTAATTCATGTGGTAAGCAAAGCCTTAAAATTGATTCTCTTCAGTATCTCGCTACATTATACGAAATATGAAACTGTCCATTGAGAGATGAATTTTATATTTGCATTTTTTTTCCTTCGCGGTTAACAGCGTGAGAGAATTCGTTGCGTTTAGATTTTATTACGTTTTAGTTCTTGATTATGTTGCGTACTCAAACATTGGTACTTAAATTAGTATCTGATGGAATGATCAAGGCATCAGGAGATTTTGTTGACTATACTAAGTTATGTTAAATTACGTTGATTCTTACTGAGTTTTTATTTCGATGTATTTGATACCCCAGTTTGCAGCGTTGTGGTCGTCTTTGGTGTATGGAAGCAGTAATATTAAAACTTAAGCAAATAGTAATATAAGTAAAGGTTGTTTATTTCATACGACACAAAGATACAAATTTATCTATAGAAAAAAGTACTTTCAGTTTTTTCAGAATTTTCCATGCAAATTTTCCAGTTTTTCTTTCTTTAAAAACCTTATTCGGAATATTATGAACATTAAAAAAAAAAAAAAAGCCAAACTGGTACACAGAAAAAAAGACTTTCGGATTTCTCCGAATTTTTCAATTTTCCGGGCAACTTCTCCCATTTTTCCACATTTTTATGCATTGTCATTCTGAGCTATGGTCAAAATTTCAAGTCTCTAGCTCATCGAGAAGTTAGTTTAAAATCAATTACAGAATTATACCCGGACACACAAAGCCCAAACCGAGTTAGTAAAAACATTTTAATAAAATAGTAATCATACTGAAGTGCAATAGATAAAATGAGGCATAGTTTTTTTTCTACATATTGATGTCTAGAGATTGTAACCACTCAATTGTCTCCGTGGTTGCTTCATGAAGCTGCTGGATGGCTCCACTGAATCTCCTAAGAGGGCATTCCGTGGTGATGTGGTGGATAGTTTACTAGTGGTTTCCATAGTCACAAGAAGGAATCTCTATTTCCCGACTTGTTCACGATTAGTTGCATCTACCGTAGCCGAGATGTCACACGGTTATGGTGCCGTACAGGTCATCCTAGGGAGGTCGAATCCAGGAGGTTGTCTTGTAGGATCTTTTATAAGTGATACTTTGTCTGGAGTGGAATTCGTTTATGTTGAAGTGATTTTGTACCTGCATCTCACCAAACTTCCATGTTGAATACCTTACTTCAATATTTTTTTGGTTTGACTTGGGCAGTCTTGATGCACTTGAAGTTGTGAATTTCTTAAAAAATTTCTGCCTTTTTTTTAAACCCGTTTGTTTGCGGGGATTTGATGGGGGGATGTTAGCAAACACCAAGGCCGCGGAAGAAACGAACTTAGTTTTGAGATCAGTTGCTTCTGCCAGGGTTAACTCTGATTTGCTAGGGTGCTTGTCGTATAGATGTTTTAATCACTCCTTAGATATTTGTGATTCTTGGCGTCAGTTGTGGTCACTATTTGGTTTTAAACTGACGTCAGTTACGGAAATGCTGTGAACCAAACGTTTGAGTTGGACTAAGAGTATGCCATTATCTGCAGAGAAAAACTTAATGGCCGTTGCGTCGGCTTCTTGGTAGTTGTTTTTTTAGGAGCTGTACGTTTTGTTAGCCACGGCTTTACGTAATCTTGCAGAGGAGAGGAAGCCTTCACTTTAACATCGAATGCGAACTGTAAGCAATTGTGGCTTCGCATGAACAAAAAAAAAAAAAAAAAAAACTGCTTAGGAAAATCCGTCGTTAAAATTCCTTGAATATTCAGGCATTGCAGAGATTGGAATATGCAATTTACATCGGTAGGCCGATACCATATAAAGTAATGATTTTGGTGAAAAAAGAGCTGGTCAGCAAATATTAAGACGAATAAAGAGAAGGGACCGTTTCTAAGCACAATTGCCGGCAAGATTTTGCAGAACATAAAACAGCTAATGTGATAAACAGTTCGTTATTTCTTACTGCAGATTTTGCGACTATCGTCTATCATTGTAACAACAAAAAAAAATTATTTCGAATAAACTGGAAAGAGTAATTTTTCGGATAACTGAAATGGAGCATAATTAATCGACTTGAGACGAACATGAATGATTAGATTGTTATTGAGTATGGAAAAAGGAAAGAGTGATGAGGGGATGCACTAGAGAAGTAAGCGAACTGAGGTACTAAACTTTGGGTATCAAATACAGGAGTTGCCAGATTTGTCTTTGGAAATTACCGCAGAACACAACCGGTAACTAATGTGATAAAGGAGCTAGGAGTGGGATTCATTGCAAGATAGAAGGAGGGTGAAGAGAATCATGGGAGTGTACAAAGCCTATTCTGGTGATGAAGCGTGGAAAATTATTGGTCGGGAAAATTAAGAGAGGAGCTTGGAAGAGTAAGTTTGACCATGACCAGAAGCTGGAACTTGATTTCAGGCATAAGGGTGTGGGAAAATTTTATTTCGTAGGAAAGGGAGTGAGGGACTGGAATAAATTGGCAAGAGAGGTAATGAATAATTTACCGGAAACAGTGAATGAATTTAAAGTAAAAATTAGTAGAGGGCAAAGGTAGATTGGAAGAGGAAAGGAAAAAGGAGTGTTTGTGTAGGGAGATTGCCACCGGAGCGGGCACTTCATCGCAATTTCATCAATTATTATTATTATTATTATAAATCTTTACGAACGTAACTGTGAACATTGTGGAAGAATTTAGGGAATCTATAAGAAGCGAAGTATTCAGTTCATTAATGACACTGGCACCTTTGTGTAAAGCGACAGGACGAAGTTCTGTTGCAGGTTCGTGCATTAGTCTGTTGAACTATTATTTAATGTCCGCATACTTCCACGCTTCAGGGGCCAATGAACACGCGACCGGAGTTTACGGAGCACCGATTTTTATCTTCTTGGAGCGACTTCCGGAAGCAGATACCTCTAATTGCCCGGAGGTAGTATGTCTCACTGCTCTTGCGTACACGATCATGGGTAGGCCTGTTCTGTTTGCAATAGGGCTCCTGATTTGCGTTTCATATACAGGGTGTTACAAAAAGGTACGGCCAAACTTTCAGGAAACATTCCTCACACACAAACAAAGAAAATATCTTATGTGGACATATGTCCGGAAACGCTTACTTTCCATGTTAGAGCTCATAATGTGGACGGCTGTCATACAATACGCCATTCTCCAGGGACTGCATCAGCGCATCAGGGATTCCATGCGACGGAGGGTGGATGCATGTATCCTCGATAACGGAGGACATTTTGAACATTTCCTGTAACGAAGTGTTTGAAGTCACGCTGGTACGTTCTGTTGCTGTGTGTTTCCATTCCATGTTTAATGTGATTTGAAGAGAAGTAATAAAATGAGCTCTAACATGGAAAGTAAGCGTTTCCGGACACATGTCCACATAACATATTTTCTTTGTTTGTGTGTGAGGAATGTTTCCTGAAAGTTTGGCCGTACCTTTTTGTAACACCCGGTATAAAGGCTGCTCCTTTCGATAAATCGTTGGGTCGTCGGTTCCCAACTTGCATCGAGTATGGAGGCAATAAGAGTTTTTTTTAACTGCTTAACGTCTCTTAACAGTGAGGTCTTTAGAGACGGGAAAAGATTGGGGGGGGGGGGGGCAAGGAATGTGAAGGAAGCATACCAGCTTTTGCCTGGAGTGATTTGGGAAACCATGGAAAACCCAAATCTGGATGCCCAGACGGGGATTCCAACCGCCATCCTCCCGAATGCGAGGCCAGAACGCTAACCGTTACACCACCACTCTCGGTAATAAGAGATATGAGGCTAAAACAAAACATTTTATTCAAGGATGAATTACAAAATATTTGTTTCTAATGTCTTGGAAATATTAGACAATCGTTGTTTGAAGTTGGAGAAATGGGATTCATCGTAGTGTGTTTGGTGTTCGGAAGGACCCTGCTGCGCTGTGTTCTCAGAGTTAGATTTTTCATGGTCTTCCGAAATCATTGGAGGAGATTTTTCGAGATAGTATCTTCATAAAAGGTCATAGCTGATTTCATTACCATTAGTCATCGATTCGTCTTCGGCTCTGATAACTCCACTGTAGACGATAAAGCTGAGAAACATGGAAATACGTCAAATCTTTGTTGCATTCGCTCTTTTCAGCGGTCGATGAGGTCGATATAACACAAGGTCAGGTAGTGAGTGGAATGCTGCAAGCATGTTTCCTGATATGATGTTCTCGATGAGTATACGTTTTTTGTATACAGCAATGCTGGATTACCAGACAATCCCACAGAATCCAACAACCCTCCTGTTGGGTACCAAATACCATCCATGCCCGATAGAAACAGAAAGCATTACCATCACACAAGCGTAGATATCAGACTATTTACATCAGGTGGTACCTGTGAAGACTTCAAGCCCTTGATTATTCGAAGAACATCCTCGATGCGTCGATTGTTTGATACACAACGTGTGTCTGACAGAATCTATCTGCAATTTTTGCAAGGACCCTAAAATACTCTTTTGTATCTGCTGCTCTAGTGGAATATAAATAATTTACGCGTTTTGTTTACGTAATATTGACTCCCTTTCTCCCTTTCTTCCTCTCCACCTGAACTGTCTCGGTATAACAAACTGTTTATCAATGTATTTATTAACGTTTTTGGAGATATTTTAAATTGGCATCACGATTTTACCACGGATGCGTCTAAGCAAGCTAAGGGAGTAGGATGCTTCGTAGTGTTCCCTCGAGCGACTTATAATTACAAACTGAACAGCATCTGCAGCGTATACACTGCAGAGTGTTGTGTGTTACTTAAGTCGCTCCAGCTTTTGAAAGTAAGTCGTGGTATACTGAGCATGGTGGGTGAGCGGTTAACGCTCTGGCCTCGCATTCGGGAGGACGCCAGTTCGAATTCCCCGTCCGGGCATCCAGATTTGGGTTTTCCATGGTTTCCGAAAATCACTCCAGGTGAATGCAGGGATGCTTCCTTCAAAAGGCTATGGCCGAATTCCTTCCCATTCCTTGTAGCTATTCCCATCCCAACCTCTAATGACCACGACGTCAACGAGGCATAAAACCATAAGTAAAAAAGAAAGTTGCATTCAGGCAAAATGTGTACCCAACGGACCGTCTAGTACAGGACAGACAGCACGCCCTATACTCTCTCCAGACCTGTGAAAGGAGGTCCTATTCTGTTCGATTCTGGGCCATGTGGGAATCGGGGGGAACGGGCAGTCGATGTAGCTGGCAAATTAGCCTGCTACGAGGTCAGAATAGACTTTGCTGAGGTTCAAAAGTCAGACCTTGCCTCTGTGGTGAAAAGAAATATCTTTGATGTGAGGCAGTGGCTGGAAGTTGAGCAAAAGCTCCGGCTGGTCAAACCGACCGTTAGGCCGTGGAGCAGCTCCTTCCAGCGGGCGAGGAGGGATGAGGTTCTCCTTACTCGCCTCCGTATAGGGCACTGTCCTCTGTTTTCTTATCCGTCGGGAGGATCCACTGGAATGTGATGTTTGTGGCATACATTTGACGGTGCCACACGTTTTAACTGATTGCGTTTTATTTCTGCTTTAAAGGGCAGACGTTGGCCCAGCTAACGAACTGTCTCCTATTTTAAATAACGGAACTAGCAGTGTGGACACTGTTTTAAAATTTTATGTTTTGGCCGGTCTCGTTCCTAGAAGTTTTTAGGCAGATCGGCTTACTTTTAAGATGTGTGAGTGGCCCCATTACAGCTATCCGTTGATGTGAGGCGTTTCATTTTATATAGTGTCAAAATTTTAGTCTTGTTGGCCATTATACAGCCAGCCGTTAAGTGTTTTTAATAAAAAATTTTTTTTTATACCGGGTTGGCCCTTTACAGCCAAATAGATGCTGTAAAGTTTTAGGTTCCAGTGGCCCCTTTACAGCCACGACTTTTTGTCTGTATGGCCGATCCCTTTACAATCTATCAGGCACAGTAATTTAGTATATTTTTAAGCCACATTAGAAGCCGGTTATTGTTAGGGCACTAATAACCTCGCTGTTTACTCCTCTAAAGCCATTCAAACAAAAATCCTCCCAACATCCATTCCAATACCGAGGATAATAGGAGATTGCAACAGTTTTTAGACATTTTTTCGATGAAATTTGGCTAAGCCGTTCATCAAACACTATTGTTTTTAATATTTTCACTATTACATGTACCATTCACTCGTGGTCTATGCCGGATTCGAACCAAAGACCCCCAGTACGCGATGTAAGATCTGTACAACCAACGCTATCTGCGTCGACATTTACAGAGTTAATAAAGCCAAGGACATTAAATTCGGATTAGACCTGCAGTAGGTAATTAGTTTGTTTCTTTGTCCTTATTTTTCATAGTTTAAGTACGAACGTTTTCACTGAACAAGCCGAGGGAGGTTCTTGCCTATATCACGCCAAAAAAAAACCCTAGTATAGGTACAGACCGATGCACCCTCCACCACGTTAAAGTGAATAAGGTATGAAAGTAATATTCATTGCCGTGATTTTTTAAATGATGGAACGATCTATTTTGTGTAAATATTGATGTATTGACAAGAAATATAGTTTATAGAGAGATTCAAAAGTACAGGCAGTGAAAATTGTTAGAAGCTGATTGAGAGCAAATGAAGACACGAAGTGAGAAGTTGGTAAGACAGGATAAAGTAGTAAGTCATTGGCTAGATAAATCTCGATGATTTTGAAGAGGATGACAGAGGGAACCGACGAAGATGTTAGACATTTTCTTGACAAAAAAGACGCCAAAAGAAGGATCGAAAGATAGATGGCTGAAAGGAGTTAAGGGAATTTTTCGAGAAAGTGGTGGAAGATTTGGAAATGTATGATTGGCTTATTTCCAAGCAGGCCGGACGATTAGATGGAAGTAACCAAATATAACGACCCTGGGGCTTATTTACTTTTGTCTTCTGTATTAATGTGAATATGTAGGATGTCTATGTCTGGGACGCGAATGTACTAGGTTGTCCCAACTGTGCGATATTCTTCTTTACCTGGCGCATACTATTTGCACATAGCTAGGTCACGAAAATCTGTTGTCCTTGGGTTTAGAAGAGTGTACGATTCGGAAACAAACGGAAAAGTGTTGCACATAATAGCGTTGTACCACTGCATTGAAGGCCGAAAGGATTTCACAAGGACTTGTAATCCACTAAATTTATTTTTGATGGCTTCGTGCTGGGCAAAATATTCCAGAAGAAAATAGCCCACAAATCGTATTTCAGGAACAAGTCACCAGAAGTGAAATTGCCTGGGGCTTTCTCCAAGAAGGGGTTTGGAATGTTTCTAATTTAGATAGTTTAATTAGTCGGTTTACAATTAAATAGTTAATGGTGTAGTAAAACGAATGGCCGTCAAAGATTTCTGTCTGAGGCAACAGAATGGTTAAGATAGGAGCCAAAATCTGAGTTGTAGGAGAGGTTTTCCAAATTAATTATAAAATAATAAAACTTGATAATTAATAAAAACTCATATTACTGACAATAAAAACTAAACCATATGAATACAAGTATACATGCAAAATTAAAGGATTCAATGTGTAAAGGTTACTGAAATTGTAAAAATATCAAGGACGTTAGGAAGCTGTAGGAATAGGAAAGGAAAGAAAACGAGTAGAAAATTTTATTAAAAAAATTACAGAAATATTTGAAATTGTATGAACTTTATAATTTCTGTGTTCATACAATGTATGAATTGCACAAGAGTATAGACATAGAAATGGGCAGAAGGGAATAAAGTATACCACCTAGACTATGGTATTGTTCAGAGATCCAGAAAAAAAGGTTCTGCCCATAAATAATAACAGACAACTGATAGTGGCTTCGAAAGCTAGTTTATAAATATAAAATGTAGAATAAAATTAAGGATCTTAAGCGCGTAGTATACAAAAAGTGCATAAAATACCGTACTCTTAAATATAATGTTGTAAGGTTTCTAGAAATCTTAAATGCGAAATTAAGGATTGAACAATGGAATACATTAGATTTTAACGTAGCTCAGTAAACATAAGAAAAGAGGCAGGCAGATAATGATGAATCACAAACCAAAATTTAAACTAGTTGCAAGATAATTCATAAAAACAATAGATTAGAACAAAAATTGTAGCATACTGCAAACAATATTGACAATACGTGAATCGGTTTTATGATCAAATTTCACAAGGTTTTAAATTGGGTTATTTTGACTGATATTAAGGAACTTGACGTGAGTTTTATAGATTTTCATAACAATATTATTTTTCAATTACACGAAGGAGAGCTACACCATAATTTTTATATCGCCTTAAGCAATTATTGGGTTGAGTAATAAACACGGTAATAAAGTATTTTACTTCTAGATTACCAAGACAGAACGACTTGTCAATTAAGGAATCAAATGTGAGCAATATAAGTAGAGGATCATGAGACAATCTTTTGTATATTGAAAATAAGTTTACGAATATCAAAGCCGAAAAGATTTCCTGATAGCATCGTTTTTACTCTTTAGATATAAGACGCAACATATTTCTGAATTAAATCGAAATACGTGGAGAGGAATTTGTACTCAAACATTTGACCTTTTAATGCAAGGGGCATGAAATAATGAAACGCACAAAATACACAGCACAAAAGAGGTATTGAGGTTTAGGTGATGAAATAAGGCAAAAACAGAAGCGAAGCGGTGCTGCAGAAAGATGTGAAAATAAGTGCATGGATGAAGTACGAAATTAACTCATTGTAAAACTCATTGGTGAAGAAACTCTACTTAAAAAAAGAGTTTGGATCGAGGAGTATTTTTCACTACGGCGCGTCACTCTGCTGCAAAGCAGGCAGTTGCACACACGTTGGTATTCTAACACTTGTTTTTAACTCGATGTGCCGGATAATTATACACAAGAACGGACAGAAGTCGTTAGGATAGAGTCGGATGTTGTTGAAACGCAATGGTATTAATCCTCTGCGTTTTACAAAACAATACAAAAATGTTTAATGTGTTTTACATTTGTCTGTAGATAACTAAATGTTGGTTTTCTCTACGTTGGTTATTCTGTATTAGTTTGTCAGTAATATAGAGTTTTTTAAATCGCTGTGACATGAATTTGCTGCTTTTTAAAAACAATTTTGCCTTGTGGCGCAAGTGACCCCAGTTTGCCCCAGGGTGGAAAGAAAAGAGGAGACGAAATACCGCCAAAACTGTGAAGCCACCTGTAAACTCTTGGATCCTACTACGCATGCGCCGCGGCTATATTATATTTCCCAAAACATCCCGCTTTTAGCATTACGATTGCTTCTCAATATTTCACTACTAATATTTCAAATTTTTTATAGCTTGTGTTGCATACGGTTGCACAAACAGATCAGATAGGAAACAACCTCGAATATCATTTCATAAGATAGTCACATTGTAATTACTGTTCTTGAAATGTTGAATACCATATCTGCAACAGTATGGCTAATTATTATAGATTTAGAATGCCTGTTAAAGTTAATTCATAGCTCTCAATAGAACGACATTGTTCTAAAAAATTGTTGGCGTAGTGTAAACAACCAGGATATCTTACATTTTGCACTTAATAGACTAGCCTAAACGGATGTTGATAGTCCAATTTAAGCTTCCGATTTATGGTAACAAGATGAATTCACTTATGCTGCTGGCGAATTTATGTAGGCCTATCTACTACTAGTACAATATATTCTGAGTATGCCTACAGAAATTCACTATTACTATTAGTATCAAGCACACAATATAAGTTTCAGGTCGAGTTTACATCACGATACAGCAAATTTATTATTGCACGTTCGTTAGTCTAATTGCAGTTCATACTCTAGGTACACAATGAGATTGTGATAATTTATGCTACGCAAACTAGGAATCCTGATGTTTGTAATGTTGTTACTCGAAATGTAGTTCGAAATGAATTTTATGTACTGAGGTGGGCAGCACAATCATAACCGTGGTGATGCAATTTGATGATTGATTCTTATGTTACTCGACGAAACAAATTGAGAATCTAGAGTAAAAATTTTTGATATCTCCTTTAGTTCTTGATATTGACTTTGTTATATGTATAGTTCTTTGTGATGTTTTTATTCCGGCTCAGGCCGCGTATCAAACTAACCATTGGCGGTGTTAAAAAAAAGCCATCCACTCTGCATGTCCACCGTTTAGTTCATTATTTTTTGGTTCAGGTCGCATCCCAACCTAACCACATCAGTTTGGAACTAAGCGAGATATCGAAAAAATTTTATTCTTCACTTTTGATTAATCTCGTCGTGTTACGTAAGAATATATCATCAAATTTGATTTTGGAGAAATTTCTTCTGCATTTCAACCAAAAACACCTCACTTTTGAGACAATATATGTAGAGAACTAAGCAGGATATCAAACAATTTTATTTTCCATTTTTGATTTGTCTCGTCAAGTTACTTGATAATTCATCATCAACTTGCGTTACCACGGTTATCGTAGGATTTCTTTAAGGTGTAGGTGCATATTCCCCCCGTTTCTTGGAAGGTCCTATATGGCGACCTCCCCTTCACACTTTTCTCTACCCAACTACAGTTCAGTACGAGGTGATGGTCCCTTGCGTCGTCTCCATTCTTTCCTTTACTCCACGGTTCCCCCCCCCTTCCCGCCCCTAGATCCGGCACTGAAATCGGAGGATCCATGGAAATAAACACTAAATTCTCACTTGTCATGAGTTACTCGACGCACCATTTTATTAAAAAACCAAATAGTCAAATTATGAAAAGCTAATAACTTATAATATTGTAATAGTCATCTAAGTGATGTAATTGCAGTCAAAAAAGTTTTCTGCAAATTGTTTTGGGTCTGTTCGTTATGTATTTGTTTATAAACAATTTATCTTCACTAGATAAAACTAGTTATAAATCTAATAATAAAATCATGTATCTAATAAATGTTTCTATTTGCCAAAATGCTAACTGACTATTTCAGTGAGAATGGAATGTGATAGTATTTGACGGATCCAAATATAATCTGAAGATATGGAGACAAACTGTTTTACGGAATTGTGCCACAGTATTTGTATGTTTCAACCATTCACAGAAGTAAAACATGCGATACAGAGTAGTTGAAATTGTTAGTCTGAAATTTCAGAGTCAAAGCAAAATAAAAGAAGTATTGAGAACTGATGCTCGAGCAGTGCCTTCTTAAGCTTCCTTGTTGTTAGAGGCTTTCTTTTTCTTTTGGGATAAAAAGACAAAGAAGAAAAGCACTTAACATTTCCATGTACGTGCTATAAATCGTATTATCTGGCATCTACGATCTCAACGGGCCTTATCCGTAACTTAGAGCCGTATCCGGAGGTCAGGGTTGGACGTGCACAAGATTTCTTTGTTAAAAAAAGAGTAGGTTATTTCTCGACCCTGAATTGTAGTGAACGCGAATAAAGTTCAACCTTCCGCAGCCAACAATTAGCATAGGGTGACGTCTGATAGTCTTCTACCTTCTGCAAATATTATTTGTCTGACGCTTAGGCGTATTTCGTCATGTGTAGCTTTCTGCACGAGATGTATTTTTACTACTTTGATATATTCTTGCTAGATACTAACCAACTCGTTTTTTGTGTTGTAAATTATTATCATTAATTTTTAATTGCGATTGAATTTACACGCCGGTGGTAATTTCCCTAGTTTTCCATCTACCCCCTTTTTTAAATACTTTTTTTAGGTTTCTTTTATATTTGGAATTTTAAATTTCTCCCCTGTTTATTATGATTTACAAATTTTAATTCTAAATTCCTTAAGCGTTTTTGTAAAATTATTCATCACTACACTTGATAATTTGTTCCAATCCCTGACACTTACCAGCAAACAACAACAAAAAAATTCCACTCCCTTGTGCATGATATCGAGTGCAAGCTTGTGATCATGGTAGCCTTTCTCCTTCCATGCACTATTCCTAATTCTTTGATCAATAACCCTCAGAGCTCCATCACCAACAAATGCCATGGAAATTCTCAGCACTCAGTTACTGACTGGGTCCTGCGATAATTTCCACAAACAAATCTAGCTGCTCTTCTTTGCACACCTTCCAACTCCTGTATTTGACAACCAAACTGTAGGTCCCAAACTACACCACCATATTCAACCAATGATCTGACCCAACTCCCTAACTTCCTTGGTACATCCTCTCATCACCCTCCACAGTAAATGAAGGATTTTGTAACCATTTCCTACCACCTGCCCAGTGTGCTCTGCCAAATTGAGTATGTTATCAAACGTTATGTCAAGATATTGACACTTCAAGCTGAAATTATACTGTTGAATAAACAGCCGCTACTGGAAAAGGAAAGCTGTTGGCTGATTAGAGAATTACACAGAAGTTCGTGTCTCAATCTTCCTTCCTATATACGTCTTCTATCGGCTAAGTTGTCATAAAATGCTGCTAAAAGTCTAAAAACTGATATAATGATGAAGTATATGCCAGACCGCCAACAGCAAAACATTTACTTTTTCTTCTGTACAGGTCTATGTTCCAACATTGTAGCGGACACACGTTCTTACCCATGGATCTGTAAATAATAATCTTATATATATGTATATATATGTGTGATTTCCTATATTTCACTCTTCAGCGACCACTACCTAGCGCAGATCACTGGTGTTTGTGTGTGGAAGTAGTATGGAGTTTCCTGTCGTGCACAACGTTGACCGAATGTCGATAGCTGTGGGGATGTGGGAGATATGATGGTTAAAAGTGGTCGATGCAGGGCATTTTCGTATTTCGACCAAAGACATGTGGCTCCGTATAGACTTGTGTTTTCCCATATTTCACTTTTCTGCCACCACTAACTAGCACAAATCACTGGTGTTTGTGTGTGCAAGTAGCATGGAGTTTCCTGTCGTGCACAACGTTGGCCGAATGCCGATAGATGTGGGAGATATGATAGTTAAAGTTGATCAATGAGGGCGTTTTCATATTTCCACCAAAAATTTGTGTCTCCTTGTACTTCTTTCCTGCCACAACTACATAGCATAGACCATTGGTGTTTGTGTGTGGTAGTAGAATTGTGTCTTCTGTCGTGCACTATGGTGGTTACATGTCGGTAGCTATGGGGGTGTGGTAGATATGGGGGTTCATATTTCTGCCAAAGACGTATGTGTCTTGGTGTATCACTTTTCAGCCAAAACTATCTATAGCAGATCACTGGCGTTTGTGTGTGGTAGTAGCACAGAGTCACCTTCCGATCGCAACGTTGACCGAATTTCGGTAACTGTGGGAGTGTGGGAGACATGGTGGTTGAAATTGGTCGTTCAAGGATATTTTCGTATTTCGACCAAAGACACGTGTGTCCGTATATTTTATTTTGCTGCCTGACCTACGCAGTGCAGATGACTGGCGTTTGTGTGTGGTAATAGCATCGAGTCTCCCATCACGCACTATGGTGGTTAGATGTCGGTAGCTGTCAATCCAAATTCTTTACAAACACGAACGAAGCTGTGGGTATCAGCTAGTATTTAATAAACACTCACTACTCCTCACTCTAAAACGAGAAATACTTTCCTTACAATACTTTCTTTGCTCGAAAGGAATTAAAATATCACGATGCTTGGAGATAAGAGGAAAAAGGTTTACCTGTATTCATTTTGAATCTCTGTAGAAGTTTTTGTTCGATGTTTACAATTAAGTCCTACAACATTTTTTTTTACTTATTGCTTTACGCCTCGTCGACGGCTAAGGTCATTAGAGGCGGGATGGGACTGGGGACAAGAACCGGGAATGAAATTTTCCATGGCCTTTTTAAAGGAAGCATCCCGGCATTCGCCTGGAGCGATTTGGGGAAACCATGGAAAACCAAAATCTGGATGCCCGTACGGGGATTCGAACCCGCGTCCTCCGGAATGCGAGGCAGAACGTTAACTGTTCACCCACCACGCTCGGTCCTTACAGTATAATAAATAGTTTCGAACACACTCCTTAAAAATGAAATATAGCATATTTAATACATGTACCGGTAGTTAAAATATTAATGTAAACTGCAAACGTCTTTCGAACAAAGGATTGTGTTGTACGTAAGCCTGATGAAAGTATAATTTTGACCTTTTTTTTGTTTTTACATATATGTTGCTTTACTATATAAAGGGGAAAAGATAAAATACAACATTCTTCCGAAAAATTTGTTTTGTTACATCAAAACGCAGCTTAAGATCAAATCAAAACGTTATTTAATATAAGAAAATTGAAATTTTTTTTGTTTGTGTGCTTACTGTAACGTTAAAAAAAACTGTTGGACACAAGTATTCAATGAGGCGGATTAAGTGAGCAAATAACTTCTCAGTGGGAATATATATTTGTAGAGGTCGTCTCGCTCTTGCAGTGTAACGTAGTTTCTTTCCTCTGAAGAGTCAAATGGGAAATACCATCTTTTTAAAAAGGTTTTAAATTTCGCATTATATTGTGATTGAAATATGTTACTACAATGAAATAAATGTTGTTTAATAGTTTCTACAGTAAAAAAATTTCATTCGGAAATTGCGAAAAACTGGGCACGATCGTGTGTTTGAGCTTTTTTTAAATGTATATTTTAGGTTTAGGGTGTCCAATGTGTTTTTCGTGGGAGATGGAGAAGGGACGGTGTGAACCACATTGGCCCTTAGGTCCATTCAGGCCCACTCTTACAAGTGTCACCAAGAATATCGTTAAGTTTTATATCCCCATCCGACGGACGTATAGTCATGAACAGTGTAGTGTGCTTTCACTCCCTGCACATTACAAAAAGGTTTTGAAATTTAAACCAGTCTGTTAGTAACAATACAACACCATTTCTCCTACCGTGTTTGATAAGCACTGAATAATCCAAATTTTTTCCGACACAGATGTTCGAACCAACTAAAACCATTGTGAGATCCAGATATCGTCCTCATTTCGGTGTACTATGCCAGATGGGTCAGATGTTGATATACAAAGTATTAAAAATCAGCTTTTGTGCAAGGATCTTAGATAAATGATAGAAAAAAGGTTATAAAAGCCCTCATTTACTGGAGAGGGTGATGAAAGGATGTACCAGAGAAGTTAGGGAATTGATTTACAGAAATTTGGTCAGACTATTGGTTGAATATGGTGTTGTAGTTTGGGACCCACATTTTGGTTATCATCTGGAGGGTGTGCAAAGAAGAGCGGTTAGATTTGTTTGTGTAAATTATTGCAGGCCCAGTCGGTAACCGATAGGATAAAGGAGCTGGATTGGGAGTCATTGGAGGAAAGGAGGAGGGTGAAGAGTGTTGGGAATGTACAAGGCATTTGCTAATGGTGGGGCTTGGAGGGATATTGGTCAAAGAATTAGTTATAGTGCATGGAACGGAAAAGGCGACCATGACCACAAGCTGGCTCTCAATTTCATACATAAGGGAGTGGAAAAATTGCTGTTAAGGGTGTCGGTGATTGGAACAAATTACCAAGTGAAGTGTTGAATAGTTTGCCGAATACGCTTAAGAAATTTAAAATTTGTAAATTAAAAAAGTAACTGGATGAGGAATTTAAACACTCCAATTATAAAAAATAAATTATAAAAGGGTGATTTGATGATCAGGGTAATTGCCACTGGAGTGTTAGCTCCATCACAATTAAAATTAATAATAAATAGATGACATTCCTTATTCTGTCTTATATACAGTTAAAAAAAAACTAAAGGCTATTTTACCGTAAGAGACACAAATGAGATCTGTCTGCAAAGTGATTGAAGATGACTTAAGTTGGTCATCGTCAACGGCAACGGCTGATGTTCTCAGCCGTCTTACACTTAAACGGAAAAGGTTATACTTCAAATTTTGAGTTTCGTTGATCCAAAACAGAATATCGCATTTAAAATTTTGTAAAATGTTTTTAGAAGTTTCGATAGAAATAAAGGTCTAAAACTTTCTTCTACTCCAACATAGGTGTACATGTTTAGAGTTAATTAAGAAAACAACTGTGGTGTTCATTTATTTTATTATTTTTTTCGTTTTGGAATAGACGTTAACAGTAGTCGGTTATCGATTTTAGACTATTTTTGCTTCCGGCTCTCTCTCAAAAACTGTATCGCATAGGAACTTTCAGTTTGCTCGTAATATCAATCATATCCTGTTTTTAAAATCAAAAATATTAAAGTACTTACATATTAGTCTTTAAGTTTCGAGCTAAAAGGCAAATAAATTTATTCTATCTACTATTTTTTTATGTATTAAGACTTTTATTGCAAAGTTTTTTGATGGAGGTGTTCATTACATATTTTTCTCCTTTTTTTGCTTTTGGACCACTGTGGACCACATTTTTATTAACTCTGGTGAATTCTATACCTATGCCCATTGTAAATCTCGTTTGGGTCCTGCCCAAGTCTGACCGGGCCTGTTAAGTCCAGCGTACCTAACGTATTGGAGGGAAGTCTTCTGTTGTCATCTGTCTGCGAAACGTTTAAGTTTCTGTTGTGTAAGATAAATGTTTTTGTTTTGTTTTTCTTTGAAATGTGTAGTTTATGAGGCGCAGATTGGAGACCGTCCCAGAATTCACCTAGTTGAATGCAGGAAACAGCCTAAAATCCTCAATCAGGATAGTCGGTATGCGGAGGTCTGGGCTCGTATCTTGTCCCGTTGTACCTCCTTGATCCAGTATATGGCACCACAGTGCATTGAGCCACACTGGTGGGAACCATTGAAGTTTTTAAAATAGAAACACTGCTTTAAAAAAAAAATCGCTGTATTTGCAGTACACTCTTCATAATATGCTCCTGCATTTCGGGCCTGCATCCTTCGCCTTGATAGTCCATGTTTCTGCATCATAAACAGCAGAAATAGTAAAGCCTTAAGCCTTGGTTGGATTTATATAGTTTTCCAGTTGACATTTCACTTTGACACAGCTTCTTTTGAAAGTATTATTCTTCGTTATATATCGCTTACTGCAAATCGTGGTAAATCAACTAAACATATTTACTAAGTGAAATCGCATTACAGAGCCTGGTTAACATATGGACCTAGCACTTGGGTTCGATTCCTTGTTTGCCCAGCCCTATTTTAGTTTTACATTCATTCCCAAATTCACTGCACTAGTAGGCCGGAATGGTTTCTTCCTGGATTCCTTTCTGTTTCTTCCTCATTCCTTTCCCGGATTTAATAAAGGTAAAAGAGCAATAAGAAATTTCTAAATACGTATCTAACATGATTGCACACGCTTAATTATAGGATACCGACGTAGAATTGGTTTTTGCGTTTTGTTAACTTCACCGGGTTGACGATAGCAAAATACGTAATGTTAAAACTTCCCAGCTTCACCTTCTGCATCATCTGAACTAGGTCTTTCCCAGACCAAGGCAGGAGGAAGACTTTCCACATAAAGACATTGTGGTTGGTTTCCCCAGGAATTTGCAAGAAGTGATGCTGGAGGAAGGATATCACTGGCTGATCTGAGTTGTACTTTCCCACGTTGAGTGGACGAATGATTCAAACACTAAAAGTAAACTAATTGCAGACAAGTTAGTGACTTAATGGTTGTAGCTTTATTTTCATCCTGAGGGGCAAAGGGTGATTTGCTCTTTATCTCTCTGCATTATTCACTTGGCGTCATTCAAGAAACGAAGACGAGACTAAATTTGGAGCTCCAAAAACTTGAGTTGCCAAGCCGCTCTAAAATTCTCATTCGTTTATTCCATACACCACTTTTTGTCATGTTGACATGATTTGCATGTCTGAGGTAGATCGAATACAATTTCGAAGTTCAAATTTTTGCGAAAAATCAGTGGTGTGTTTGGTTTAACGGCCATATTTAAATGTTGAATATTTATTCTATTATACATCGTATCTAGGAATATATGATGAGGATATGAATAAAATAAAATTACTCGCGTTTCCTTCCTAACATTCCTCACATACGGGAATGTAATCTCATTCTCTCTACGGTCATAAAGGAATTTAAACTCGCAGTTTCCATTGTTTTGGCATGGTACAGTGCTAGTAATATTTTAAGTTATCAGGAAATTAATCATATTTTATAGCGAATGTTAATTGCAACAGAACGTGGCTCTGTTTAAATGGGTTCCATAATCTTGAATTTTTAATTTCTATAAAAGGTTATGTTGTTTAAAATTATTTAAAGTCTGAGCGTATTTTCTACACAATTCCGTGAAGTTTGGTTACAAAACGCCAGTAAAACAAATGAGTTTGCAGCATGTGTTTTTTTATTGTGTGGACACTAAATCTGTTTGAATTAAATTTATATATAATATACAAAATAGTTCTATGTAAAAAACTGCTATAATAACTAAAGAATTAGTTCAATGTCGTTTCCAACAATCGGAGCAATAAATCATGCCATCCTTTTGTATCAACAAATACTGCGTGTGTTTTATATTAGCTTTACCGCTAGAACCATAAGTTTTCATAACAATATTAACTTAAATTTTAAATGAAAGAAGTGTACTTCAATCCATTAGCTTCTTTAAGTGCTTCAATTTGTTCTAGGGTTTTAGTCTCAGCTTTTTTGCTTCGTACTCAGAAAATAAACTGTTATGTATAGCAGATGGCATTAAAGAAGGTTAACTTTATAAGCTTTGAATCTATACTACGTTATTATGAGTCTGTAAGCAAGCTGCATATGTCTCTTTATTGGAAGGGGACCCGTGCAGAAACTACCGTAACAATTAGGATGGTGTTTTCAAATTTTTACAGCTAATGGTCCAAATAAAAATTTGTGGAAATAGGTAATGACTTATATGTACCGAATGAAGAAGAAAATATTTAAATTCATTTCTAGATCGCTAATTAGTTAATAATACATGGATCACACTGTAGTTGAGATGTTCACTCCTTGCAGAAAAACTGACAATAAAATTACAACCTCTTTTTTTAAGGATCATGTTTAGTTTCTTGATTTCGGCTATTTATCTAATCTGTAATCCGAAATTTAAAACATTAATATTAACGGAATATGAGACTCAAATGTATCAAGCGTCATTAATACATAATTTACTGTAAACACAGTCGACATGATTATTAACATGTTTGACAGTTAACAAACATTGTCTCTGGTACGACATGTTTTTAAATTTTCGCTGAATGCCTTACAATACTAATTAAAACCGCTAATGTGTGATACGGATGCAGAAATCAATTTTTTTCTCGGAGAAAGTTGCCTACAATAAACATTAACAGGTAACGGTACGTATTTCTTATGTGCAAATATTCCGTAATAATATAGCAAATTTTTCCTGCTGTTCAAACCACAGTCGGTAGAATAAACCGTTCTTTTTAGTAAATAACCATCATACCCCTAATTTTGTAAAGTTGTAGCTTTTATCGCTTTAGAGTTGGAACGTTTAATGTACTATTTAGTTTATTACGGCAGTTACATGGAATCAATTCATTATTCACGCCAAAGATAGTATCTGCACTCTGTAACAACGAATTTAAGAATGCTGGAAGTTTTCAAGATGCAAGTATGCGAATAAATTTCTCGGATGTATTTAATAAAGCATATTCGTTGCATAATAACAAAGTATGCACTTATTCATATTTTGACTTATTTTACATGGTTCGTACATATTTTGTGTTTTTAAGGTTTCTTTGATAGTTTAAGATCGTTTGATTTTTCGGCCGTAATACACTGGTTGTACCGGCAAAAGAAAATTTCCATTGGCCCCGGAATTTGATGATCCATTTTTATAATTCGATGAGACATTTTCAGACTTTGCTTAGTTTTGCAGATATAGTTGGTATTACATAGATTGTGTGATTAGGTCGAAATGTGACCTGTATCAGAAGAAAAAATTCCGTGGTACCGCAATTTTACAATGTCTTCTTACGGCAAGACATTTCGATATTTCGCTTAGTTCCAGCCATATCGTGTGTCAAAGGTTTTTTTAATTTCTTAAAATGCGGGCAGGAGCATTCTTATGCAACAACACGAGACATTTAGTTTTAAAGATACGTTATGGCATTTCCAATTACCCTTCTGTTCCAGGTAGCATATCAGCCTAACTACGTAATATTTGAGCTAATATATCTCGAGAACCAAGCGAGATATCTAAAATTTTATTGTTTACTTTCGATTTGTTTCGTCGAGTTCTATAAGAATCCATCACAGATTGTGGCGCGAAGGTAATGATAGGACTACCAATTTCTAAATTATACCGAAGGACACGCGCTCAAAGCAGCGGGAAAAGCTAGTTAATCTATATTATTAAAGGTTTGCAACAAGTGATCGTGGGCGGAAATTGGAGACCATACCAGAGTTGAATTGCGGATAACTAGATGAAAATAGCAATCGAGAACGCTGCGCATGTTGCAAGGAAATTTTAAGTGGTGCTGATCATATGTCTATGACCAAAATGCCGTCAGCCGAACCAGGCATCGCTTTAATGATGCCAGTATCTGTGAATTATTTACTGGATTTCTTGCAGTATCGCAAACAACATCTTAGCCATTCTCGTCAATTTTTCAGCGATCCTGGTGGTTGATCAGTAGGACGCACTTTCAAATCCCCATGCGGCCATCCAGATAAATCACTTTTTCATGGTTCCCCGGGATCACTCCAGGCGAATGCCGAAATGGTTCCTTGGTAAAAAAAAATGCCATGCCCAAATTCCTCATTTCTTGTCCCCTACCCTCTCCCGGTCCTAATGACCTCTACATCGACTAGTGATTAGCCGTAAAGCCCCGAAAAAAGAAGTAATTGCTATAAAATTCGGTTGACGTGAACAGACTGCTTCCAACAGTCACCTTGTTCTTTTAGCTGTTGATCTCCATTGACTGAACGTCCAAAGTAATGTAACGCACCAGGGCCGCATTTAGGCCATGGAGGAATGAAATATATGGAGACGACGCAAGAGACCTCCACCACGCACTGAAGTGAAGCAGGGCGGAGGAGGAGTGGGGGGGGGGGGGGGCATGGCCGGAGTGGTGGGGGCATGGCCGCTTCCATACAGACACGGGGAATATGTACAAAAACCTCAAGGGGACTCTAGGATAAAGTTGACGCCGCAATCTGGTCATGGATTATTATGTAACTCTATATGACAAATAAAAAATTAAGAATAAAATTTTTTGATATCCTGCTTAGTTTTCGAGATATTCTGTCCCAAATGTGAAATGGTTTTGGTTGAAATTCAGAAGAAAAAATTGGTCAAAGTCAAATTTGATGATGGATTCTTATTTAAAAAACGAGACAAATGAAAAATAAAGAATAAAAATTTTCGATATCTCACCTAGTTCTAGAGATATACTGTATCAAAAGTGAGGTGTCTTGAGTTGAAATGGAGAAGAAAAATTTTTGCAAAAGTCAAATTTAATGTAACACGACGAGACAAATCGAAAATAAAGAATAAAATTTTTCGATACCTTGCTTAGTTTTCGGGATATACTAGGAACATCGCAATTGTTTGGAAGCGCAATATCGCCGCTGCCGCCACTGCTCATGCGCGAGCCTGCTTCACCAATTTAACGTCACTTCTCCTCCATATATTTCCTTCCCCCATGATTTAGGCATAGGCTATCCAGGCTGTAGCCTAGGGGCTCACACCACATCAAAAACTCTAAATCTACTGCGAAGATTTCGATAGGGGTTTCACCGTTTCAAAGCTTAGAATATCCACTCAGTTGTTTGGCATGTCTTATGCTTCTACGTTACATAACACCGGAACATTAAATGAAATTCTGAACGTTTGGTGAGCAATACCACAGATAGAACCACTAGATGCACCATGCTTCGCAATAAACTCACAATTACAATTTCTCTGACCATAGCCTTTAATGAAAACAGTAAGATAACTTTACAATGATAACTATTTTGCACATTAAACAAACCATGAAGTATTCGTTCCTTTAATTCCGGATATTCAATTTTTAAACGCAATAGATAACCGTAAAAACAACAGAGATTTTCTTTAACCACGATCTTTGGCAGTAGGCCTACAACTATATTGTCTCTGGCCATCAGCATTAGACTTCTGTTTGAATAAAGTCATTTATTTACGATAATATTATTCTGGAATCACTTTTGATATTTGTCTAAAAGGCTTAATCTGCAGAGCTAAAGTATCTGGCGTTTCGAGCAAAAAGTATATCCATTCACTTCGCAATTGAATCAAATGTGAGTTTCTAACATAATCTAGCGTTGTTTAGTGTTGTATTAATGCAATTTCTTACCAAATTAATGAAGCTTGATACACATGAATCTTTTCGGACGAATAAAAATAGTGTACTGTACGTGCAAATCATCTTCAACCCACCCGTTTCCTGGTAGGGGGCGTGTGAATCTACATTTGCTTTAATTCCGAAAAAAGTTGGCGCGAATTTTATGATTCTTTGTACAAATGTTTCTCATTGCGTGATTAAAAATAGCCTACAGGTAAATCTACGCCAACTATACCGGGCAACGCCGGGAACTCCGCTAGTAATCAATATTGTGTTTTTAATCTTTCTGTATTATGTGCTTTGGTGATCTTAATCACCTTTTATCGTTTGTTCTATTTTAATATGCAAGCTTACTGTTTCATATTGTTATTAAAACTTTTGAGTCTGTAATTCCGCAGGCTTTTGGTGAGGGTGTTTGGTTGCAACAACATAATAGGCAGCCCTTTATCTATCAATCATCAGGCAAAAAATTGAACATGTGGACATTACTTGATAGTCTTGTTAACTTCAGTCTCAGAAACGATGTAGAAAGCAAGTTCGAACTTTCGATTCTTCAGTAAGTTATCTTCGTATATTTTTACTATCTTTACATCACTCAATATTTTGCACTAAAAGGTTTATTAATATAGACTGTATATAAATAAATAAGGGCCCGCACCACAGGTATAGCTTACGGGCCTACAGACCCTAAATGCGGCCCTGTAAAGCTTGGAATGAGAGACCTCGAAGTATGAGATTAGATTTGTCGCGCATGTGACTGTCGCGGCTATTCTAAACCATACCGATAATCCTACGGGTAAGGGGAACTACAGGATCACGTGGAATCCAAATCACGGAGCGCTCTACCGAACTTTACATGAACAAAGCAAAACTTTGCCGGATGCGAAGATCAGTAAGAACTCCGGTCGAGACTGGGGGATTCAAACTGAGAAATTTCCGATTCCCAATCACACGCTTTTCCACAAAAGCCACCGGACCGCTAAACTCCCAAGGTAGACTACTGAAATAGGTTGTGTGACAAGTCGTGCATTTATTAGCGTTACTACTTAAAATACCAAGGTCGGCATCTCTGAGACACGTTTGATCCTTCTTAATTTCCTCAGCTGTACAAGCCTCAGGTTTAATTTTCTCACAGATTTTATCTCTGGCAGAGCTTGGCCATTTTATCGAAACTCTGTCCAAAATTTTGAGACTGGTTCTGCTGCTTCGCCGCGTAGATGACGCAGTCTCACGGCGTACCATAACAAATACTATCTCCTTCAGCATCAGACATTGTTGTTGAACTGTCAGACTGACGAAAACACATTTTCCGACGGGAAAGGTTCGGTTACATGTCTGTTGCGTGTTTTGGAGATAACAATTCCCGGACAGTCCAGTGGGAGACCCTTCGAACGGGGATGAAAGGTTAGAGGAAAGTCAAGCGATGATTGAAAACTTCAGCAACATACATAGAAATTAACGTTGCAATCTCCTGACGAAAGTTTATTTTTAGATAAACTGAAAATGTCAAAGTGCCGAACGTCATGGATCAAGGAGATACAAATATCCAGATGGAGAAGAAGCGTATAAATACGCTATGCAGTATCAGGGCTTTCATCTGTATTCTTGTGAGTAATGTGAAAGTGCTCTGGCGTTATTATGCTACCACGACATGAACGAACTGACTCTGAATGCGGAATAGCAGTTAGCGCTAGACGCAATGGGAATTCCGCTTGGGAAACTGTTCGGGAATTCAACATTCCTCGACCCACAATATCAGGAGTGTGTAACGACATGTAATTTCCGGCATTTTCTCCCGCCATGGACAAAGAAAAACAACGTCGATGTGTCAGTGTTGATAAACAGGCAATACTGCGTCAAATAACAGCAACATTTAATGCGAGACTTTCGACAGACATGTCCATTGTCCGTGCGGACAGTGCGTTGATGTGATGCTTCTACTAACAAAACGTCAGTGCCTCTTCTCGGCTCGAGCATAGTATGGACCCTAGACGACTGGAAAAAGGTTGCGTTATCAGATGAGTCACGATTTTCGTTGGTAAGAGCTGATGGTAAGGTTCGAGTGCAGCATGGATCACAGGAGGGCATGGAGCCAGGTTGACGGGAAACCACTGTGCAACTGTTGATCAGGGGCGTAGCTACCATAGGGCTAGACAGTGCAGTGCACCGGGGCCCCCAAGCGCAGCTGAGGGGGGGGGGTCCCCTAGCCAGATTGGTGATCATTTTTAGCTCTACCAAGTCTTCTGAAAAGGGGGGGGGGGCTAAAGAACGGGGAGACCGTCACTAGACTTAGTAGACCTTAAAAAAAAAGTCTTCTATCTTGCCTGAGGGCCCAAAATAATTATTTTTGCACCGGGGCCCTTGTTGACCTAGCTACGCCACTGCTGTTTATGGCTCCATTCTGTTATGTGCTATGTTTATATGGCAGGGACTGAGAGTTGTAGGCATTTATGGCATTCATCTTACCCCAACAACGATGACGTTTTCGATGACAATGTGCTATGTCACCGGGCCTAAAGCCTTCACAATAGACTATCTGGATGAAATTCAAATATATGTTTAGTATTTTTATTCGGATGCTTTATTACTGTAGAATTAACGCTACGTTTTTTTCCTATTTATTCGATTTTTATGTATTGATTTTAATTAATCAAAAAAGTTAAAAATGCAAGGGAAAAGTAACTTCGCAAAACGCAACACTATTGGTCGAATCCAATCGTGAGGTCAAAGAACACACTCATATTGTAAACGAAATTTTGAATTGAAATAGGTATTATTTTTTAATTTTTCATTTTCGTCTTTTCTATACTTGTATGTAGTCCAGAAGTATTTTAAACGAAATACGTAACATCGAGAAGATAGATTTATTATTCGATGACCATGTTTAATTCCGTGAAGTGGTGGGATGTAGATGGTTGAAAATAAAATAACGTACGTGACGAAAACAGATTCTTGTCCTAACCAGATTTCAATGGCTATTGGCTAGGAATATTAGGAAATAATTGTTAATATATAAGGTCCATAAAAATTACTGAGACCGGGATTAGAACTGGGGAGCTTTAGTACCTCAATCGTACGCCGTAACCGTCTGATTCACCAGACAAATCCAGATGTAAGAAAAAAAAATATTCAAACGTAATAAAATAAACGTACTCTTTTCTATACCAGTTATTTTTGCTATTTCAAAATACAAATGTACTTTTATATGTATTAATACATATTTTTTCAGTACTTTTAGATTTGTCTGGTGACAAAGATGGTTATGGTATGCGATTCAGGTATGGAAGGTCCTCGCTTCAAATCCGGGTCTCTGCTGCAATTTTTACAGGTGTTAAAATCGTTCACCTCTGGCAAAATTTTGATTTGTTAATGCGTGCTTGGCAGGACAGTCCCCACATTTTACGAACATCTGATGAACCTGTAAATGAGATTGAAGAAAAACAATTTAATGCAATCAATAACACTAAAATATTTGGTCGTAAATGACCGGAAATTTCCAAACTCTCTCTATACGCTTCTCCACATCCACCAGTCCGACCCTGGTCCACACCGTCAAAAAGTAAACAAAACTATTGACTGGGGGAAGGAAGGGGGGTGTCGGCTGAGAGTCGGACGACACGTGGTGTCGTTTGAACTCGCTTCAATCGAAAATGGAAAGGAGTCGGTGTGGACCTGTATGGGGCAAGTGTGGCCCGACCTCAACGTGTTGCTCCAAGGACCACGGGGACCAGGTTAAAACATTAGCTAAGCGAACCTGGTTCGGAAGCAGGTTCTGTGTCCGTAGGTTGCCATTCTCGAGGATAGTAACTCCGTACATTCTTGGAACAAGTGAAGTGAATGAAGGTTGCGCAGTAACCAGTCTGACGTCATTTTAATATCCGAAAGGTGAGGAAACACGTTCTGCGTTCATAGTCTCGTTGACCCCGCACAGTTCTCAAGCAGATCCTTTTTGTTGATATGTTTGATGTCGAGATAAGTGCAAGTTTACTATGAGCATAGCGCAGAGAAAACCGCTGCTTTATGGCCTACACTTGGACAGTGCGCTGGCTGAGTCGTCCAGATACGCACTCCATAAAAGGCATGGAAATTGACCCAGCACTGTCATACGGTCCCATGAGTAGGACTAGTCGATATCTCATTCGAGAGAACAGGAGGATAGGGGAAAATATAGAATACTAGCTGATACCCGCTACTTCGTACGCATGGATGAAGAATTTCTTTGCTAGAACTAAATATAGAAAGTTGTTGGTAACGAAGGATTGGTCCGAAACAACATTGAGTCGCAATAATATGACAGGAAAGCTATCACTATATCATTCTACCGTGGAACCTGTGTCTAAAAGAGAATCAATTTTCAATATATTTCTATCACCATTCGATAAGTTCTCAAAATTTCGTGACTACGACTGTTAATCGTACCGGAAAAAATGTCCTGTGCCCTTTCTACAGCTTTTCTTGTCAAATTCCATCAATATCGACATAGCCATTTAGTCGTCAAAACGTAACAAAAAGACAAAGGCTTGCTTCCGCATTTATAGTGTTATTACTGCATATCACATACTATGTTTCGAAATACTTAACACCATTTCTAGTCTTGCAAACGGCAAGTCCTACCTGGAAATCATGTCTCCATCCTTGGTTCTAACGTCGGAATGTGGTATACGATGACAAATTCCCTGTTCATTTATCTACTTATTTCTTCTTCTACTTCGTATTATAATTACTACTTTGTCCTTTGAGTTTAATTTCCTTACCCACAAAATTTTTTCCTAATCCCTTATGCATGAAATAGAAAGCCAGCTTGTTCCTTTGGTCATCTCTATCCCTTCCATGTACTACTCTTAATTAGGCCAATATCTTTCCAAGCCTCACCACGAAACATATGCATTGAACACTCCCAGCTCCTCCTGAATTTCCAGTGAATTCCAATCCAGCTCCTTTATCGTATCAGTTACTAACTGGATACTGCGGAAATATCCCCAAACAAATCTAGCTGC
Organism: Vandiemenella viatica; assembly: GCA_031002005.1. Classification (NCBI taxonomy): domain Eukaryota; kingdom Metazoa; phylum Arthropoda; class Insecta; order Orthoptera; family Morabidae; genus Vandiemenella; species Vandiemenella viatica. Next base: position 80,734,462 of record CM061914.1, read on the forward strand.
TCTTTTGCACGCCCTTTATTTGATACTCAAGATGTGGGTCCCAAACTACACAATATTCAAGCAGTGGTCTGACAAAGTTTTATAACCCAATTCCTTCACTTCTTTGCAACCCATCCAGTAAATGAAGGACTTCATAACCTTTTCCTACCACCTGTCTAATCTATCTGACCTTGTTGAGTCTATTATCAAATATTATGCCAAGATATTTACACTTAGTCTTCAACAAGCAAATCTGTCCGAACCCTATGATCGTAATCAACCTGTAGTCTTTACATTTGGTTAAATAATAAACTGATTCTTCGTGGCATTTAACTTCATTTCATCCTGTGTAGATGTAGTTTCTATAATACGTCGTATAGGGATATGCTAGCGTATTTCACTGCACATAAATCTTAAAGAAAACACGTTTTAAAGTCGTTTATCTCACCACCTACTAGGGGGGAGGGGGGGTGTTTATTTCAGGCCCTTGTATGCTTCATTTTTTTTTTTTTTGGAAATTTTGCATCATAGACACAAAATTCGTAAAATTTTTCTGACAGCTTTATACTTTTTTTTTCAGAAAATTGTACGAGTCAGCTCTCTGTTCAGGTTTCTTCGGATTCCTGTAACACTTCAAATGATGGCTTGGTTAAGTTCCTTAAACATGCTAGAAATAAACTGAATACGAAAAAAAAATGTGTTACTAGTTATTTGAATTATTTCACAATTCACTAGTTATTCATACCAGCATGGTAGGGATTCAGATAGGTTGAAAAGCTATCAGCCTTGCGTCAAAATTCACCTTCTATATCGCTAATGCTGTTATCTTTTTCCATATTTACATTGAGGCTCGTAATATATCTGAAAAATAATTTCAAATATATAAACTAAAAGATGTATTTAAAAAAAATGGAGCAAATTACACTAGCACCAAGAAGATCGGGATGCGGTGGATTTTACCGAACACCCGATGTTAGATGAACCGAGCCTGGTTGGTGAACGATAACGCTCGGTCCTCGCATTCAGCAGGACGCAGTTCAAATACCCGTACAGCAATCAGGCTTTCGGTTTCCCACGGTTTCCAGAAATCAATCCACTCAAATGCTCGGATTTTCTTCAAAATACCACGGTCGAATGCCTTCCCACTCCTTGCGCAAAACGAAAGAAGATATGATGGGTACAATACCCTATCTCTCTCTTTTTTAAGGAATATAATATAGAACATCCATTTACATATATTTGAAGCCAAATGCACTCACACTTTATCGATCATTCCATTTGTTTTTGCGTTAACATGTCGGCAACCAATTCGGATGTTTGAAGTCTCATTTCTCTTGAAAAATGGGCCTTTTGAAATTTAGTGACGCCATTGAAATTCTAAGCTTCAGTTTAGACACAATTCGGTTCGCCTGCTTGTAATTCTGATATCAAGCGTAACATTCTGGTATCTGTGATGAAAACACAAATGTCTTTAAACTTATCTGTGGATCGTTTCAAATTTTCGTATTTACTGAAAGCCGCGTGAGAACCGAGAACAATATATCAAATTTCAAGCGTGATGTGACAGCGCAAAGCCCCCCCAAAAAGTGTACAAGCGGATCAGAAATTTGTGTCTTGCTCAAAAGTCCAGAGTAGCAGAAAATCGACGTACACCCCTCTAGCATTACAAAAGATTTAATTGTACCCTTTCCAGCAGACTAACCGGTTTTAGCCTACGCCGGAATTACTTTGTTCCCTACTTGATCTGCTCCTGAGGAGCATAACAGTGCAACCGTGACCCATAACAAGTCAGAATGCAGATAAAGAATGATTCTCATAATGTGACAAAGCACTCTGAAGACCTTCCAACCTTTTAATCTATATTCAATACTATATTGAAGTAATTTGCTGTAAATGAAACTTCTTTTTAATGATCGTCTATACCGTAATTCCCAACCGTTTCTGGCGTGCCTCCTCTTTCTTAAAATAAATAATAGACTCAGTGTTCCAATATTTTTGACTCGTAACCAACTTTTTGAAACTGTGATTACATGATGAAGATTACAAAATCATATTCACAAAACGAAGAAACTTCTAAAAAAAATTGTTATCAAAAGATCTTAACGATTTTGGTGTAGACTACTGTTCACAGTCTGATTAAAAATACAAATTTTTAAAATAATATCATTTAGAGGGCTGAGTTTGGTGTACTGACACTAATTTATCGATATTTGATACCTTATTTGTTATTAAAAATCTTAAATCGCCGCCTTTCGCTATTAACAATCATTTTATTTTCTTAGTTAATAAATTGCTAACAACTTGTCGCATTACACTACCAAGCCCCACCTGTCTTTTGATTAATTGTAACATTATCGCATAAGTTCGAGTGAAAGCGATATCGATAGTAGCAGGTCGATATACGCGTACTGACTTGGAACGCGATAGTAGGGTCTATGCTGGGGCGTACCGCTAAATGTACACTAAGGAGCGGAAACCGTTTTCTAATAAATGATGCAGTAAAAAAGTATTGCAATCGTGCAATATGTGGACTCGTAAATACGTAACTGTAAGCTAATGAGTCATCCGCGTCGTGCCGGTGAAATAAAGACCGTGATTGATGTGAAGAGGAACTTATCATCACGTGTAATGAATTGGATTGTCGTGGCTGTGTCGAACTACGAAAAAGTGATTGATTTGCAGAATTGAAGTAAGGGAAGTTGATTCGTGTGCATATTTTCTAACTTGGATAAAGAAGGATCTACAGTCTTCTTAACTTTCCAAGTAATTGTATTAAAATTTCCTATAAATATTAGTCGGTGGTTGGGCTAAATTTTGTATTATCGACTTATTAATAAGTGTGAATAAAATTATTTTGTAACCACTAGACTGAGGCGACCGTGTTCCTTATTTACTTAAAAATAGAAGTGCCGATTGCCCAAAGCCTTCATCTGCAGAACTACTGTCTATTAGAATATTCTTAACTGATAAAGTTTACATTATATTCTGACATACTCCTTGGCACTGTTATTCGGTTGCGGAGTATGCATGATCTGTACGGCTCAACTCGTGCGAAACTGGTGGACATTGCACTTAATGATACCTGCAGAGACATAACAGGTTGTTTAAAATCCACTCCAGTCCAATGGCCCCACCGCCTCGCAGAAATAACACCATCTTCTGTTCGAAGAGAAATAGCAGCGAACAAGTAAAGTGGATCATGAAAGAACTCATCCATTACATGGGCATATACCACATTGGCAAAGACTGAAGTCCAGGAAAAGTTTCCTAAGAACATCACAGGAACTTACAATTACTATCAGCTTTGTTAATGGATAAAGGATTTTCTAATTGGTCGGCGCAGTATGCCGTCGTTGAAGGATAAAGATGATCTACATGAGATCTCAGAAAATGCACTGGAAGTGATAGTTTTGCTCTAGTACAATGTTATGTTTTTAATTAAGTAACAATATTTCTGACTCGAAATAAATAAATAAACCTTGGGCGTGAGCTCAGAATAAAACTAACTGTATTGCAAGAAGCGTTCACTGGGTGAGAGACCTTACAGCAAAACAAGAGACTAAACTAATCCAGAACAATAACTGCGGACACATTGGTGTTATATCTACACACAGACAAGTTCTCGTCGCTGAAGTAAGGTGGCGTGCGAATGGGAAGACCGTTGTTCGTAACTCGAGTTACAATCGTCGACGCGAAAAACAAAAAAAAAAAAAAAAAAAAAAAAAAATCGAGTTACAACCCTACTCCTCTAACAAAAAACAAATCCCTCGGACGGAACTACCAACCTTCAACGAAAACCAAGGCCTGAGACGTAATAGGCTCAGGCTTGTTGGTAGTTATACGTCACTGTTGCCACCTGGCCAGACATTTGCATAAATATGCCGGACTACGTGCAAGAGAAGATTTATGTCGGATGGCTGAACACCGTGGTGAAGGTTGAACATTATACAGTTTTTGCAGCTGTTGCTCAAATTCCAAGATAGTATTCTACCAAAAGTGTAAGCGACAAGCAGCTTATGTAGAGAGAATACGGGAATGCTTTCAAGAATTTATAACGACTAAAGTCAGGTCGTTCCGTGGTGATAGCCCAAATTATTCTTGAACTAGGTGCCGCCACGAAAATTTTGATCAGAATGAATAGGGTGAAAGAGCAACTTGCTCATCGCTCATATGTAGCAATTGTTTGTAAACTTTAATTTAATTGCAATGGAGCACACGCTTCGGTGGCAATTTCCCTACACACCCAACTTCCCCCTATCCTGCACCCACCTACATTTGCCCTATACAAATTTCAACTTTAAATTCTTTTAACGTTTTCAGTAAGTTATTCATCATTCCCCTTGGTAACTCATTCCAATCCCTGACACCCTTACCTAAAAAAGAATCTTCCCACACCCCTGTGCCTGAAATAGAGTGTCAGCTTGTGGTCATGGTCATCTTTTCCCTTCCATGAACTACTTTTCATACCTACTGCAATATCTTTCCATGCCTCATCGCCAGTATACGCCCTGTACACTCCCATCACCCCCCTCGTCCTCCTCCCGTCTTGCAATGAATCCCATTCCAGCTTCTTTATCATATGTCATTGATTGCATTCTGCGATAATTTCCAGAAACAAATCTAGCAGCCCTTTTTTGCACCCTCTCCAACTCTTGTATTTGATACTCAAAATATGGGTCCCATACTACACTCCCATATTCGAGCAATGGTCTGACCAAAGTTTTGTAACCCAGTTCCTTTACTTCTCTCGTGCATCCCCTCATCACTCTCTCCAACAAGTGCTGAATTTTGATACCTTTTCATACCACCTGTCCTATGTGTTCTGCCCAGTTAAGCTTGTTATCAAATGTAATGCCAAGATATTTACATTTCAAGTCTTCAGCAAGCAATTCTTTCCCCACCTTATATTCATAATTAACCTTTTGTTTTTTATTTGTGTATCTAATTAGCTGACTATTTGCATTTATCTTCCAACCCAACTAGATATCCTGTCCAGAACTTAAATTGATACGTAGCAAAACAAGTCACAATTAGCAAAAAGGGGGGGGGGGAAATGCGAAAAGCTCCTTGTTCTAGGAAACAAAACTAGTTTATAAATCTCTCTGTGATATGAGGTGCTGCTTCCTAGCGGTAATAGGATCACTTATCGACGTTAGCGAAACCTAGTAGCTTGACTCTGAACTATCGCATATCAGTGACCTCGATTTTTCATAATTATTACATTTAGGAGTTGATTTTCGAATTCGTCATTCCCTTCAAATATGACTTGAAGTTGCCGTCCGGAGCAAGTGCCCAGGTTTGCCTCCCTCCCTACTAGATCCCTACATTCCTCTCCTAGAACCAGCACAGATTATTTATAGATTTTGGTTTAAGTACGAAGAGAGAAAGATGGTTCTCATACATAAACACTTTTTAGAAATAATATATGTGATATTATTATTTTTTTTTTTTTTTTTTTTTTTTTTTTTTTTGTAACAGTTTAACGTCCCTTTTTAACAACGTGGTCTTTAGAGACGGGAAAGGATGGGAAGGAATTCGGCCATGGCCTTTTGAAGGAAGCATCCCGGCATTCACCTGGAGTGATTTGGGGAAACCATGGAAAACCCAGATCTGGATGCCCGGACGGGGATTCGAACCGCCGTCCTCCCGAATGCGAGGCCAGAACGCTATCCGTTACACCACCACGCTCGGTAATATATGTGATATGATTGAACATTATAAAATTATTTTTTCATATTATACTTGAAGGTAATAAGGGCAGCTCTTTTGGGTCTGGCTTACAAATTCAGATCTCTTAAATCGAAATACGTAACAGCTTCATCTTACAACAGTATGGTAGAGATTCGAATAAATATACTGCCGATTGTGTTTATTGGACGTGAGACAGCTAGTGTAGATAAAATATGTTATGGGGACCAATCATTTGTTGTTTTACGCAACATGTCGGGGAATTACTGTATGATTTCTTTTATTTGTACCTCAACATGAATTTAAATAACAGAATATTGATGCTAAGCTTTGACACTTGAATTAAAAAGAAGCTTATATCACGTTTAATAAGCTTAGTTATTACTTTAAACTGCAGAAAAAAAATCCTGAACATGGGTTATATAGCTTCTTACTCCACCCATGATAATAACTGTACGGCTACCTACAAGAGATTTTTTGTCACAACATCTGTAGCGCTGGGCAGTGAACTCAAGGCAAACATGTAAGAACGTCACCACTCGCAATGGATTTATATATATATAGAGAACCATTGGACGAAATTTGACGCAGTTTTTAGGTGAAGGTTTATTGAATATTAACCTGTTAACTAATGGAGCTGAGCAATAACGAATTAAAATCCCCAAACACGATTAAACAATTGCGCAACAATTATATTTGTGCGACCTCATGTTTACGCAATCTTCGGCACATAAACGTTGCAGTGGCTTTGCAAACCTTAGTCCATTTTTTTTTTTTAAAGTTCTCGGGAAATTACGTTCAACACTTATTCTGTTTATACAGCGATAGTAATTGATTACTTGACGTTAAAGAAGAAACCAAAAGTAAAAATAAAGCAGAGGTTCTGGATGAAGTAATGGCTGAAAAAGTTACTTTAGTGACTGTTTTAGTAACAGAACTCAAAATAAGTTTAACTGAATAGAATTTAATTGCAATGGTACGAATGTTACCCCTTTTTTTATTATCTGATATACGTTGTGTTTTAAATTTCTCCACCCATCTACTTTAAGAAAGATTTTTTTATAGTCTACTGCTGAAATTAAAAATGATCTTCGATTGGATGTAAACTACTTTTGGGACATTTTCTTTCATCTTATACTCTCCACAGGTCAGTAAATTCGCAATAAACTGCCATAAACTATCACAAAAATTTATTACGATTATTGTTCTTAACTTATAACTATTGACGCCATAGTAATAAACCGGACACTGAGCAGTAAAGGGGGTAAGTTTTTTTTTTAAACTCTGCCATGGACGGTCGACCCGCTTCTCGAGCTCTGAGTTTTAAGCAACACATTTCAAACTCGACCGATTTGTTTCAGACTTGTATGCAATTTGTCAATCCGTGCCGCACATAATTAACAGGTATGTGCAACCCCCTTTCTTGCACAAAACGTTTGATCATGTAGGATGCAACACCACATACACATTTAAAAAAAACGTAAAAAGTAGAAATAGTGTTATACAGTAAATTTTCAAAGGATTTAATGTTTGTAATAGTTACTTTTCTGTATAATTATGTAACGGAATGTAATTCTCATGAAAAATTATTTCTGCATTTTCTATTAAGCCAAAATTATATATTTGCATGTCACTATAATTTGCTAATTATTTACGAATGATTCCATGTCTTAACTATAATTTTATTATAAAAATAAATGATAACTGGCAATCCATCAAAGTATAAAACAAACTATATTACCAATATATCTGTTCAAGTTTTATATCAAGTTTTATGTATGGAGAAAAAAATGGAAGATACTATTTCTCTGACTGAGGGTGAAACGAACTACTGATACATTTTTCAACTGTGGAAGAAATGGATTTACGTCTATCGAAAATAGGCATTCATTTATTAGAATAGCTTGGCTGGTAATTATAAATTTTACGCTATAGATAACAATTAAAACTAACGATGAAACACTCTAAAGCATATCTGGAAGTTTTCGGAGTTGTGCAGCTAATCTTTCTTCTATACAGGATAAGCTCGAACGTAATGCAAACCAAATTGTTATCTCAGGATATTTTGGAGAAAATTTCTAAGAAATGGGTATAACATAAAGAATCGAATATTAGGCTTCTACATTTGCGGTCGATGTCCAGCGAGAACTTATATCAGCTGTTCGTGACGTCACAAACTGAGAGGCCAGGCCTGGATTATAGGTGGTGTTGGTAGCTTTGTCGAAATCTAACATTACAATGTGTGGAACGATTTTAAAGCAATTTGCAATTTAAATTGTGGACAGGTGGGTCGGCCATTCGGTTCACATGACCTGTACAGAAACATTGCTTTCCCGTCAAAGAGATTAGATTTCTCACGTAAGTCATGTTATAGCCATTAACATACCCGTTAACTATAAACGCGTTGTATTCGTAAACTTAAAGACTCGTGTGGTGACATGGTTTTTATTGGCTGCGCATTCCGCTACTATTATAGCCGCCTTAAACAAACCCGGCAATTCTATTTGGTATAGGGGACCTAAAGTTTAATTCGGAATCAGAAAAACTTAGCGTTCTGGCGTATTTCACATTATGTAGCAAGCTATGACAGCGGTGAAGGTCGGGTTAAGAGCCTTTAAAAATCTCCCCACTTGTCCTCCTGGTTTTCGTTACTACGTAACGAGCCTACATCGCCTGACCGAAACGTTACCAACAAATTCATTTCGTTACTTTCATTTGTCGTACCGATGTCGGTTTGATTCGATAAACGATCGAATTTCGATGCATCATGCGGAAACTGGAACGTTTTGACCAGCGACTAAATGAATCTGAACGAAAGAATGAAAATTTGAACATGGTTCGTAGCGTATTTCTTCGAATTTTGTTTTGAATTTGTTTCGTCACAAAGGAAAATGTTTGAGCACAAACGTGTTGGGCGTACATTATTTTACTGTAATCAATATTATTTAAAGTGTTGATATTTTTAACGAGGTAAGTAATTTTCAGAACATTGTTAATTTTAATGTTTAAACAAAAGCAAAACTACAAAGGGATCGTCCATAAACTGCGTGGCTCAGTCTAAAGGGGGGGGGGTTGGATAAAGAGCTGCGTGGGTGGTTGGGGGGAGGGGTTTCCGGGCAAGGCCACGTAGCTTTCCATTCATATTTATCACAGTTAAAATGAGGTACAGAACACACAACACCAAGTGAATATTTATTTCCATCATTTAACTATCTCCGTTTACAATTTACGATAGTCTGCTAAGAGGAAAGAGTACAAAATGTCTTCTGAAAAAAAAAAAACAAAAAAAAAAACAATGTAGCAACAGGAGGAGGGGGGGGGGTAGAGGTAAAAAGCCACATTGGGCTACATTGGGGGAGGGGGGGGGCCAAGGGGTCACAGGAGGCCAAAATGGCGACTACGTGGTTTATGGACGATCTCAAAATAACTGAACATATTTTCTAAATACTAAATTTGGATAGGTAATTTGAGACGGTTATTGTTTTTTTTTTTTTTTTTTTAAATCTTGAGCATGGCTGCTTTACAGCAACGGTGAAACTCGTATTAGGTACAGTAATAGCCAACCAGTTTGCTGTCATTTTAGTGCGAACCTGCACTATGTCAACAATTTCAAACAGGATTACTACTTGCTTCATTGCATCCACTGTGTGCATAGGGCGGGAGATTTCCGCCAAGTTGTAAATTGTATCCGCCTATGGACCCTTAAATGTACTTCTGAAGAAGACAAGCTTATGTTTGTCAAACTGCGGTCAAGATTAATAAATCAAAAATTTAAGCATCTGGTTGACTATTATTGTACCTAATATTAGTGGATCATATTGATTTCAAACATTTACGAAATGCGTTTATTCTAAATGTGATGTTTCAACTTCTACTTTATTTTACAGTGCAATTTTACCTAAACTTGCTTTACTAAATGTACAATTAACTTAAATTTTATAAAGTACGAAGGAAGTCATCCCGTAACCAGTACGCGACGCGACTCTATGCGATACTTCATGCTAGTGCTCGATTGTGTCAATAGCAAAGAGGCCTTTAGACGACCCGTTCCCGATGTCACTTTTCTTCCGTCGACAGAGAGTTGCTTGTAGACGACCCGTCGCGGCCGGGCTTGCTACCGCAGTAGCATCCTACCACCACGCGCCTTGCTCCGAAATTTTTACATTCCATTTAATAGTAATACTAATAATAAAATTAGTTATAATGTTTGTTAACGTTCCAATACTGAAATTAAATATGTATGGCCCCATATTTATCAAAACCACACATTCTTGGTGTAACCCTGACTGCTTGATATTGTGCGAAAAGCCTAGGAAACAGAAAAAAGACGTGTGCCAAGCAATTATAATTACAGCGGCATACGTTCAGTCACTTTAGATACTTAGATGTGTTGGACGGTGAAGATTTGAGGTATTTCTAGCGAATGACACATGAAATGACTCATTTAACGCGTCTTTGTTATGATAGAGGGCATGTGTTATCCCCTTACTGCATGATTTTTTATTTTCTGAAAAAAAAATGTCACTTGTTAAGTCCAATTCCGTGATTTCAAGAAAAATACTTTAAAAATTCCAAATCTTATTTGGGGGAGATTATTATTGATTTAAGGGTTTGTGCCATATATGGGACAGCATGCAATAATGGCTAACATATTGTGATACCAGTTTCGAGATAGATGATGCAACATTTGGAAAATATATAAGATATATACATATACTAGTAGAACTGTAGTTTATTTACGTAAAATAATTACAATTTCTATTCATTAGAGTACACAATTATCGCAAATAACACTAGTTCACTTTGCATTTAGTCTATTTGTTATGAAACTTGATAAACCAGTTTCTCTCCTTGTCCGAGCACAATGTTGCTCTGAATTTCAGACATACTCTATAGGATTTTCCTTTGCAGTCTGGATAATTGCAACAATTAGTTTCCTAACCAGACGGGCATGTGATCTATCCCATCCTGATACTGCGGAAGATCTGCCACAGGCTCTCCCTTCTTATTGTCCAGCTGCTTTTGGATTTCATTTTCTTGTCCTACCAAATTTCTTGGATAAGGTTTCCTTGTTTGCAATAGGACATCTGCAACTGCTACTCAAAATAAAATAGGAGCATTGTTGTCTGTATTTCTTCTTCTCAATAGGGGCCAGCTAGGCTGCATATTGTGCCATATGTCACAAACCCTTTTTTCAATATTATCTATATTCTAATGGATAAATATATAAACGTACCTCTTTATAATTGTCCAGATGTCCTTTTCATCCTAGAAATTGTATAAACACTGGAATCAAATATTTACTGTATCAAATACTACTGTTTGTAAGACCGAACTTGGATGTAAACTGCTCACAGCGCAAAGCAAAAATTCATACTTCATATTTCCTTATTATCTCAACAGATCGCATTTAATATTTGCACAGCCCTTTTTGATTGTGTACTATATCTGTCCCAACATGCAGTTTCAAAGTATTTGCTCAAATATGAGTTCCACAAACAAGAACTCGTGTCCGATGCATTGGTAACTGGAGAATTTGTGATTTTTTTCTGTTTCTCGTCGTTTTGAGGTTGGAGTTTTCAACAGCATTAATTCTTTGACATTGTTTAAAATGACACAGTACCGGATTAACCACGTAGCAATTTTCTCCCGAACGGCAAAAATCAAGGAAATCAAGGGCCTCTTCTTCACATTTGCTACGGGCCCCGCGCTGTCTTAATCCGGCCCTGAAATGACATGTAATTCAGATCCTGTTTGCGATAGTGATAAGCGATAATCAGTACTTCAGGAAGCAAACCTGAAGAAACCTAAACAATTACAAAAATATAAAGATTTGTGGAAGAAAATAAGCAGAGTGCTAATTCTTTGGAAACAATCTGCGCAGGATCCTAGTTTTTATCGTGAAGAATTTGTAACGTCTTGGAATATGGACAGCTTCACATAGTGACTAACGCGACACGTAATAATTTTAATCACTTATCAGTCAATATAAACAGGTTGTGCATTGAGAGTAAAGCTCGTCGAGAATGTTTTTTTTTAACTGCTTAACGTCTCTTAACAGCGAGGTCTTTTTTAGAGACGGGAACGGATGGAGGGGGGGGGGGCAAGGAATGGGAAGGAATTCGGACATGGCCTTTTGAAGGATGCATCCCGGCATTCGCCTGGAGTGATTTAGGGAAACCATGGAAAACCCAAATCTGGATGCCCGGACGGGGATTCGAACCGGCGTCCTCCCGAATGCGAGGCCAGATCGCTAACCGTTACACCACCAAGCTCGGTCCGAGAAGGTTGTTAGGTCAGTTGGGTGTGGCGCAGATCCAGTCACGTGCTATTAACTTTCTGGAATTCTAATAAAACCAAGAAGCTGCTCAGACTAAGTTTGTGATGAAACTTATTATCGGCCAACATTGGTCCGTTTAGTCTTATTTGGTGTAGGTACAACGAGAACGTGTAAAAAGGCGCCGTATCCACATGTGCACTTCATAGCTGCTTGCTTTGCCCTTGTCCAGTCACTGCCATCCACAGTTCCTGGTAAAAGCGTTATGTAATAGCGTTTAAACGGTCTCTTGCTTAGGAGAAAAAAGTGAGTTCGAGGCTGTTCAGGGGTGTAATCAAGCGTATTGGTTAATAGCTTCCTAACCATGGGCGTATCCAGCGAGGGGCAAAGGGGGGCTGCTGCCCCCCCTAGAAGAAAAATTAAGTTGCCTTCAGTACGCATCGACGAGTGAAGAACTAGTTCAGGAGCACTTTGGGAGAGAAAGATTGACTGGATTATGTCTGATGAGTGTGCATCGAAATTTCGTGAAAGAACACCATGAGATATTGACAAAAAAAAATATTGATATTGAAAATCCGAGACAATTAATGTTTACATAAAAAAACTAACTGACTTACGATCTTAATTAACTACATAGTAGGTCCTTAGATTAAGTAGTTGGGTTACTATATTAATCAATGATAAAAATAGTTTTCTGAATAGGTTTGAGTTTGATTTTGTAATGTCATGTTTCAGTCCCCCACCCCACTTCCTCGAAACCAAAATGAGTTGCCCCCCGCCCCCTAGTTCAAATCCTGCCCCCCTCTAGTTCTGATCCTGGATACGCCCTTGTTCCTAATTAATAGTCATACAGAACCCTGTTAAACATCCGCTCTGAGAATGTTAGGTTAGAAAGGGGAGGATCAGCAAAGTATTTCACCATGAAAATTTTAAGCATTTTTCGTCATTAAAATATGACTTGCGTAAAGCCTAAGTTTTTTAATAACCTTTATTAGTGTAACCAAATATTCGGTTATCAGCGTTCACCATCATGTGTAGTCTATTAATATATTGCCAAGTGTTTACGAGTGTAAAAGTGAAGAACAGCAGAAGACGAACAGCTACGTCCAAAATGGGAGCAAACCACGTAATTTCCATTTTTTAAATCCATTGTGTATTCTATGATTTCGGAACATAGACTTTTGTACCCGCAAAGAATGGAAAAGAGTAGTTTTAGACACTTGCTGTCAGAAAATTAATGACTTTAAAGAAGTTAGTTTTTTTGCTTCTTGTAGCAAAGATTAAACTCATTTCAGTGGCGGTGATCTAGCTTACGGCATCTCTTTCACCTTGCTGTGGTTAGTGGAATCTACCTTTCTTTTTAGAATTTTTAATATAGTTTCTTGTAAATTCTTGTCTTCGTCAAATTTGCACGGAACAGTTAGTGCTTTCAGCCTGAACATAGACTTCTGAATAGTTCATTGTAGCGAAAAAGCAGTGAAATTCTAGTAAACAATTCCTAATAATCTATTTTTCGTCTGCCTTATAGTTATTCTGCTTTTCATGCCATTTTTCGACTTAGTCGCATGCGGTGTACGGCAGGAAACCGTCGCGAAAGCGTTTAAAGCATGCTAATTTACTGCAGCACGAAGAGGTCGATTTGGGAACTGTTTCGAAATGCTCATTTTTTCCTGGTTTGTGTCCTTCAAACAAACTTTCTTTTTGACGTTCTGTTTTGCCAGTCTGTAATAGAGACTCGTTAGGCGCTTACATGTCGCCATATATTGGTGAGCTGATTACTTTTCAAATAACGCAGTTTGAGTCTGCTTGATCGACAGGTTCCCGTCTTTCTTGAAGCATCGGATTAAATTTTCATAATGAAACTGTAGAATGATATGTTCGTTTCTTTCATATCCCTATAAATTGTTGATAATATAGTTTAAAATGTCATTAATGAAATTCTTAATCTGAAAAACAAAGAAATTAAAACTAAAAAAAAAAGGAGGAAATACCACATGTATTGAACATGTGTGCCGAAAAGTGGTAGAAAGCGCGTTGATTGGTGGGTAAACATACGAGTCGAAGGAATAAAATGAAGTATTGAAATATTATACTATGTAATGTACTTGACACTTGCGAAGATTTAATAGTTGGATACTATTCAAGAATTTGTCAAAGTACTGAATGATTTCCTCAATTTTACTAAACATATTTTCCACCAAACTTGCGAAATAAATTAAGGCAACACAATTACTTCACATTTCTTCAACATAATCTAATAAATTTTCTACAGTAGTTATACATAACTAAATAGCTAGACAAAAGGTGTTAGCAGAAACAGATATTCTACATGCTAATAAAAACACTTGACAGAGAGGTGATACGTTGGCGAATCGTCTCAAGACTAGAACTTAATATCCCGGCTGGACACTTGCCTGCATCGTCTTGTGACAAATAGGAAAATCATCTCTCGTCTATATCTTTGTTCCACATGATACTCATCAATGTTACAGTTTTCCATTCCGACAATTAATATAAACGTTCATTTAGACCACCTTTCTTGACCAGCTTCATTCTCATCAAAGTTCACTTTGTAAATTAGTATAAAATGGTTGAGAACTCATCGATAAGCTGTGATAAGAGATGTAAATGGAATGTAAATGGGCATCAAATGAGTTTGAGTAAATGGGAAAATGGCCGCAGTACGCTGGTTTTTTAAGTATTGGGGACAACGTTATCGTACTGAGCCTCAATGAGAGGAATAGTTGAGTCTTTGGTTCTTTGAGCTACCATTGCTATATCAACTACTTCTTATAATTGAGTAACTCCATATATTGGCCATTGGAGGGTGAAAAATGCTTGTGCTTTGCTAGCGGAAGTTGGTAACTTTACCTTCCTTTTTACGTGGAAGAAGGCCGATGTGCTGTTGAGGTGTATACTAGCAAGATGGCTGCATCAAAATATTTTCTAAATTTATTATTACGTGAAATTAAAGGAGCTTAGTACACAACCCAAAGTTTGATTGGATCTTTCCGTAAGAGGCATACAATTCCATGGTCAGAGGTAGGACGGCCAGTTCCTTTCCTTTGGGACGTGTAGTTTAACGTGGAATCCGAACCATGGAACGAACTGGCGTAGCTCAGATGACTAAACACAACTGTTATAAATTCCTGCGCCCACCGGAGTCTTAACCCGAGACCGGAGCAGCGAATTTTTGAAAGGAAGCTCCTTAATCTCTGAGCTACCAGACCACTATACTTGAAATAATTGAAGTTGAAAAATTATCATTTAAGTAATTAATCAGTAGCCACAGCGTCTTCAATAAAAGTTGCAAAAACTATGAAGAAAGCCAGTTAATAGAGTGCACCACACGGTGGCGTAGGTAGGTCAACAAGGACCCCGGTGCAATAATAATAATAATATATATATATATATATATATATATATATATATATATATATATATATATATATATAATTATCTTGGGCCCTCAGGCTGTGCCAAGTTGCTGATAGGGGCCCCCTGAGCTGAGCTTGGGGCCCCCTAAGCAGCAGCGTATCTAGGTTTACAAGGCCCTCGACTAAAAAAAATGGTTGTCCATTTGCCCGTGGGCTCTCTGAGCTGTACTTGGAGGCCCTCTGAACTGCACTTGGGGGCCCGGCCCCTCAGCTGCGCTCAGGGGCCTCCTGAGCGTGGAGGCCCCGGTGCATTACACCGCCTAGCCCTATGGTAGCTACGCCCCTGGCACCATATCTTCTTTTGTGTCTCATTAGTCCAGTGGCAACCCGACATATCTTGTCACATCTGCCACACGCCACGAGTCCAGAGGATGAGCTTAAGTGTTGAGCTTTTTCTGTTTCAGCCGAGCAATGTCGTGTTTGGACATAACGGTGGTGACGTGATGACTTCATACTGGTGTCATGCTGGTGCAAGCCTACAGATTGGCAATGCCAATCTTAGTATTGGGCACTCCAAAGATCTCTTTATGATGAACAATCTGACCGAACACGACTTCACGTGGTAATCATTCGGTGTTCATTCAATGATCGTGACACAGCCAGCGAAATTGACTCTTTTCATAGTGGCAGAAATACTGTGGGAGTAATACTGTGGCAGTTCGTTTTGGACGGAACTGTCTCATTGCTCAGTATGGCTCGCCACGTTACTCTGAGTATTGTCTGCAGGCAACGCAGGTGGAAAACATTAAGCTGTCTCTTTTACCCGGCACAAGTACCCAGTCTCAGACGAGTACAGTAGGATATTCAGGACTCGAGTCTGGTATACAACGGTTTTGGTGGAAATTGTGGGCTTGCATGGACATGTGTGGACAGCTTCCCGAAGGTCGTAGCCGCGCTCCCCATTCGTGCATTGATCTATTTGTGATTCGAATGATTGGATGAAGTGATGGAGCCGCAGTATCAGTAATGTTCGAAGAAATTTAATAGTGGCGCCGTCTAATATTTTCGGTAGACGGGCCCTGAGCCATGACAACAGTATTCTTAGTGTTGACACTCATCGAGAACAGATGATACTACGACAAAATTTGGTGACCACCTTGAAGTAAACGGTGGGTTATAGGGTTGGGTGCATTTTAATTAATGCATGAATTAATTTTACAATTTCAGATAAAATTTAATTAAAATTATATTTCACTCAGACTTATTTTGGTTGGCTGTAGCTTTCCCTCCTTGTCTACATTTCAGGAAATTTTGTTTATCAAACTTCTTTTTTTTGCTTGTCACACTCGTTAACCCTGTTCGTGGGAAGCTGCTATTGCACAGTGCCTCTTTCACGGACACGTATTCTAATTTTACACAGAGAATTCTTGAGATGTTCCCGGGCGCCTTAAATCCATGCAACTTTGAATTATATTTGTTCATCGATTCGGCACCGTACATTCAGGGCCGCATTTAAGCATAGGCTACATAGGCTGTAGCCTAGGGGCCCGCACCACAAAGGGGGGCCCGCACCACAAAGAGGGGCCCCTCACCCAGGGGGCCCGCACCACATGTATAGCCTAGGGTCCCACAGAGCCTAAATGCGGCCCTGCGTACATTTCTCAAGTAAATGACCCTGCGCACATTCAAGAGGTGACGGCTGACAATACCGCAGTACATACTCTCTTCCAAGAAACTGGCTGGCTGGTAGTCGGTTGCTCAAGCCTGACAGTGGGCAGAGTCCCTCGGTCACAGGTGCCGCCTCATGGAATAACTTCTTTTACGCGAACCATCAAGTAATGAATTTTAACTGTACTGTAGGTACATTAATAAAATAATTGTAATGTCAGCATAACATTACAACCTCAAAAGCCACATCATCAGCGTAGAAATTCACTACAAATTAGTTCAACACGCTTTGAAGTAGCCTTTAAGAGACTTGCATACAAGAGGTGACAGTAGCAAGTGTACACCGACGTCATAATTACTGTTTGTTTTTTGTTTTTGTTTTTTTTTTTAATTTTTTAATGGCTTTTGGCTTCGAGGCCATACAGCCAACTCAAGTGTATTTTGAATCATCCAGTGTATTTCATTGCTTCACAGTGTATTTATTATTTTCCAAGTGGTTCTAGACACAACGCGATGGACATGACATAGAGACAACACATACACTAAACACCCATGCCCTCGGCCGGACTCGAACCGGCGACCTTCGGCACGTGGAGCTAACACTCTAGCCCCTACGCTACCGAGGCCGGCCATCATAATTACTAGAAGCTACTGGGAGCAGAGCAGAAAATAAAATCCCAAAGATGATAAACACCAGAACAGAGCCCTTTCTCACACCGATGTTGACCTCAAAGTATACGGAAGCTTTGCCATCAGCTGTTTAAAAAAACCTTGCATTTTGTCTTGAAATGCCTTGATTAAAGACAGCAGTTAGGCGGGTAGCCGATTTGGTACAAGATGTGGTAAATGCCTGCTAATAGTATCGGTGGCTTTATTAAGGTCGACAAAGGCTATATTACAAGCAACACGATGTTTACGGTATATTTCTTGAAGGTGGGCAAAGGTAAAGAGCATAACCCTCGTGGAACGGCTGTCTTGGAATCCGCACTGTGATTCAGGGTACATAAGTAAGGCGAAAGTTTCCAGTCTTTATAGGATCACCACTGCGATTGCTTTGTCGGCAATACCCGGCTTTTTCCCCAGCGTGTCCCTCCATTGATAGATGAAGTTCATCGTGTGAAGGTAATCTAGTTCTGATGCCATGAGAAAAGTTGGTAAACTGTCAAGGGTGTCGGGGTTTATGCTCACTGCCCATGTCTCAACATTGGTGGAATGTTCTGACAATCTTTCCAACTGCTACTGCTTGTCAACGATAATTTCCCAATTTAAGTCTTTGGGCGGCACGCTTCCATAATTGCGGGGCTGACAGCGTTCTTGGTGCCTTTGTACATGCCACGATTTCTCAGATGTCACAGCGTTGCTGTGTTGATTTACAGAGGTTGGTTGTTCACACCACCAGTAATAGGTTGTAAGTTTGCTTTTACGTTCTTGTATGTCAACTTGGAATGACCACCAGCGCTGTTCATAAGTGTTATATGAGCAGCACTTTTGTGCTAACGTATGGACGTAATTGGTCCTCACAATCAGCAAACCAGTCATTGTGGGAGCATCTTTTGTTCCAGAAGCGCTGAAAGCAGCTTGTAAAAACCTTTCCTTCACAAGAAGCCACATGTATCCAAAAGTAGCTGTGTTTTGTAGTGAAAAATGGGTGAGTTTGTGAAGTGTGATCAGGGGTGGCTGGGATGTTTAACTTAAATTTACGGCTGCTATTTTTCTCTGAACGGATCTTTTTTGATATTAAACGTCTTTTGGCCATTACTAGGGAATGGTCTGTCACAAAATGTGTTATGATAGGTTCTGGCATTGAGAACGTCACGCAAACTTCACCTCCGTGTATTGATGAAGTCGAGGCGATGCCAGTGACCTGGTGTCTGATGTTAGCATGGCACTTTGCGAGCAGGCTTATTCTGGAAGTACATGCTATACAGACGGGGCATGAACCGTAAAATTCCAATATACGAAGACAATTTTCATTATAATATGCCATGAAGGCCATTAAAAACGGAATGTGGTGGATGAACGGTAACGCTCTGGCCTCGTATTCGCTAGGACGCCAGTTCTAATCCCCTTCCGGGCATCAAGATTTGAGTTTTTCCAAGGTTTCCCCAAATCATTCTGGACGAGTGCTGGCAAGCTTTCTTCAAAAGGCCATAGCCGAATTGCTTCCCATTCCTTGTCACCAGTCCTTCCCCGCCTCTAATGACCTCGAAGTCAACGAGGAGTAAAGCCATAAACAAAAAAACATGGCCAGTACAATCTGCCAAACCTAGAGTTGAAATTCCCCCGGAATCAAAAGTTGCCTGCAGCCTTGAATTCTTTTACAGATAACTTTGCAGTATGAGCTGACTTATCAGTATGACGTTGGTCCGCTCTGGCCTTGATGCCTGCACTCATTCGTTTTTGAAAAACTGTTTGGAAAAAATGTTGTATCCTCTCCTACCAGAAGTTGGCACACAACTGTTGTAACTGGGCGTTGATATCCTGGATACTGGCACTGATAAAACACATGTTCTATAGAGGACAGATCTGGGGATCTTGCTGGATACAGGAGTACATCAACATTACTCGGACAGTTCATAGACACATGTGCCGTGAATAGACGAGCATTGTCCTGTTGAAAAATTGACCACGATACTATCGCATGAGAGGCAACACATGAGGACGCAGGAAGTCCGTGGCGTAGCGATATGCCGTCAGAGTTCCCGCAGTCACTATCAGCCGTGACCTGAGCTGATATCCTATGGCTCCCAACACTACAACGCCAGGAGTAAAACCGCTATGCCTCATGGGAGCCCTCCACAGATTGCCACGATACTCATAGACTATCACCCAAGATAGTGCAGAATCGCAATTTATCGCCGAACACAATGCACCGCCATTCATCACCAGTCCATGCTTCCAGGCACATCGCCATTCAAAAAGCAGCCGTTTGTGCTGTAGTATTAACGGCAACCTTGGTAATTCCCTAGTTCGGCTGCAAACCTATGATGCTGGATGCCACATAATGTGGCAGGGAATCCATTATTTGTTCTCGTTTGACATGCGCAGATGTGAAAGGGATACGAGGTGCTTGGTGCACATTGCGGCGCTACCCCGTTGTGGTGGCCAGAGGCGGTCGACCGGAACCTTGACGTAAAGGATGTCTGCCCTCAAGTTTCCATGCAATCCAAATCGAGCCAATGTCACACCCAAATGAATATTGCCAGCCGGAAAATTAAACCTACAATGAAACCCCCTTTCAAACTGTCAGGTGCTGACAATGCTGTCTCAGAGTACGTGGCATCTCCGTGTCCTTCAGTGATCACCAAACATTGTGGTGCCTGCTTTTAAGGAAAGTAGATTCATGATCATACTGTTCTAACAATAAAAAAATGATCAAGATTGGGTATTATTAATGATTATGAATCTTAAGCTAGTCACATGGCATATTACTTGACTTAATAGGATCAATGAGAAGTGGGTGTACAATTTATTAAAATTTACACAAACATGAATTTTATTTTATTAATATATGAACAATTGCACAGTGTCGAATGTCTTTGATTTTTAAACAGTTAGAACAGTTTGAGATTTCTCAGGGTCATTTACATGGTAGAACTGATTGCCGTCGCGAACGAAGATTTTTTTTAGAGAGGTCAGAGGACCCACGCAAATCAGAATAGCGCCAGCTTTCTTGACTGCCGGGACATGTTGGCTTCTTCCCCAGGCCGCGTCGTTCATCCCCATCTCGTACAGTGATCAGGTCTCGGTGACGGCTATTTTTCAACACACCAGATCAGCATCAGCATCAGCATCAAAATCTGAATCTTCCTCCATCCGTTCCTCTGCTCTGAGGAAAAATCTGTCCCATTCGCATTGCGATGTAGAGTCTCACACTCGGCGATTCACAGCTTTGCCCGCATAGATGATTGTCCTTGGTAGGCTCAACAGATAAACAAGAAACACCATAACGTTACTCATATTGCTAGAGAGCTTCTTTAGTGGCTGTATCGTCCCACACCACTCTCCGAGCGCGCCTCTTTACTGAGAAACTGTACTAAGGACTATTTTTGGTCGCCGGCAATAGCTAACGGCATTTGGCACGTATTTTCCGAATCGTGACCAAATGGAAAGCGAGCCATAGCTAAGAGCAATAAATCTACTGAATACCCAAGCCAGGTAGAATATTTAGTCATCCACCGGACGTGTAAATCTGGGCGTTTTGTTGCGTCACGTAGCACTGTATGTTTGAATCATACCGCAGCACCATTAACGCAGATACTATACGAGCACGCGGTGCCTAATAACATTGATTCCCAGGGCCGGCGTTAGGGGGGGTAAGCGGGTCAAATGTACCTGGGTCCGCCCGGCTGATGGCCCCGATCACCGGCTGAAAAGGCCCTCGCTCGACTAGTTGTAGAGCTAAATAATAATAAAAAAGAAAGGTCGCCTATTTGAACCGATGAATTGCCCAAGGGGCCCCCAACTGCTTACCCCGGGCCCCAAAATCCTAGCGCCGGCCCTGCTGACACCTAGAACTTATTAATTCATTAAAATATTGACGCTGTTCATGTCTCTTATACAAACTTCCAGACATGGCAACAACACAAACAACACTATTGCACTCTGATGACCGTTCTACCTGTCACACTGAATTGCATATCTAATCATCTATATACCCGCCGATGGTGTCTAGGTGTAGGAAGTTGCATTGAAAGCTGACCATGTCTTTTAGTTGCTTCAATTTTTTGTCGGAAAGTGCAGATTAATATATCAACGATTACACATTTTCCATTGTTTAGTTCCGTAATTTCAGCATTTCATTGTGACTTTTAGTACTCGTATATAGCGAGCATTTAAAACATTAGCTCCTGTTTTACTTGCTGGTACATTGACTTAGTATTCATTAAGCCAAGTCTAATACATAAAGTTAATCTTGTTGTGGTGATACGAATCCAAAATAGCTTTGTATATACTACAGTATCGATGTTCTTAATTAGTTCGGATATTGGACCAGGTATTTAAAAGTTAAAACCATTAAATAACAGGTAAAACTGCTTTATGTCCGGGATATATTAAAGAGAATGACCGGTTACAAGATTCGATAAGTACTGTTTTCATAATCGGATACCTCGTAATACTGAAATTGCCTGTCGCATACTTCCAAATCTGATTGTCATCTGTCATTAAATGCGTGGTAATAATACTCATATGCCAAACCTTGAAGTGAATACGGTGGTTATTAAACGCGTAAAACATTATACTACCAATCATATGTTCGTTTTATTAGATACGTTACTTCAAGGATAGGCATATATAGAGATTGACACAGAAAATCGTGTTCATTGTTCATCTTGTGTTGTGCTTCATCTGACTAGCTGAACCGATGTTATTCCACACCAGGTATACCTAAAGGATATCGCATGTATTTTAAGGCCAACCGTTTTGAATTTTTTTTAAAAATTTATTCGCGTATAAGTACGGAATATTTTGTTAGTAATGCCACCTTGGATCGCTTTCCAGATACACAAATAGCCTTCGAAATAGTCTTTTTAGTATTCTGATGGGTTTTGTGTTACTTACAGGCTAATTTGCTGTTTTTATACGATCCTTTCAGTTTAAGTAATATCTAGATATTTTCAGACCTATGGAAGATCTGATATCATCACGTGAATGAAATCTAGCTCTAATTTTCAGGCAATTTTTATAGACAGAACTTGTTTTATTTAAGAACTTCAAACCGAAATCTACATTAATAGTTACAAGAACATTCTAGAAGTCGTATATTAGGCAGACTTATTCACTAAAGTGGAATAATAGTGCCAAATTGAATACAAATTTATTTTTGTGCTCTTTGAGAATGAAAAGTTTACGAGCTCTTTCTCTATACGTTGTATGTGGCAAGATTTCTTTGGCGAACCAATTTCTGTTGGTAAATGAGTCTGTGAAGTAGTGGTAAATTATTAGATATTTTATGCCAGAAAAGTATAAAACCAAAATGATGAGATATTCAACCATTAACTAGAAAACTTGATCGAAAGAATTTGATAGCGACGAAAAAAAACTTATTTTTACATGAAGCTGGTTTAAGCTGGTATGTTAGACAAAGCGAAGAGCGTTTCTATAAACTTTCCTACACAATGCCGTTTTCCCAGAATCCAAGTCTTTGTCTGACTGCACGTTTCTTCCGCACATATCACACATGGGAAAAAAAAACCTGACGGAAAAATAGGCTTTTATTTTTCATGACATCACGTTCTACAAATTAGGAGCATAAAATTGCACCGTTCAAAGGTAATTTGCGACGTCAGTTTCGCCACGTAAGGAGCTTGGGTTTTTTTTCCTGGAAAACACATTGGGGAAACTCTAGAAATGACCTACAGTGTTGGGTTTTCTCTGTAGAAGTTAGGTAGGTTATGTATAAAAGTTTTCCGAAGGAAGTAATAAACTATTTACCACCGCTGTACGATTTCATTTTTTATAAAAAGAAAAGTAGAGTAAAAACTAAGCTGGAGATAACAGATCTAGAGGCCTCCGTTTCGTGATTTAAACTGTTTTAGATGTCCAGATAGTTTTCTATACTGTTTCATGTAATCTGGATTTTGTTCCATATACCTTCTAATACTCTGCGATTCTACCAACTAAGTCCTCCAGATTACAAGAAGGCGATATCAGGTTTAGTTCCTCGAGATTCTTGTCACACGTTTTCAGTATGAGGAACAACAAGCAATGCGTTTGATAAGTATTATAACTAAGTGAAGCAATGGTTAAGCTGTCATTTAGGAATTCAGAAAAATTTGGGTTCAAATCTCTAATCCCAATCGCGAGATGTAACAAAGGTCTTTGTTACATCCAGAACGGGTCCACTGTGTATGTCATAAGGGCATATCGCACTGTTCATAGTGGTTATTCTGTCCAATGAGAACTTAATAGTGACATTCCACTAACGTTCTCTTAATCCTCATTTCTTCTGGCACACAATTAACACCAGGAGGGAAAGAACTGGGAACATTCCACTGTACCGCTGACTTGGTAAAATTTCTAATGCTTGCTCAAGGACATAACACATCGTATTGACTTCCAGCTACAGTGTGTGAGTATGCTGTTTTCCAAAATATTAACTTCTAACATTTTTTACAGTGAGGTAAATAACAGTATCAAAATCCAGTTGTATCAGAGCTCTTGTTTTGGACACGTTATGTTAGAGAGCATCCAAAAAAACGGATTCAGCGTAAAATTGTAGGACCTATTAAATCAACAGGCTTATCAATTTAAGTTGGATGGACCGTATGGAAAACAAACTTTGTAACCATTTTTTTTCTTATTGATTTACGACTCGTCGAGCTCATTGCCGGCAGAAAGGAACAATGAACGAGAAGGGATTTAGCCATAACCTTTTACGGGACCCATCCTGTCATTCGCCTGGAGTGATTTCGGTAAACCATGGAAAACCGAATCTGGTAGGCCGAAAGCGGATTCTAACCTACATCCTTCCGGATGCGAGGCCAGAACGTTATTACACCCACCATGCGAGGTCTTTGTAACAAGGTTGTTAATGCCAAACTTAATGGTTTTGATCATCCTTTATTAAGCTACAGAGGCGACTGGGATGTAAGACTTTCTCATGTCCCGTTCTACACTTACCACTCCATATTCCTTCATTCAATACTATTGTTCACTTAATTCATTTATGTAACTCTTGGTCTTTTTCCCTCTTTCCTTCACTCCTAGTCTCAATCATCTTTTTTGACATCCTTTACTCCATCCTCTTTACAAATCAAGAACATTTTTAGCTATTCTCCTCAATTCTCTATTAGATTGCAACGTCAGTGTCCAGATAGTCATTCATTTATCTATATCACGTCGTCTTTCCTATTATACTTCTCCAGAACTTAATCTCACTGGCTTGGTTTTTCTTGCACTGAATTATGTTATAGAAACATAGAACTCACCCACAGCTTGGAGTCCTCAAAAACTTAACAGATATGGTTGCGGTTGCGCAAAACCTCAGAAGAAGTGTATTCACTGACCGAACGATTCACCTCTCTCGCACAGAAAAGACACATGGAATTCTACGGACATACAGCACGAATGGATGACTGCCGACTGCCAAAGAAAAAGTTTCACATCGTCAATGGACCCCCACAAACCAAAGCACGCTGGTTTATAGAAACTCCTAATGACCGCGCAGAAGTCAACCTATACCCACTGACATCTAAACACAGTATATATAGACAATCACTTCACATAAATTTTCCCCTAAGATCCCAACAGCAAAAAATTTTAAACTCAGAAATGCATGGAGACGAGAGACGTCAAGCCCACAACGAAAACATGAGGTGGTTTTGGGAAGATAAGAACAGCGAGAAGAATAATGACAATGCAGATTAATGGTTCCACGCGCTCCTTAGAAGGGATAAACGATAAAATAAATTAAAAAAAAAATGGTTGGTGGAGATACGGGATTCAAGCTGCACAACGCTCGCTGCATTTCGGTACGTGTGAACTCTGAAGGTCAGTAGCTGGTAAGTTGAGAACCGAGGCGGTCCGACTGTCCTCCAAGCACTCCAGCAGGTTGATCACAGCTCCGGCACACCTCACTTCCGGGTCGCTTTCAACGAACAAGATGGCAAGGGAAAAAGCACTTAATCTGCGTATAATGTGGAGTTTTTAAAGTCTTGTTGTGGATTTCTTAAAGCGTTTTGACAATTCCACTCCTGACGTTTGCAGATCTTAGCTATATGTATATATATATAAAGATGTTTGTTTGTTTGTTTGTTATACAAACCCACAGTTTTCATCCGATCTCGATGACACTTTGCACACTTATCCTTTGAAACAAGGAGAAAAATACTGTCTACATTTGGTTGAAAAATTATCTGTGTAAATAATACATGTTGTCTCTAGTGTTGCCCAAAATCGGTCTTGGTCTTGCAGTCTTGGTCTTGGTCTTGCATTTTTGCAAGAACAAGACCAAGACCAGGTGTATTGATGCAAGACCAAGACCAAGACTGGCCAAGTCTCGTCTTGTTCTTGCATTTGGGCAACACTAGTTGTCTCATAATTTCGAAATACTACTGAAAGGCGATAGACAGACGCGTTGGATATGGAGGTCTCTCTACTGCTTTTCCGCGTAGCGGTCAGCTAGCTCAGTGGCTAAAGCGCTGGCTTACTAATGTTTGGGTCGTGGTCTCCGGTTCATATCTCCGTAGAGGCTAAGATTTTTAAAAATTGTTTTTGATCGTAAGAGTCACGCCTGGGCCGTCGGTTATTCGGATTGAATGTTAAACTGTAGATATTACAAAGTTAGGGGTGCAATGCGAGGCTAATCGTAGATAGTCTTGCAATGATGTAGGTGGACACTTTTTTACGTTATAATGATCCCTCAGGGGTTGTTTTCAGTCTGTGTGTGTGTGTGTGTGTGTGTGTGTGTGTGTGTGTGTGTGTGTGTGTGTTCGAATCGCAGTAATAATACTATAAATACGGAAGTAAGTCTCTGTCTTTTTGTTACGTTTTGACGACTAAATGGCTATATCGATACTGATGGAATTTGACAAGCAAATCTGTATGAAGGGCACAGGACATTTTTTCCAGTATGATTATCAATTGTAGTCACGAAATTTTGAGACCTTATCGAACGGTGACAGAAATATGTTGGAAATTGATTCTCTTCAAGAGACAGGTTCGACGGTAGAATGATATAGTGATAGCTTTCCTGTCATATTACGCAGACTCGGTGTTGTTTGGGACCAATCCTTCGTTACCAACAACTTTCTATATTCAATTCTGGCAAAAAAATTCTTAATCCACGCGTACGAAGTCGGGGGTACGAGCTAGTATATATATAAAAATAGACGTGTTTCCCTATATTTCACTTTCAGCCACCACTACCTAGCACAGATCATTTGTGTTTGCGTGTGGAAGTAGCATGGAGTTTCCTATAGTGCACAACGTTGGCCAAATGCCGATAGCTGTGAGGGTGTGGGAGATGTGATGGTTAAATGTGGTCGATGCAGGGAATTTTAATATTTAGACTAAGGACTTGTCACCTTATACTTCTCTTTCCCGCCACAACTAAATAGGATAGACCATTGGTGTTTGTGAGCATCGAATCTTCCATCGTGTACTATGGTGGTTAGATGTCGGTAGCTATGGAGGTGTGGGAGATATGGTGGTTGAAAGTGGTCGACCTGCGGCATTTTCATATTTCTACCAAAGACGTATGTGTCGTGATGTATCACTTTTCAGCCAAAACTATCCAGCGCATATCACTGGTGTTTGTGTGTGGTAGTAGCACAGAGTCACCCATTGATCACAACGTTGGCCCAATTTCTGTAACCGCGCGAGTGTGGGAGATATGGTGGTTGAAAGTGGTCGTTCAAGGATATTTTCGTATTTCGACCAAAGACATGTCTCCGTATATGTCACTCTGCTGCCACGACTACATAGCATAGACCAATGGTGTTTGTGTGTGGTAGTGGTATCGTGTCTCCTATCGTGTACTATGGTGGTTAGATGTCTGTAGCTATGGGGGTGTGGGAGATATGGTGGCTAAAAGTGGTCGACCTTTGTGTCCCTATATTTCACATTGCAGCCACAACTACCAAGCGCAGACCACGTGCGTTTGTGTGTGATAGTTGCTGGAGTATTCCGTCGTGCACTATGGTGATTGAATGTCGGTAGCTGTGGGGGTGTGGTAGAGAGGGTGGTTGAAAGTGGTGTACCTGATTAAAAATAGACATGTGTGTCTCCATATTTCACTCCACAACCAAAACTACCCAGCGCAGTCCACTGGTGATTGTGTGTGGTATTAATCTCAACTCTCCATCCGCGCACCATGGTAGTGTTGTGTCGGTAGCTATGGGGGTGTGGGAGATATGGTGGTTGAAATTGGTTGACGGAGGGCAATTTCATATTTCCACCAAAGAAATGTGTCTTCCTATATTACACTTTGCAGCCATAAATACCCTGCGCAGATCACTGATGTTTGTGTGTGTGATATTAGCCTCGAGTCTCCCATCATTTACTACGGTGCGGTCAATCAAAATTCTTTAAAATCACGAACGAAGTCGCGGGAATCAGCTAGTATATATGTGCAAGTTGTTGAAGACATCAAAGAAATTGAAGTTTCCTTTCATTAGTATCCCGACTGGAGAAACTGCAAGAACTTCAAGATATCCACAAAATGAACGAAACCTTATTGCATGCCTGTGGAACACTGGAAATCGTCAGTTAGTTCAAATCCTTGTCAAGTTGAATTCTGAACATATGATTATTTGTAGTAGGTTATCTGTTTTTTAAATCCAACTGATGAATCTCTTTACGTTTGGTCAGTGCGTTAACTACTATACAATTAGTTCTACAAGACGGATTTTGCTGGCCATAAATCTGTAGCCAATATCTCTCCTAATTAAACGAAATATCAGTAATGCAAACGAAGAGAGCCCGCATTGAATTGGAATTTAGTAGGAAAACTAGGAAAAGGTAGACACAGCACTGAGCCCAATGGTAACGTTTTGGCCTGGCATTCTAGAGGACTCTGGTTCGAATCAACGTCCAGCAATCCAGTTTTGTTTTTCAGAGTTTTCCGACTTAATCCAGATGAATGCCGGGATGGTTCCTTATAAAGGAAACGGTTTAATTCATCCCCGTTCCTTGTTTCCAGCCCTCTCTCGCCTCAAATTACCACAACGCCGACGAGAAGCAAAGCTCGAAACAAAAAATAAAACTACCTATAATCAACGTTTTGTAGGTTCGTTTCACTCTACTGAAGGCTCAATGATGCTGTTGTTACATATCGGGTTTAAACGTTATTATGTGTTTTAACGGTTATAACAATGTCAATTAAAGTAATCGATTAGGTTCTTATTGGCTCTAGAAATCGATCTGCCATGGTCTCATCTTCGAGAAAATTAATTTTCCGGTGTTTATTACGTACCCGAATCTCAAAATTGAGAAAGCGACATCTGTCCACTAATATTGAGAACTGCGCAGGAGCGTTAAAGTTCAATCACTGGCAAACAGATGGCGCGCTCACCAATTATGGAAGAGTCTTGAAGTGGATCTGCGAGGTTCTTACCGCAAAAATTGCGAAGCTATCAAATGTAACGTCTGTGTAACAGTAAGCTTAAGTCACAAACGATTGCTGTGTATACCATGGATAAAGTGGACGTCCACGATTATGGTAACTTTTGCGGGACAATATTTCTAAGCTGATTTTTTTTACAGAGTATCGGTTCAAAACCTCGAGTGATAATTGTTGTTCTGCTTGTACCGAAACTGTTGTTTCTAGAAGAATATACTTCTTATCATACAAATAAAACTTCTTTCGGTGATTTAAGCCGAAAACGAAAACATACTCACATTCTGGAATTTTATTTTCATGTGCGTTCTTAACTCTGGAGGGTTTTTGAAAGAAATTCAACTTTTCTGAAACAAAATGTTCACTTCCCATTTTGGTGCATAGATGCAGGAACAAACTTTTCAGTTTGATATGGACCCTAAACAATTTGTTTTCAAGCACGTCTGCTGTATGTGGCGTATGCTTGCTTGAAGAGTCCTTGGTCCAAATACCCTCTACTGAGCTTAGCACCTATTTCTCGCTGCTAATGGACTCTTTTGAATATTCGTATTAAATGTATCATTATCAAGAGCGAGTGACTCTAGCGTACTAAGATTCCGTACAGTGTTTGTGTATTAAATAATTTTAAATTTTTTGAAAAACTTAAAAAAATTAACAAATTAATTTTAAGATTACAGCTCAATAAAACTGTGCGTCTTCAAAAATTTTAAAACTTTCAAAAATTATTTTTAAATCCACGAAACTTCAAAACCATGAAAAAAAGTTATTCTTCGCCTGTCCACGAAATTTTCAGATTATTGTTTATTGAAGAAATACATATTTTTCTTCCACTGTCATTTGATCCTGAAAAAGCAGAAGTGAACTTAGTTTCCCAATGTATTGAAGCTGTATTTACACCATCCTTGGTATTTATTGCGTGTGATAATCGAAACACTTTGAGTCTGTGGGTTGCTAGCTTTCGTTTGATTACCATGAAGTTTAGGTATTCGACTACGTCAGCGATGCGTGTTTGAAACCAGTGGATAGAACAGGGTCGTACACAGCGACCATCGGGTACTGGATAACACAATCTGTCCACACCGAATTTACATAACCAACAGAACAGCTTCGTCCACAGTTTTGGTTCGACGGTGCAGCTGGTGTGGACATGTCTGTACTGATGGTTCGATGTCGTTTACTGAGGGCTGGTCTGGTGGCAGGAATGCCATTGCTTCGGCACATTGAGCAGAAACCACCAACACTTCAGACAGCAATGTGCGCGAGAACGTAGCCACTACCGTGCTGACTGGCAAATTGTGGTGTTGTCCTACAGTGATGGCGGAGTTCGTGTTAAGGTGGGTTCCCATGAATCACGCATTTGCCGGTCGCGCCGATCCAGCTATCAAAGAGCGGGCCATGGGAAGGGTCCCTCTTTTAAGGTGGCTTCCCATGGTCTGTCGATTTGCCTCGGCGGTCTAGCTACGAACAGCAAACCGAGGGAAGGAACCCGCCTCTGCTGACACCGACGCCCAGTCGGTAAACATCAAACGCCCGGGTAGCTGAAACTACAATAGGCACCATTAAACGCTAAGATACTGAACGCACTCGAGAATACTGCACATTGAGCAGAATAGAAGACAAAAGCCAAATAAGATGGTAGGCTACAACTTGCGATCTCGTCTCCTACGTACTGAGGGCAATCTGAACAGTAACCGTTACATCAAGTAGGTTTTAGAGCCCAAGGCACTGCTACTGTATATTACTCCACAAGGCTATATTTCGAGAAATGTGCAAGACTTCCTCGATGAACCCAGCAACCTCGGGTTGAACTTAAGCCAATGTTATTGCAGCCTAGCGAGCTTACCTACTTCAGAGATAATAAATTTTTAGTTGAACTGAACAATGGGCGCGAATAATACGGGGAAGTAAAACTGCCTTCCCTTGGATAGCTCTGCTCTAAATACGGAGATATCTAGTCTCCAGTGACTTAGTTCTGTGTTTATACTTGCTGTCCCTGGTCCAGCTGACGCAGGACTATCACCACGGCCTCTACGTGACGTAAGCAAGTAGGCAGCTCGCCTGATCGACGGCCGAAGAACCGGTCTGGTTGTTGCCACAGTCAACCAATTGTGACGTAGCATTTGCAGCATCTGCTGACTACCTCTTCGCCATGGCCATGTGTTACCTAAGAATGGTTCTCAAAATTGTCGACGATGAACTACCTCTTCCATACTAGATCTTGCAGAATACCACAAGAATTTAAGTATTATTTAGTGTAAGTATGTTAACTGCGGTAGCGATTTTTGTACATCTGCCCATCTGTACGAATATTCTGTGTCTTGCCAATATCCTTGCGCTTAACAAGTTCGTTTGAAAATTTATCCGACCTTAATTTTTCCTACGAAAACAAATGAGCGAAATTGTAGCGACTAGAGTGAAAATGTAAGTATAGACTTTAATTTGCTGTGGCAAAATATATTCTGCTGGTTTTTACGGATCCCTATTACTAGAAATCGATACTTTGCGATTTTTCCTTCATTGAAAGTAGCATAATTTGAGTCACGGTTGAACGAGCAGACCAAGCTGAAACAATTCTTAAAGAGACTTCCTAAAAATATATAGTCCCACAAGCAGTATGAATAGGGGCATTAAAGCTTAGGACTTCAGAGTAATTGTCTATCCTTCGAACATTTTTGGAGGAAATAACTTCCCTACCGGCCACTAGCTGAAGCTTGTCTTATGCAAATTTCGTACTTAATAAAATTCATGTTTACTTACACAGAACGAAGTTGCGAGGATATAAGAGTACAGTTGGCTACAGATATATGTGTATCTCTATCAGGGCTGCCAGATTGTATAATTGGATACAAAACTTGTATAATTTGGTTACCTCTTGTATCCTGTTTGTATAACAGATTGCCTTGTATAATTGGATACAAAAATGAGCACTTAAAAGTAAAGTACATTCCAGCACCTTTTTGAAAGTGTTTGCCCTTTGTTTCATTGAGTTGGCAACCCTTCCTATTTCCTTTTTGTTATTCAAAATTTATCAATGTATACATTGTTTACTTTTCGTGGAATTTTTTTTCTCCCAGCACTTTCACTCACGTATGTAATCAATGGATGACACCTTTGTATAATTGGGTTTCATTCTGTATAATTTCAAAGAGACAGCGGTATAATATAAGTTGGCTGTACTGGCAGCGCTGATCTCTATACATGTATCTCTTATTCACAGCAAGTTTATTGGATCGCCAAGTGGTTATTTCTCAAAGATAGACGTTAATTGTAGTGATTAGAAGCAGCATCATTTATAATAAACCAACTATTGAAATTAACCTCTTCATCCTAAACCTGACATTCATTGTGGATGAGTCTAGTCTCAGAAGATACTCGTAAATAAAGACTCAGCAAATAACAAGTAATATGAAGACTGTATCCTAATCGTTTGTCGGAAGTAGGGAGGTTTCTGTGTTCTCTTGACCATGCGTACGAAGCGTCGTTCAGAACGGAACAGTATGCAGCCTTTAAAACTTTCATAGTTTAAAGAAATTCGTCGTACACTTAATATAAATTAAGAAAATCTAGATAATTACAAATATTAAGTGAAACTTAACTTTTTTCAAATTTCCAAATAAATAACCTAAAACCTTCAGCATTTCTTTCTGATGTAATAAACAGCTATACTGCTACAATAATAATTAATTCATTATATAATCAAAGCCAACTCTTGCAAACAATAATGCATATGCTCAACTTTATAGATCATTCGAATTATTTACACTTTAGATGAATAAATACCTGCAAATTCGATTTAAACGGTAGAATAAATTTGAAATATATGAAAATGAATCATACATGACTTAAGAATGGGTAACGCTTTTGTCGGAATTAACTTTTGTATGGGCATTACTGATAAACAATATCTAAAGAGCCCATAAATTCGATTCTTTCAGTTGTGCCAGTCATTTGATGCTAGAATATTATTTACCATTCTTTTTCTCCTGATTTTCTGCATCGATAAGACTGCTAAGGATAGTAATCGCCGGCTATTGGGTATGCACTCTGTTTTCAGAGATATAACAGCTGACGTCTCTGATGAATGGATCGTTGGTATAAAACTTTTCCCGCAGCCTACATGTTTACCAACAGATTCAAATTATTAGTTTCCGGAACTGTTTTAAAACACCGAAAGAAGTTTCACCGAAGCTTCTTACATGTCTTTGAAATCAGTCTGCAGTGGTCTCCTGAAAATGTGCTATATTCCATTACTTAACGTGATCATGGATGCGTCCGCATTCAGAGCAGTTGTTATGAATAGTAAGTAGACAGGAGATATATATATATATATATATATATATAATATATATATATATATAGACATTGTATTACATTAAACATGTTGAAATTTCATCTTAAATTTATGTTTAAACGCATGTTTGTTTTAAAGAGAAATGTTTCGATTTCAACTAGTAAAACTATTTATGGTTGTAAGTATCCATTTACGGGGGTTCTACGACAATTGTGATGCCGCATTTTAATGGATTGTTATGTAACGTGACGAGACAAATAAAAAAATGAGGAATATTTTTTTTCATATCTCTCTTAGTTCTTGAGATTCACTGTCTCAAAGTTGAGGAGGTTAAGCTGTGACATGGCCTGGACCGAAAAATGGTTCGCCAATGTAGCAAGGCACTACATGTTGCACATCCAAAATGGAATTTTTGGGTGGGGTGGGACTTTCTCCACCAGCGAAATACTGTTACTGACCTGTTGAAATTTGGATTAACTGCTTCCTTTTAGTGTCCTCTTCACGTTTAGCACTCTCCTTTTCTGGAAAAGTCGCCACGAATTAAATTAAAAATGCCGAAATATGGGATGCTCCGCAACCGCGAAATGTTGCAACGGAAGCAATCGATTATCTCTGACTGCTTATATCGGTTCCAAGATGGTGAACCTTATAGTACTGCATTTCGAATAAAAATTTTGTATCTGTTAATTTTATGTGACGTTTTGCAACGGAGTGAAGCTAAAACCGCAAGAAAATATTACAACAATGAATTAAACCAACATTTCAAGAGATTATCATTGAATTCGCAGCGCCGGCGGCAACTAATAGCAGCGCTGCAGTGTAATTTAGTTCGTGGTGACTTTTCCGGAAAAGGAGAGTGTACAACGTGAAGAGGACATTATAAGGAAGTAGTTAATCCAAATTTCAAAAGGTCAGTACCAGTATTTCGCTGGTGGAGAAAGTCCCACCCCACTCGATTTTTTTTTACTATCGGTTGTGGTTAGGTTGAAATGCTACATGGATCAAAAGACAAACATCGCCAAAGGCACCAGGAACCATACCTATATTTTCTTTTTGACAGTCTGTATCTGGAGAACCAAGCGAGATATCAAAAAGTTTTATTCTTAACCTACGATTTTTCTCGTTGAGTTTCATAAGAATCCGTTATCAAATTGCGGCTACGTATGATAATGCTGCCCATTTACGATTGAAAGAAAACGTAAATTTTTACCTCTCAGAATGTTTACACATTTTATTGACAACAGTTCAGACAATCACGACACGTATTAACAGTTTGAGAGAAATTTCAAATTTGGATAAATGCTTGCATAGTTGCCATCTTATTAAAATAATAATAGTAATTAAAAAAAAACGAATTAAGCTTTTCAATTTTCGCTCTGGTTTCATGTCATTTTAATGAACTATCGAGATGGAGAGAAAACGATACAGCAATCTTCTGGATAAATTGCTATGTTTTCTGTACAACGTCAGACTTCCCTCTCTTCTGGGGCTGTATTTTACAGATCGTACTGCCAAAAACTGCAACTCATTATCAATACTTAATGTAAATTTTCAGGTGAGAACTAGCCAAGTCGTAAATTTCAGGTATTTTGGATACATAGGTCATTACATTTATGCACAAGTTACGACAAACGAATTATTTCCTACAATATGTAGCGGTGCTTTATTGACAAATTTAGTCCAAGAGGCCAAAGCGAAGAACTGTGATGGTTGTACAGAGATTCGGTTGAAAACGTTGGAACAAAATATTTCTAGGACTTTAAAAATGTTCTTCTCTAGCAACAAGTTTGTCGCGAAGTAACCGAAAGAATAAAATGAGCTACTTGAGCGCGCAGACATCATTCAAGCTATACCGCTTTTCTTCACATGGAACACAGTATTGGAAGATAATAGTGAGCGAGACGATGCAAAGATATGTTTAGGATACCGAATGGTTCGGGCTCAATTCATGTACAAGCATCCTGATTTAGATTTTCCACAGTATCCTTCATTAGGCACTCCATCAAATTTTGGAGTTTTTTCTTCATGGTAAACACGTATGCTTCAAGATCTCTCTGGCATGCGGTCGGTTTAATTGATCATGGACGAACGAATTTTCGACGGCGTAACGTGCCATCATCTTCAGGTTGTGTTTGCTGGCTGGCGTGAAGAGCGCAGTCCAGGACGCCGGCCAGAAAACACAACCTGAAGATGATGGCACGTTACGCCGTCGAAAATTCGTTCATCCACGATCAATTGAACCGACCGCATGCCCGAGAGATCTTCAAGCATCAGAATCGCCGGGAAAACATACGATTCCATATAAGCAGGGGCGTAGCTACTATGGGGCTAGGCGATGCAGGTGCACCGGGGCCCTCACGCTCAGGGGGCCCCCAAGCATACCTCAAGGGGCCCCAAAGCGCAACTCTAGGGGCCCTCAAGCGCAGAAGCGCAGTTTAGAGGGCCCCACGAGCCTTCACGGCAAACTGGCGACCTTTTTTTTTTTTAGCTCTACCGTCGTCTAAGGGGCCCCTGAGAGTACAAGAGCCCCCTCTCACTAAGGGCCCTCGCTGTGCTCAGGAGGACCCCAACCACTGCTCAGGGGCCCCTAAAGAATAATTCAAGGGCCCTCATCCTCAGTTCAGGGGGCCCCTACCAGCACACAAAGCAAAAAAAAAAGGTCGCCCTTCTGACCTGAGGGCCCAAAATAAATTTTTTGCACCGGGGCCCTTGTTGACCTAGCTACGCCACTGCATATAAGCCCGTATAATGACTTCTACCTCCGTCGTTGCTTAAGTCTCCACACTCTTTTAAGCCAGTCGCAACGAACTGTGTCGGCAAGTAAAAGGTTGTAAAAGCAAATCTATATATTAATACGCTAAGCGAAAACTTTGGAAACATTTTTCAAAATATTGCGCGCACGGAGAAATGTGAGATTTGGCATAGTTAAAGTTTATATGGGGAAGAAGTGCATAAAGCCAAAATGTACATATAATATGTGTTAAAAATACATTAAATTAAATAAAATAAATTGTTTTTAAGAGGCAACGACACTAAGCGATGTCTGTGATCTTTGGTCAACAGTAAAAAAAAAAATAAAAAAAAATTATAAGCATAGTTAAAACATGTTACAGATACATTATTAAATGAAAAATAAATTCGGGAACGTGTGTGTGAGTGAAATCGGATCGGAGCCAACTATATGACGTGTATTTCCAGCATTGAGATACTCTGTGGTCTTTGGTGAAACCAAAGAGTCGAGCTTAATCTCTGAATTTACATAGAAGCAACATTTCGAAACGGAGTATATTCGGAATTCATTAAATCGTGATTTAGATATAGGATGTTACAATGATGCAGTTCAAATTGATGTAGCTGTAATATGATGGTGAGCCACCATTTGAACGAAATCTGGTAGTTAAAAAAAAAGTGATTACATGAATGACAGCAAAGTCTTTATATACTGAGTTTAGCATTACGTCGGAACCTACAAATATTGTCCTGTCGGTATGAAATTTGGTACACACATTCCTTAGGCGATAATATTTGATTTAAAGTGTATATCGTAAGCTTCGAATATGTTGAAATAAGGAAAAATGTGGGTAGATGCACACATGTTATTACGCAAGAAATACACGTTCATAGCTGTTGACATTTATTCCACATGTTTTTAAGTCTACAGTATTGAATAAAAACTGCTTTCCACATGCAAATAGAAAATCATGTAACAGTTACGATTTCTCTGTGCGGGATGACATATTGTTTTTCAGTGCTAAGATATATGGCGTCTACCGTAAGTGTACCGCAGTTGTGGTTAGGTTGAAATGCAGCCTGGACCAAAAATTAAGAGTAAGAAACACACAGTAATGATATCGACATGTAATGACTTGTATTTCTTGCTTAATAACATGTGTGCATCTACTCACATTTGAAGTGATTTTTCCTCATTTTCACGCATTCGAAGCTTACGTTGGAATGTATGTACTAAACTTGATACCGAAAGGACAATTTTTCAAACGCAATAGAACAAATTCAAGAAACTATTTGCAATAATTATTACTGTGTTACAAACAAAAAATACTAATTAACTTAATGAATTATGGTCGAATTTCGACCACTGGGCGATCTCTAGTAATAGTAAATTTGCTGTCAATAATTGTTGTTTAGTTGGCTCTCTACATTTCTGAATTCCGTCTGATTTTCTAGACGTTCCCTGAAGCCACCATGGGAATTCATTCTGAAGAACTCCTTTCAAAGTGTTTTCAGTATTAGAAGGCTAATGATGTTGAGCGTGTGCAAACAAAAAGCGTCTTCTCCGAAACGGACTAAGAAATAACCCGTACGGTTTTTGTTTTTACACTAATGGACTTGATTTTGGTAAGACATGATGCCTACATAAGTCAAGTCTTTTCATCGAGTTGGTTAATATAATTAAAATTATGTATTTTTTTGTTTTAATCGTGTTACGCCATGGATGAACATAATTATTAAAATACAGATGACCACCCAATTCCGTCAACAAATTGAAATATGAAAAGTAAAAGCGTGAGGAGAAGTAAGAGGTTTAATATTGGTTTAATATTTACACTAGGTCAAGCTTTGAAGCAGTTAATCTAGTTTAAGATGTAAAAAGGAAAGTTGCTCCATTTTATCAGTTTGGTAGTTACAACCTTGGTTTGAGCAACTAAAAATGTCAGTTGGTGGAAGAAAGTGGTACATTCCGGAAAAACAAGTCTTTCTAGGAGTTGTGCATTGCAGCGCGGATATTTTCTGGTATAGTCAAGCGTATGGGCACCAATACTTAGAAAGCCTCCATAAACCACGTAGCTTCATTTTGGCCTCCTGTGAACCCCCCTCCCCTCCGCGTAGCCCTACGTGGCTTATGCCTCTAACCACTTTCCACTTTAAATTATGATCAATATACAAACCTAGAAATTTCACACTCTCTACCTCTTGAATGGACTGGCCTGCAAATTTTATGTCTATATCTGGTGTTAATCTGTGTGATGTACTGAATTGCATATACTGACTTTTATCAAAGTTTAAAGACAAGCCATTAGCTGTAAACCATTTATTAATCAGTTCAAAGACATAATTTGAAATATATTCTATAGATAAATCTATAGATAATTCCTATGTTTGTGTCATCTTCAAATTGGACAAATGTTGAGTTTTTAGATGAAGCACAGGGTAGATCATTTATATATATTATAAACAATAGTGGCACCAATATAGAACCCTGAGGTACTCCACATCTGATTAATTTCCACTCATCTGCAAATTGGACAAATTTTGAGTTTTTACATGAAACACAGGGTAGGTCATTTATATATATTAAAAACAATAGTGGCCCAAATATATAACCCTGAGGTACTCCACATCTGATTAATTTCCACTCAGAAAACAGTGGACCTCTTAAGGTAGCCTAACGCTATGACAATCTGTGATGGCGTAATAAAAGCTTAACGAGCCAGCAGAATGCTTTAAATGTTTTCTAAACACCGATTTAAAGATGAAATCATAAAAGCAAGTATTTAAGACTGGAGATTTTCTCGGCGTTGTAAATGAATAAAACTTTCTCGGGTAGCTAGCCGAGTTAGTACATCGTTTGACCACGACGTTTCGGCGGTCACAAACTCTGCCGCCAAGTCACTTGACAATGGCGGCAGAGATTGTGACCGCCGAAACGTCGTGGTCAAACGATGTTCTAACTCGGCTAGCTACCCGAGAAAGTTTTATTCAAAGCAAGTATTGTCAGGATATAAAACTGATAACTATAGTGTGCGTGCGTGCGTTCCATTAACACAAATATTGTGTTTGCATTCGTTAATGAAAGTATTGTACCAGGAAAACCTAAGGAATGTTTCGTTTATATGATGAAATATCTGCTGCAGTGAAAAGTTTATTAAACATTTTATAGGTTTTTTAATTATTATTCGTAAGTTAGGTGTTGCCGTGTTGGATAGGACGGCTGTCTTTAACTCCTCGGAGGATGGTTATTGAAAGTACTGTACTAAGTCAGAAGGAAGACAAACGTTGGGAAATACTTCCGAGCAACAGTAAACACGTGTGACTGATTACGCAAGCCATATCAGATCAATAAACCTAACTTTTTTTTTTTAACTGCTTAACGTCTCTTAACAGCGAGGTCTTTAAAGACGGAATAAACCTAACCTTAAGGCTGTAATACCCTGAGAAGCTACAATTATCAGATGTCTAATTTACCAAAAAATCTACGATAATTGCAAGATGTCTATATTATACTTCACATTACCATTGTTGTCAAGAACAGTTATAATGTTACTAAGATGATCCCTTCATGTTGTGACGTGAAAAGAAGAGTAGTTAAGTCACTATTTAGTTTGTGTCGCCAGTAATACTGGTTTTCTTGCGCCACAATGAATCTCGAAATCATGAGTTACAAAAGGAACTAAGAGTGCAAGTTTGTCTTCTGTCAGCTGGATACGTTCTCGTTTCTTGTGATGCCAAGTGCTGATATTAAAAGTAATAGTTACGGGTATTGCTAGAAAAGCATACAGGGTGTTAAAGATTATCTTTGGATAAGATCAGAATTTCTGAGCTGCAGACTCAAATTGCTGAATTAAATATTTGGGCGTATAACTTCACATTAGGGGTGTCCACTTAGAAAATACGTTGATGTTTTTATTCTATGTAAACTATAGGAACCCTGCATCGATGTTTTTCGATGCATCGCTTACAAACATCGATGTTTTTTCAACATCGAATGCCTTTGTTTATCTTACCTCAACAATTACAAGCCAACAATATTCGTGGGCAAATGTCGTTTCATTTATCTCTTACCTGTTACTTTATAATCGCTAAGAGAAAATGTGACGATAGTTTGATATTCACCATTTCCATTTGAATGCAGATAGTTCATTGACTTTCTTTAGTCAGTGCGAACCTAGAATAAAACTATACCAGCAGTGTAGTGCTGTAGCTGTAATATGTGTTTAATTTTATGCTTTTTTTGTTTATGCCTTGACGCCTCGTCGACGTTGAGGTCATTAGAGGCGGAAAAGACTGGGGGCAAGGAACGGGAAGGAATTCGGCCAAGGAAGCATCCCGGCAATCTGCTAGAGTGGTTTAGGAAAACCCAACATGGATGCCCGGACGGAGATTCGAACCCTCGTCCTCCCGAATGAGAGGCCATAGCGTTACCGTTCACCCGACAATAAAAAAATAATTTTATGGTACTGTGTGTTGCTTAAGTAGTGTAGTATGAGTGGGGAATAGCTTTGTGAATAAGACAGAAACTAGAGATTAACAGAAAGATTGTATTACGATACCGGACCTTAACAATAAAAAACCAGTGAACCTATGAAATTGATTTTATTCATTAACTCATGCGGACAGGATAGCCAACCGCAAGAAAAATTAATCTTCACCGTTGTTATGTCCCGCTAGTTGATCAGTTTACCACCTTTTAATAACAGTTACTTGAAATTGAAATAACTTAATCTTGAATAAATTTAGTAATCTTAACATTTATTTCTATTCTTTTTAACATTATTAGCCAGAGTTAATTTTTTTAATGATTCGATGTTTTTATATAAAAAATCGATGGATCGAATAGATTTTTTTTGTCGAAATATCTAATCATTCAGATGTATCGTACGTTA
This sequence comes from Vandiemenella viatica, assembly GCA_031002005.1. Lineage (NCBI taxonomy): Eukaryota > Metazoa > Arthropoda > Insecta > Orthoptera > Morabidae > Vandiemenella > Vandiemenella viatica. The sequence continues at coordinate 80,775,425 of CM061914.1, forward strand.
CACATCGAATGGATACGATGCATCGATGTTTAGTGAATATCCCTACTTCGTATGGTGTATTGATCCCTCATCGTGTTAGGTCTTATGCCGCTTCACCCAACAATTATCACCTAAACTAGTCGAGTGGCTTAATATCTTAAAATTTGTTAATAATTGCGATAGTCTATTTTGTTGCAAACATACTTTGGTGTTACAGTTTTTCATTATAAATTAATTAAGCGAATAAAGTAATTTCTTCAGCATATACCTTGATAATTTATTCCAGTCTCTAGCTCCTTAATTGCGAAAGAAATTTCCTACTCCTTGTGCCATTCCACATACTGCTCCAAATTCTTATTATCCACTCCGGCATCATCGCCAAATTATGCCTTGTACAATTCCTGTGGTCTCTACCTTTGCCTCGTGTTCGCCAGCGACATCCAGCCCAGCTCCTTTAGTTTACCAGTGATCCATTTTATTCTGAAACAATTTTCACAAACAAATCTACCTGCGATACTCGCGAATTATGTGGATCCCATTCTACTTTAGCATACCAGATCAACGGCCTCACCGAAGTTTTGTATCCCAGTTCTCTCACTTTCTTGGTATGCCTCTTTATCACCCTCTCCAGCAAATGTAGAGAAACCCTCCCTATCATCTGCTCTGTACATCCTGCCCAAAGATGTCTTCTCCAAGCATTATCTCCGCCATTTTATAATCATAGACTTTTATTATACTATCAGCGTACCTATTGAGCTGGCTGGCTCTTTGGCATTTATCTTCATTCCTTGTTTAGTTGGCCAACTGTATATCCTGTTTATTAGAAAATACAACACTGAAGTATTTTCAAAGACAAGTGCGCTTCGGTATTGGCCTTCTTACAGTTAAAACAGCTGGTCGCTGAATATGTCCTGGTATATCGTAACTACTGTCTGAGAGAGTTATAAAAGTCTTTAAATATTCAACAGGTTTTCTCCATTCAAAACGTGTTTAATTTAAATTCATTTATGCCCGTTGAATTCTAAGTCATGTGTAGTTTGGTGTAATGAAAACAACAATTAACGTATCTGAACGAGACCAGTATGCTATTTCGACGCGTCTTAATGTTGAGTAATTTTCCGTGCCACGAAACTGGCTGTTTACTCGAGAACGTTAAGGCGTACCTTAATGATCAGTGGAAACATGGCGGGAGTGCTTTAAAACCTCGATCCCCATTTAACAGTTATTCCAATTAACGTTTTTGGTGTTTGTCCAAGCTAGGTCCCCAATTTCTATCTCTGTAGATACGCGTAATAGTAACAGAATAACATAAAATTTCACTAACATAGAGCTAATATGATTTGCTTACACGAGGCGCCAATCGCTGTTCTCCTAGCTGTCATCAGCCTTTGGACTGGTTTGATGCAATCGTCCATCCCTTCCTATCTTGTGCTAATCTCTTCTTCTCTACCTATCCCTTACAACATACGTCCTCAATTATCTGCTTCATATATTCTAATCTGTCTTCCTCTACAGTTCTTAGCTTCGACTGTTCCCTCCACTAACAAATTAAAAAATTCAGCATGTCTCAAAATATAACCTACCAGCCTGTCTCTTCTTTCTGTAAGCTCTTTCCACAAATTTCTTTCCTCACCCATCATTTCTAAAACTCGTTCATTTCGTACTTTCTGTCCACTTAATTTTCAGCATTCTTCTGTAGCACCACATTACAAATGCTTCAATTTTCTTTCTTCCCGATATTCCTGAAGTCAATGTTCGCTACCACACATACTTTTAAAAAGTTATTTTTAAGTCTTATATCACTATTTGGAACTAAAAGATTTCTATTTTTCATGAAGGCTCTTTTTGCAAGTGTTATTCTACAAAAAGAGCTTTAATCAAAAACAGAAATCTTATTGATCTAAGACTTAGAAAGAACTTTTTAAAACTCTTGTTTGGTGCACAGTCTATAGTGATCTGATAATCGACAAAATGTTAAACTCAATGGAGAAACATCCACTACACGTGCTTCAAAAATTTCGTATAATTATGGGCAGACAGCTGAAAATTGACATGGTTTTTGCTGGTTGTACTTTAAGAAGTACGCCTAGTTTGCACGGACGATTCCCTGAATAAGGTGCCTCCTGAAATGAGGGTTGAAGAGCGGGGAGTGGCCAAGGGCACCCTCTTGCCCTTGGAGTTTGAAACTGCCACTAATGGTGGATGAATCAGAAATGATTGATGGTATGGGGATGCAGAAGACAGTAGGAAGCAGCTGTATTAAGATCCAAAATGTAAACCGGGGCCAAGTAATCCTCTCAAATTACGTATATAATGACGACATCTTCTTGGGTAAAATAATACTGAGATAAAATCGTTTCATAATCTTAAATCAGAGTGTTGACTGTCCAGGTAGGAGTCTTCAAAATGAATATAAATATGAGAGTCTGGACGTGGAATACTAGAATTTTGAACATGGCAGGTAGATTAGAAAACAAGAGGGAGATCGAGCGACTAAAATTAGATGTGATTGGAATTACTGAGATTAAGAGGAAGAATGGACAGGAGAATATAGAATAATTAACACAAGCTGCCAGTGGAGTTAATGATGTGGAGTTTTTAATGAGCACATTCGAAACAGCTTCGCCATTCATTGCGCATTACAACTGGCTCACTTCTATCTACACCTATTCAGTGGCTGCCGGTGCTCAGCAACATCCCACCACTTCATATCAGAAGGCAAAAGGTTCTAATAAAACTATGGTCGAGAATTTTGAACAATGAGTCTCTTCTCATCCACGAAGATGTTAGGGAATACAAAACACGGCTGAAGTCGCGTCGCCCTGCCTGGAAGACTGCTGTCAGTCTAGCATCTAACTCCTTCAGCCCTACAGATAGCTGGACAGCGCAATGGGCATCGTCAACACCACAGGCCATAGTGAAAATTACTAATCCCTGCTCAAAACTACCAGGATTAAACTTACCGCGGTCAGTTTGGTGTAAATTAAATCGGATTAGATGCGGTACGGGAAGAACTGTTTCAACTCTCCACACCTTGGGGCTGGGCAGATTCTCCGTACTGTGACTGCGGTGAGGTTTTACAAACTGTGTCGCACATTGTGCAGGACTACCCACTGCGTGTTTTTCCTGGTAGTCTAGAAGATCTAAATTTGGCTACGCCGGAGGCGGTGGCCTGGTTGGAGCGCCTCGACGTCACGTTGTAGTGGTTGTGACTGTAGATCCTGTCTCAGTGGCCAACTGCGGGCATTGTTCGATGAACTATGTGTGTATATGTTTGTTTATATTGTTCATTACAGTATAATTGTAATTGAATTGTGTAAATGTCTTATAGCATCATACGCAAAGTAAATAAAAATGAACACATTAGAGAAAACGGAGAGATATTAACAGTTAAATGATATAATTACTTTTATGAGGATAGAAACTGACTACGCCAACAACTTTAGTACAAGTGAGTATGACATCGTCACAAGACAATAATGATAAAATAGAGAACATTTACGGCGAAACTGAAAAATTATATCTATCCCCCTTCACAAAATGGAGTAATCATGGGTGACTGGAGTGTGATCGTGAATGGAACACTGTAGGACGTTGTGGTCTAGGAGAAGAAATAGAGCGACGAAGCCGGTTATTAGAATTTTGTGAAAAATATAAAGTGATGGTAGCAGACGCACTAAAAATCGTGTGAAGGGTATACGCATGGAAACATACTGGGGATACGAGTAGATATCAGCTTTAAACACGGAAAAAGAAATAAAATTTTATACTGTAAAGCATACCTGGGAGCTGATATATACTGACGCAAATCAGATATTTATTTAGGCGTATGGCTGCTTACATGAATAACAATCTAATATATCAACAAAATAACAGAGAACAAACAAAAAGAAAAGCAGAGTTAAGTCAAACGCTCTAATCTATTCAGTTGCCCTTGGTGACCGAATGTATGAATTCTTGAGTTCTTGCTTGGAAGGCTCTGTAAGAATATTAAAAAAAAAAAAAAAAAAAAAAAAAAAACCTCTGGGTAGTGATTTGATATGCAGGACCACAATCACATATTGGAGACTATTGTATTCCCCATTCATCACACGACACATCTGGATTCTCTTTGTAGACATCCAGATTTTGTGCAGGTAGTTGAAACCTCTAGGATAATATACCGAAGAATAGAAAGTTTAGTATAGGATTTATTAGGTAAAAATCAGTGTTGGTTTAAGAAAAACCAGAATACTAGAGAATCAATACTTTAAGATTAATATTGGGAAGGTGTATCAACAAAAACAAGAATACTTATGCTGCATTTCTTGATTTAGAAAAAGCTCTTGAAAATATAAGATGGGATAAGATGTTCAAATTTTGAAAGGCTTGGTTAAAATATCGATAAAGAAAAACATTTAAAATCTGCATAGGAATCAGAGAGCCATACAATACAATAGATTCATTTTTCATAATAAAAGTAAAGAATCACAAGAGACATGCATCAGTTAAAAAGGTGAGAGTCAAGGTTGTAACCCTTCTCCGTTAACATTCAGCTTATTACGTAGAGGTAGCAAGATAGGAAGCAAAAGAAAAATTTGAATGTGGCATTAGTGTTCAAGGAGAGAGAAGAAAAAAAAAAAAAAAAAAAAAAAAAAAAAAAAAAAAAAAAAAAAAAAAAAAAAATCTGTAAGATACGATCTACTCATGACATTGTCCTGTGAGCAGAACAAATTGAGAAATCACTGAATAGCATGAACAAAATATCGAAACAGGAATTAGACTGAATATAAACCAAAGCAAGGAAAAAAAAGTGATGAAATATAGCAGTAATCAGACCACTAACAGTTGATAAAATAGTATATAAAGATATGCTCAGACAAAATAGGAGAAGCAAATTCTATTATTTAGGAAGTAAAATTATTACTAATGGCAGATGATAGAATAAGAATAGCCTTCTTCAAAAAGAGAAATATCTTTGTTTCAAGTATTGCTCTCTGAATAAGAATAAACTTTCTTTAATATTTGTGGAACGCAGTACTTAATGATAGTGAAGTACGAATTTTAGGAATACTATTAAGAAGGAAAACTGAAGCATTTGAAATGTAATTATATACGAGAATGTTGAAAATTAAGTGGACAGATAAAATACGAAAAGGTATTCTGAAACGAAGTTAGTTCAAGAAAGGAAGAGATTGCGTCACAACATCTGAATTTTAAATAAATTGAGACTCCCAGTTACATTTCGAAATTCATACCTGACGTTTCTTACGGTGTTTACTATTCGCAGCTTTATATTCATCGATCGTAGGATTACTATTCGCAGCTTTATATTCATCGATCGTAGGATTAAGGACTTATTTCCAGTTGAAGAGTTAGTCTAAAAGTTTCTTGTGTTTACAAGAAAAGGCATTTCCATTTTTTCAATTGGGAAATTTAACAATTTAAGTTAGATCGGAGACATCCATTAGTTTAGAAACATTGCTTACTCCTGATATATATCTAGTTGAAAGTATTTTGTTTATGATGGGGGAAGTACCTACCTGCTTAGTATTCATTTCCTTGTCTTGCGGAAGGGAGGTGTAGGACTGCTGACACAAACAGTTGGAAAGTCGAGAGGAACTGAGTAGCTACATCAGCTTCATAGTCACGGTACTTCAGGGTCGAGGCGAATTTCGCAACTATTCTGGAATGTTACTTTACCTCGTTGATGGTAGGAAAAATCCAAATTGTTGGAAAAGACAGCGACAGTAGAGGAAAGGTGCCTAATATGAGACACATTTTTTTAAATCCATTTTAAGGACCTAAAAGTAAATGCAATTATATTTTTTATTATGGTAATAATATCTTGCATTATTTAATTTTACCATACATTTGTCATATTTGCAATATTAAACAATCTTTCAAAGTAATTATTAAATCTTCACAAACAAGGCATTTTTTTTTAAATGAAGTAAAGGTTTCCTAATATGAGACAGTAACAATATTTTCCTTTGATTTTTTTATTACCAAATAATGACATGTGAACATACAATATTTGCATATTCATTGATTTCTGATATCCCTCACTCATTTAACACTACTTATGTTTATTTTTAAGACGGTGCGGGCAAACAAATATGTCCTCTGTGACACCGCAATCTTCATGAGCCCAGCGATAACATTTCGTGCACTGTGTCCATTTTTCCCCGTGTTTTTCGTCAGAAAAACGCCCTGTACAGAACAGACACTCTGCGTCATCGTCATCACTGCTGTCTGATTCACCACTTTCATCAAGATGGACATCGGATGCCGAGTCACTAGACGATTCTTCTGCTTTAGGTCTACGCTTTAGAAGATTTTCCACTCTTCTCTCCAAATAATTTTTTGGCTGCTTTCTTAGCTTCAGCTGCTGATTTCTTCTGTTTAGAATCTTGCAATCGCTTCACGTAAGGAGATGAAGTTAGTAACGCAGCAGAGCACGAACGCGATGTTAGACCTTCTTGACTATCTCCAGGTGGTTTCGCAATCCGTGGGAGAGGTCTGATGTCTGTAGGGCTGACAGCTTGATCAATACCACCATCACTAGTTTCATTTTCATTTTCGGCATCTATTTCTTGAGGAGCGACAGCATGACGATGAATTAAAAATTCATGCCCCCTGAAGATGTTCCTGTTGCATGGGATGAGACCTGTTTTTCTGAAGGCATTCACAGATGCTTCCATTGTTGCTGCTCGGTTGTGAGCTGCCCCAAATAACCTGGCTATTAATAATGGGGTGGTAACACGACCTGGGTTACTTGCCAACCATGTTTCTATCTCTTGGGCATAGTAGGTTTTCAAAGGCCCCATAAAATATTGCCCTAATAGAAAGGTCCAGAAAACATTCCAATTTCTGATCATAAGACTAGTCAAAGTAATCCCTATTTATGGTAATTTAATCAAAATAAATGCAATTTACAATATTTTACTACAATAAATGATAAAATTTGTTATCTTATGATAGTATTGTATAAATTACGTATACAACAAATTGTGAGAGAACGAGTTCCCCCAATATGCGATAGGTATCGTAATATGCGACACTGTCGCATATTTGGATCCCCTTACTATCGCATATTAGGAATCTCGCCATCTTACACAAAGAATCACGCACATGCTAACAACGTTCGATGGAAAATGAACCTAACTGTCAATAATTATAGGTAATAACGTCACAAATAACATCAATAAAAGAGTACAGTAATATCCACTCACCTTTAAGCAAAAACTCCAAACGCTATAAATTTTATAAAAGCCTCTACGTACTATGTCCGACTCAACAATGGCATCCCACTCACTCACTATGTCGTCGTCGGACAAGCTAGAGATGTGTTTAAGAAACATTCCAACAGATTTCAGCACCTACCATGAGCACAGTTGAGGTGTCTTATATTAGGGAACTATCGCATAATAGGCACCTTTCCTCTACAGCAGAATATTCACAGACCTGTCAAACCGGACGTTCGGCACTTTCCAGTTGGTCAGGTGATACGAAGACCACCTCTGTCTCATTTTAAACTGCGTCATGCCAATCTGTGTACTGTTATCTTATCCGACAGGAGCTACCGGTTTTCGCCATATCTTTAACACCTTTATCTGACTTGAGCTCTCGACTTAGGCAGATGATTACGACAGGGAGAACAAGGTTTGGACTTGGTCATCTCAACACATTTCGTCGACGGACTTTTTCATTTATTGTTTTTAAAACTTATTTTAGCCAGCCGCTCTATTTAATCTATTGTTGCACGCTTGAAGTCGCGGATGAACTGTTGCCAGAAACCTTTTATTTGATGAGGTAAAAGAAAAAAAAATCCATTTCCATATTATAATCAACATTTAATGTGTATCACGGTGCCAATGGGATCCGTCTGATGAACTAGTTACGTATTGGTAAAACCAGGACTACATTCAACAAAATGAACAATGTGTTTAAAGGTTGTAATTTATTAATTGCCACCGAGATGAGACACCAGCGCTGCTATATTTTCTCTGGCCTCGTCTATGGCTACGAAACATGGACATTAACTGAAACAATCGGTAAAAAGTTAGAAGCTTTTGAAATGTGGCTATTTCGAAGAATTTTGTGGATACCATGGACAGATCACACCACAAATGCTGAAGTTTTCAGCAAAATGAAAAAAGACTATGGGAATATTGACCACCATAAAAACACGGAAGCTGCAGTACCTTGGCCACACCATGAGGAAAAATAGCCATTACGAACTCCTGCAGTCTGTTCTCCGAGGGAAAATACCTGGACTTCCAAAACAACTACGGAGCTAATCCGAACGTCAATTAACAGACAAAACAGCCAAGATAGTTGCAGGCATCCGAAATGGATAAGTACCAGAAGAAGAAGATACCAGAAAATGCTCTAGGGCTACATAGATTAATAATGATATAGTGTCCATAACCATTCCAGACTTATGCTCGGTTGGTTTTATATGATGGAGTATGGAAATTTCATTTTGATTAAATGTTACAGAAGCTAGCCAATACAACAATCTAGAGTTCACAGGAGGCCAAAATGGAGCTACGTGGTTGATTGAAGCTCACTAAGAATTAAAAGTAATACTTGGAAGGGAAATATGGCCATGACCACAAGCTGGCACTTGATTTAAGGCACAAAGGTGTAGGAAGATTTTCTTTTTTAGGTTAGGGGATCAGTGATTGGTATAAGTTACCAAAAGAAATGATGAATAATTTACCAAATGCGTTGAGAGAATTTAAAGTTGAAATTTGTAAAGAGCGGATGTGGGTGGGTGGAAATTGATTCCGGAGCGTCGCTCCATTGCAATTAAATTAAATTATCCCTGTAATATAGAGTCCAATTTACGCATACATTTCATATTCTGTTTTCATTTCTTTTCTACTATAATCTACAAAGTCTGGCAGGTGAGCGGTAATTTTTCAGACTAGCATTAAGAGAGACGCACTGTAGGTGCCGAGATTTGGTGCATTTGCCGGAAGTCTGATAAAAGAAGAAAATATTTAGATTTTAGAGTTTATTCAACTTGATCCAGGGAAAATGGTACTGTGCTTAAAATGTCATAAGACTCATCGTCACCTATTAATTATTTTAATTCACCTTGTCTAATATTTTCATACTACATGTTGTTCGTATGAACACCACATGGAATTTTTTTGTAATAGGCGTTAGTAAGAAAAAATAAACTGAAGACTGTTTTCGCTGACATCGTTAAATTACCGACCGCTTCCAACTAAATTCTCGCGTGCGCGTTGGTATGTTTCGTAGAACAATGGACTGGAGTGATTATCAAGGCATGAGAACGAATCGATTAAATTTCGAACTCTAGTCTTACTAATCAAATTGAAGATTTCTATGACGTGAAATCAGATGTCTGGTTCTTTATAAATCGTACATTTCTGTTTTCCTTGCCAGAAAACTTTCTCTTGGCTCTAATAATGCAGCATAGACGGATCTTCCTGATGCAGCTGTGGTTATAGCTCATTGCACTAGTAATTCCGCGTTTCGCCTGGGTCATATAGATCTCGATAAAGCAGGACTAGGAACTATTTACGCGCATAAAAAAAAAACAGATTTAACTAACCGCAGTGACAGTGGCTGATAAAATATGATTTCCTGACTCAGGAGAAAGTCAACCTTGATGCGCACGAGCCTGGAGTCTGAGCTGGTTGTGGATCAGCTAGACGTGACGCAGTGTCTGTTGTACGTGGCGGGGCAGGCTCTTGACCCTAAACGGACCACCCGTCCTTGAGTCTCAACCTGGGCAGACTGACTCCGTGATTTCAGCTTACGTAAACAGTTCTTATTCTATGCGTAGAGTCTGTGATAAACAAAAAAATTTAAACATCAAAGACATTTCTGATTACAGCAATTATTTCTGCTATCTCTATTTGGACACGCATATTTTTTTGGGGAAACTCTTCACAAAGTAAAAAAGTTTTAATAGCATAGAAAAGAGCTGTTAGGATACTCTGTAGAGTAAAACCAAGAACTTTTTGCATTCAACTTTTTAAAAAACTCAATATTCATACGAGTTCTCAGTATATACATTCTCTCATGTTCTTTGTCGTAGAACATTTTAACCTGTTTACATCTAATTCACAGGTACACAAATTTAATACAAAAAAATAAATAACTTGCACAAAAACAAACATCTCTGCCATTAGTACAAACAGGAGTTAATTGTTCTGGGATACATCTGTTGAATAAACTTCCAAAGAGTATAAAACAGTTTGCAGATAATAAAGAAATATTTTTTTAAAAAAACTGAGAAATTATCTTTTTGGCAACACCTTCTACTCCATTCAAGAAATTGAACAAAATAATTAATTGTACCTATTCAATAAGACCTTTTGCAAAACTCGGTTGTAAAAATTAATGTTTATTTTTATTCTCTTTATTCGTCTTTGTAACATGATTATGACTCATATTGTATGTTTGTGTATTAACCACGACATGTTTCACATCCCAAAGGTCCTTCGTCAGTAGGAATCCATGAAATAAGATCGATAAATAAATAAATAATCAAATATTTCAATTGCAAAATTAAATTGGATTATAACCTTAAAAACATATTCCCAAATACGGTCGGCTATTAGAGGGAGAATAATTGGGAGTACATGGAAGTGAAGATAAGATCGTGGTCATAAATTAGCTTTTAATTGCAGAATGCAGACATAAGGCAGTGGGTACGTTTTCCTTTGTAAATGTAAAGTAGGCCTACTCGAATAAGTTAAAGGAACAGGTGTTGCGCAACTTTAAAGAAAATATTCTCACGGAACGTAAACCGGTTAATTACAGTGATTGCATCTGAAGATTTGTCGTTGGAATTATTCCTTTAGTTCGGATGCCGAAAATTTTGTTTTTTCAATGTCTCGATTCCTCCTTTCACAGCAATATACTGCCGAGCTCGGAGTAGCTATGTGGCGTGGCGATCTTAAAAAAAAACCGTTCTGTTCCTCTCACCACCTATTTTATTTTTAATAAGAGATTTTCCCGAAATCTTATATAACAAAAGCTTTTGACAAAGGTTCTGATTCAATAACCAGCTTAGATTCCGAAACCTGCTGTGACATAGGCCAACATAGCCGAAACGGCTCCTATAAACAGCCATCAGCAAATGACGTTTTATTTCGAGGAATTGCATGTAGGCAGATTCGCAACTCTGAAGTTAGTTATTGACAGGGGCGGATTAAGGATTTTGGTTTGGGGTTTGGGAGGGGCTTGAGCGGACTTTATTTGGGGGGGGGGGGCTTGGCTTGAGTGGATTTTGGTTTTGAGGGGGGGGGGGAGCTTGAGTCGGGCAGAAGGTAGTCTTTATAGTTTCCTCGGATCAGTAGAGCTAAAAAAAAGTCCTGAAGAACACCAAATGAGGATACTAACCTACATTTATCATCAGTGTTGTATACCCTCACTCCGATTACACAAGACAGGGGTTTCCGATTTAAGTGAGATTTTGGGTATACAGTCTGGTGATTGAGAATTATACATCTCCATTTGTCCTTTACTGCTGGTTTCAATAAACTGTAATTTCTTGGCTGCGTAACAGAGATGGGTAAAGGAAAGAAATATTGAGTCTGTGATCTATGACCATCATTTTGATTTAATTCTGCTAGTGTTGGAGTCCTACTCCTGTACAATTCTCTCCTCCAGTAAAAATATTGCCTACCTTCTTCCAAGTCTCCAATATAACTTGAGAGTGTTCTTTAAAGTTCTTGGGATCAACTACATATTATCACTGTCATGAAAAAATTTATTGACCATTTTAAGAGCTTGTAGTTTGTTGTAGAGTGAGATCACCAAATTTTCATAAAATTTGTATTATCAGATTTCCAGATTGTTACCATTAATGTTTGAGGCAAAGAATTTTTTCAGGCCAGTTTTGTGTTACTTCAGTCACTGCATTTATGCAAGTGTATTGTACCTGGTTTCTTTTGTCATCCTACTGAAAAATGTACATTACGTGAAATAGTTTCTTAATGTTGGAGGCTACATATTGAAGAGAATCAGCCACGACCTTATGTTCAGTCTTAGCAAATGCCTCATTATTGGAACTCGTGGAACATAGTTGCAATTTTAAACTTCAGAAAAATAAGGACTTTTCCCATTAGTAAAATTTTTATACACTGTATTAGTTTGGCAGTAAAACTTTGAGATTAAAGGGAACAATAAAGATGATGAATTTTTTTATAAAAAATATGGAAAACATTCCTCATAAAACATGTAATTAAATAAAGTTTAAAATCTCAGAATTTAAATATTGTAATTTAGGAATAATGCTCATTCCATCATGTACTGTTTCATTTTAAATGGCAGTAAAAACTGCTATTTTTTTTTTGATGACTCAAATTTTATACTAAAAGACTCCTTAGATACAAAATCTTAAACAAGTATCCACCATACCAAATAAATATATACAGAACATTAGGAAAGAAGAATTAATCATTCATTTGAAAAATGCACAACTATTATAACAAGAAAAAAATGGTGTACTGTAAAGGTTGGAATAATTGGTAGTTAAGTGACATTTCACAGAAAAGGAAAGGCATATTCTCCTGATTGTATTCATACAGATAACTAGAATCAGTTAAAAAATTAAATAATGGCTTGGTACAGAATTAAAATTTAAAGGACTGTTGTGAAATCTTCTAACAGAAGTTATTAAACTCACAATAATGTACAGCTTAAATTTGCTGGTAGTTGACTATCTTACTTTTTATGTTGTTGCAGGCCATGTTTCCACAGTTGCTTATTACCAGTTGAAAGATAACGCCAATGCAACTGTTTAATTTATTTATTGCTGCGTCGTATGTGTTTCACCTCTCATCGAGGCATCATCAGTGACGAATCTGTGTTACAGTTTTTATGTACAGTTTTATATACATTTTTATCCTATTATTACAAATTATGAGCATATTTTTTTGATTATGAGATATCTCATAATAATATGCTCATAATTTGTAATAATAGGATAAAAATGTATATAAAACTGTACATAAAACTGTAACACAGATTCATCACTGATGATGCCTCTATGAGAGGTGAAACGCGTACGACGCAGCAATAAATAAATTAAACAGTTGCATTGGTGTTATCTTTCAACTGGTAATTACTTTTTATGATAGAGGTGTCTCCGCACTTGTGTTATCTTTAAAGGAAAATGTTAGAATTTTGTATTTACATTTTAATTAAGAATTTCTCCTTCAAAACTCGTTTCAATCAATTCAACAAGCATTCTTAGATTTTCAAATTAGAAGAAGGCCCAAAAGCACTTAAGAAAATTCACTATAAATAGAATAAGGTGATAAGTTAATAATTCTTTTGTGCTTTTTGCAGCTTGTTATACAGATCATGTAGCAATCATCACTACAATTTCATATCGGTTTGAGTTGTGCAAATTTTTTTTACTTAATCACACTAGTTACTACAATAGTTTTGTATGTTTCCTTGTACATTGTTCTGCTCCATCAATAATTATCATATTGTTTACTCCATTGCCTTTAATTTTGTAATTTGATTACTTCTATAAATATTTGCTGGTATTTTTTGTTCTCTCACCTCCCAGATTGCTTTTAATGTTCAGTTATCTCCTTACCAAATACTACTGATTTCTTGCTGTCCTTACTCATGTTCCTTTCATTTTCCCAGACACACATGCCATTAAAGCAAGCTCTTGACTGTTTTTTCTACTCTTCAGAGAAACCAGTTCTTCTCCTTTAAGTTTGGTCTATTTTTCATTTCCTGAAGTATATTATGCAATGTTAGTACTAAGGAAGTCACTATTACTTTACTCTGTGAATTTTCAAATAATTCCTTTTTCTGCCATAATACTTTAGACAAAAGTCCCAACGTGCTTAATTGCATAAATATTCTTAGTTTTAAAATTCTTAGTTTTAATATTTAAACCAGCTTGTTAGCTCTTTAAAAATTTGTATTTTTGTAAACTTTTGAATTTTTAAACTTTACCTGGCCTTTTATGTCCTCCAACATAAATTTGTAATTGATTTACCATGCCACACATGGTATACTAATCAATGCAATATTCAGTCTACCTCATTTAACTAAAGACCAATTGCTGATACTGATAAATTGATGTTCAAAAAATGTGAATTTCAGCTTTTGATAGTAAATAATCATAATGGGAAAGATACTTCATACAAATAACTTATTGGTTGCTGGAGGATTTGGAAGGAAGAAGAGATGCAAATATGAAATACATAACAATTTGAAATGAAATTTAATTGCAAGAGAGCACACCATACGGTGGCTATTTACCTACACATCCATCTCCCTCCTCCCCCTTTCCTTTACCCTCCTACACCTTTCCTTTACCCTCCTACATTTGCCTGCTACAAATTTCAACTTTAAATTCTTTCAATGTTTTTGGTAAATTATTAATCATTTCTCTTGGTAACTTATTCCAATCCCTGACACCCTTGTGCCTGAAATCGAGTGCCAGCTTGTGTTCATGGTTACATTTTTCCTTCTATGCATTACATTTCATTCTTACACCAATATCTTTCCATGTCTCATCACCAATATATGCCTTGTACACTTACTGATTAAGAGGAGTCCTTAGTTTGCATTAACACAGAAAGTAAATATTACAAATAAATATGTTGTATCATCTCCCGTTGCGGGTTAATCTCTTAGAGTGTCAATAAATTCAGAAATTATTGGTCTTTGAAACAATCACATTTTAGATTTTGAATTTTTTCAGATTTATAATTTCCTCTCAAACAGCTGATTGTGTGAATGTGTGCTGTTATTTATTTATCGAGAAGTAAATTTTTTTGATATTAACAATAAATGACCATTATATAACATACTGTAGATGTACATTTAATTCATAAATTGTTATTAAATAACCATTGAATTACATTACGAATTCAATTATAGGGGTGGCGTTAATGGTTTAATTGTAAACTTTGTTCTTTAGGAAAAGTTTATAAAGAATTCCTGCATAACATTTTCTTGTTTTAACAAAAAAAAAATTTTTTTTTTCAATGTAAATTTCTGCAAGAGATGAGTTACCTATAAGGTGGTATGACATACTACACAGTGACTACAAGTATTTGGACAAAGTGTTTACACTTCTGTTCCCACATCCACTGAATTTGCACAGTGGAGGTTGAAGGTCAGCTAGAATTATGCTGGACAGGAAACACTCAAACAGGTTATTGGATTCAGAAACTCAGCCAGTGAAGGTCGAGCAGTGGATCTGATGGTCACAGTTAGTGCATTTGAAGTTGAGCTAGCAGGGAAGTCACAGCAGCTGAGGCTTAGTAATGACATAGTACAATATTATTCAGTTCCTAGACTATCATCTACACGTACTCAGGTAGTAGAAAAATTTGTTTAAATTTGCAAATTCAAAATTTTATTTTCCCACAACAATTGGTTATTGTCCATACTTAAGTACAATTATTCCCTATTTTGAGTTAATTTTAATGTGCATGGCTATTTCCACACTCAATATCATTGAAATTTAACATTTAATAACTGTGAAATAAACTGTAAACATTAATTATAAAGAAATTTATGCATTATTTCACTTTAATAAACTGAAAATTATATTAACAATAAATGTTCAAGAACAACCATTCAGGATTGACAGTAAGGTAATTATAAAAAGAAAAACAGCACCTTAAATATTAAATATACTTGCTTGTTCCATCCAATAATTTCTATTTTGTAAAACGTTACAATGCAAAAATAATTATTACTTGATGTGTACAGTGGATAATCTTCTAGCTTATTTTGAGGAATTGACCTACTGGATTTTTTTCCTTCTCCATTTACTTGTTTTAATTCCATTAAGTGTAATTCATTATCTTCTACCTCTTGTTTTCATAATAAATTGATGAAAAAACTGAACATGGAAATTAGTTTTATCTTGTGCATTTTATGTAATTCTGATCTACAGGAGAATTTTTATTCTTTAGCCACAATTTTATGATAATGACTGTTATTTTTTCACATTTTAAACTTTGTTGCTTAGAAAAATGAAAGTAATTTATACAGAGCAAGCAGTTTTCATTTTCAGGTTTATTGCTCCTAGATATTAAAATGTCTGAGAACAAACTGCTCACGGTGAATGACACTAAACTTGATCTAAAGGAACTAAGGAACTGGATTGTGGGTGAAAAATATGTTCCAGAGAATGTAAGTGGTAAGTAATGCACCATCAGATTTAATAGTATACTTCATTATAACATGGGATTAAAACATGAGTGAAGATTTTTTACCAATTTGGTTATTGCAGCAGTAAAGGAATTTAATATTGCTCTTCTGCTAAAATAATTAAAAAAAAGGTACAATTTAATGTTTTGTTGGATGTTTCAGACAATCTACTGTTCCTCCTCCATCATAGCTGTTATTATGACATTGAAAAAACAAAAGAATGTATGAAGGTATACTTTTCAATGCGCCTCAAGACTCCTGAGTTTTTTGCAGACAGAGATGTCGATAAACCAAATCTGAAAGCAGCTTTGGAGACACTGTGAGTATATTTCTAACTGCAAGTAAATGTATCACAATTCACTATCGTAAAACAACTGTGACCATCTGAATATAATTTTTAAATTGTTTATAAACTTTGGGAAAATCCTGGAAGAAATGACCAACTGTTGATGTGATTTTATGTTTTTGGTTCCATCAGTTCTGAGTCAAAAATAGAAACTCTAAAAATTTGTGCATTTGTCCTTTTGTGAACTGTGCTCTTAACCCACAAATTTGCCACTCCACACTACTTTACTTCTTACTGGCCGTACTGTACTATGAGTCAGAAAAATTTTGGGTGTAAAAATAATTGTATGGGATTAAGTAGGGCCTGAAGAATATACTTTCCATACCAAATTTCTTATGGGTATGAAATGTAAGATGGCAACCTGCAGACTCAAAATGTTTGAATTTTCTTTTTTGGCAAACAATTCGTGGAAGCCTTCATCATAAAAACCATTAAAAAAAACAAAACCACTCCTTGTTTCTGAAACAACTGATTTACAGTATGTGAATTGTGCTAAGGTTTACAAGAATACTTTCTTTTTATGGTGTATGGTTTATGGAAAATAAATGTTTTTTTATAAATTTCAGATTTTTTATAAAAACATGTGTATTATTTAATGGAGAATTTTATAAATTGGTTAACAAATAAAGTGAAAATACTTGATTAAAAAAATTAGAAGTTTTCAGAGGCTCACAATTCTTTTCAATAGATTTATGTTTCAACTTACACATACCATTTGAAAGAAAATGTCACAAAAAGTATAATAAATTTACTTAAAAATATGTTGTGAAAGCTAAAAAAAAAAGTCAATAACATTGTTTTATTTTAGATTTTTTACACTACGTATGGATCCTCCTGTGCACAAGAGCAACTTTTACTGAATTGTTCTCTGTACTGGGTTTTTATAAAAGATTAAACATGCCCATATTTCTGTTCTTTTCGTGTCTTAATTTCTTTAATCAATATGATATTGTCTTCTCACTTTGAAAAACATATTAATGCCTTTATTCAAACCATTCCAATTTTTCAATTTAATTGCCCTTGATCACAGATATGGCTATATTTAATAATATGAAAATTAACATGTTCCCAATTAACTTTTATTTTACTAGAAAATTATGTCAGTTTCCTTAAAATGAAAGAAAATATTTAGTTTTATTTGATTTAATCCAATTTTAAAAATTTGAATTTTGTGGAATCGACTGGGTGATGTAGCTATATTAAATTCATTGTAGTTCATTACTATCGTCTCATGTTTATCTCTGGCAAAATTTGTTTTGCAAATGTGAATTAATTTGCTTATGCTCTTCTTCACACTATGCCTCAAAACAATAACTGTCAAAGTTCAACTACTGCAGAAGGATACAATCAAACTATGGTTGTAGAGTAAAATAATTAGTATGATTAAAAGCTAAATGATGTGCCCATTCTTTCACTGTGAGCCTGAATATTATGGTAATGAGTTACAACATTGGATACTGTAGTGAATTGCCTATTTTGAACATCTAGGTTCTGCTGTAGTGAATGTGAGATATGAGAGTTGAAACTTAAATAGTGGCAACTATTTTTTGACAACTGATACAAAAGCTTTACATGTTTGCACCTGTTACTGTCATTGAAAGTAATCACCAGCATTGTGTAGAACCTATTTCCAGCGATGTGTAAGGCGTAGTATACCGTTAGCAGAGTCTGTTCTGTTGACGGCGCGAATGGAGCAGTCTACTAACTGTCGAATCTCTGGAACAGTTCTGAAGCAAATGCCACAAAGTGGTTCCTTCATCTTCAGAATCAAATTAAAGTCACAAGGATTTAAGTCCAGGGAGCATGGTGGATGGTTAGTTCTTCCCAGTCCCATCGACCGAACAGAGCAGCCACAGCTTGCGCTGTGTGTGCCCACGTATTGTCGTGCAAAATGATGGGTGGATTGCGCAGAAAGTTTTGCTGCTTCTTTCGCAAAGCTGGTTGCAGGTGATGCTTCAAAAATGAACAATAATACTGTGCATTGACGGTCTGCCATGGAGGAACGTAATGCATTAAAATAACACCATCACAGTCGTACACAAGAATCACCATACTGGGGCTCTGATGCACTTTCGACTTTCGCGGCGACCCATAATGATGCCATTCATTGGATTAGCATTTCAGTTTTGGCTCATATGATGTCTCGTCAAGTGTTACGATTTATGAACAGTTGGATTCTTTTTGTTAGTTATGCTCATTGTCTTGCACTGTTTACAATTTAGTGTAAGTTGCCACTCAGCACACCATGCCAAAATAACATCCAGATCACGCTGAATTTCTAAGAAATCAACCAAATTTCTTACTTTCCTATAAATAACTGCATCATCAGCAAACAATCTAAAAATACTTTTCACTTTGTCTCCGAAATCGTTTATAAAAATACACAGTTAAGGGTATGAAATGCAGTATCAAGAGGTGAAAGTGCTAAACAGGAGTGTTGCAGGGTAGTGTATTGGGATCACTGCTGTTCAGTACTCTGATAATGATTGTACTTTTAGTTATTAGTCAGCTACAGTTGTTTATGGAAATTGTAGCAAACAGAAGCAGTAATTGTTATGATATGGGAGCTGGTTTGGAAACTGTTGGAAGAGAGGCAGTGGGTGACTGACATGTTGGCCATGATAAGGCATATATTGGTGAGGAGGCTTAGATGGATTTTAGTAGATGGATTTAGAGTAATATGAGGAAGGGAATTGATGACCATGACCTCAAGAACTTGATTTCAGACAAACTAGAATAAACAAAGAATGTAAGGGGGCTGAACAATTTACCAGAAGCACTTAAAGTATTGAAAATTAAAAATTATAAAGGGCAAAAGTAGGTAAATCATAAAATTGAAACAAAGAAATTTAAGCTCATAAAACTATGACATTTGGTATTTAGGGGTATTTCCTCCAGGGCGTACTATGCATCACAAATTAATTAAACGAATTCCAGACTGCTTATACCATACACAGCCTTGATGTTAAAAGTTCCAATGACTAAAATGATGAAATGGATAGTTGATCAATAAGCTGTGAGAAGTTTAAGTCTGTACCATCGTATGTGTGCTTAATTTCTGCCCACAAGTCTATAAAATTAACAGGATTGCTCAGTCCATTAAAATTTGAACTGTTTACTTTACAGAGAATTTGCAGCATTTCCAGTAAAGGATCCCAATGGTTACCAGATCATATTTCACAGATTACATAATCATGAGCCCTCAAAGTATGTGTTTGTTGACGGGGTGAAGCTACTTTTAATGACAATGGATGCTTGCAACCATATTGAAAGTGCCCTTCCTGGCTATGTAATTCTGTTTGACATGGCAGGAGTGAAGCTTGGTCATTTGACAAGACTGAGTTTTAATTTCCTCAAGAAATTCTTTCACTATGTGCAAGTAGGTAGTTATTTCTTGTTAATTTTAAGTTTTTCATTATAAATAAATGTTGAAATTTGTAATAAGTATCATGGCTTCTTGTTTTAATTTTCAGGAAGGATTTCCAGTAAGGCTTAAAGCAATACATGTTGTCAATACTTTGCCAATATTAGACAAAGTAATGATACTAATTAGGCCTTTCATGAAGAAAGAATTGTATTCTATTGTAAGTATATTTGTGTCATGGTATTCATATCATTGTTTTTTTTTATATAACCATGATTTTCTGTATTTTTTTATTTACGTACTTTTAAACATGACATAACTAGCAAGTGCTGCTATAATTTTCTCTATCTACACACATTATATTGGTCTGAACCTCAACTTTCCATGTTTCAGCTCCATTTTCACAGAACTCCTGATGATAATTATGAGCCATTGTATGAGTACTTACCAAGAGACTGTCTTCCTAGTGATTTTGGAGGAAACCTTCCCAGTATAAAACAGTTGCATGGTAAGCTATCAACAAAGACAATCATTTTAAAAATTTATATAACAAGTAAATATGAACTTGAATGATAGAGTTTTATAAGGGCACATTTAGAATATATAGAGTCAGGAATAAAGGGAAAAAGAAATAATATTATGTGACCTTTTTAAAACATCAGTGGTGGATCTAGAAATTTTTATAGCTGGGGTAAAAAATGAGATTGCTGCTACTTGGAACATTATTTTGCTGCCCCAATTGTTGTTGCCACCCAGGACAGGACATTAGTGGAGAGGAAAAAAAGGTGATGTAAATTGCCACCCTTCAAACAAGATTTTATTACCCTCTGAAACTGCCACCCAGAGCAAGCATCCCAGTTTGTACCCCCCCTCCCCCTTCCTAAATTTGGCTTTGTAAAATAAAACTCTCAAACAATAAACAATTACAATGAATCAGTAAACAGCTGATAAGACTTAAACAATGAAGACAACAAGCATGGGTACAATGAAAAATTTTGACTGACACAGTTTGTGGGAGGGTGATAAGTTCAAGAGGAGCTTCATCATTGGGTTGGAAGCCAATTAAACAGTTTGTGTCAAAATGTAATCCCATTTTGATGGAAGGAGGAAGTCAAGAAGAGAGAATGTTTGTCATAACTTGAAATGTGGTGAGTGGCTATGGGATTTGATAGTACATGTCAGTGATACAAAGCATTAATTTGAATACTAGCAACAAACTACAGCAGTGTTAATATTTGCATTGGTACCGAAATCATTGCTAAATCCATTGCTAGATGTTTTTCGTGATGGAGAATGCCTTCAAGAATCAATCTGCTTATTACCGATAGCTAAAATGATGGGAGATCATGATAGACACAGGTTCCTGCGTAGTATCATATCATTGCAAGGTAGTTATCATGGTGTCTTGTGGCAAAAAATCTGCCAGACTCTCTACTGAGAGTCAAAAGCATCTAACACACAATTAGCATCTAACACACAATTCAATCCATTCAATTTAAGCCATTCAATCATTTGTGGGTGTACATATTTCTTTCGGTATATTATTTATGTCCTTAAGTGGCTAAAATGTATGATTTTTAGTACCACAGGGTCTTACACAATGATGACATGTATCGAACACACCAGCACAAGATTGTGATGAATGGTCCTTCTCATCTTCTGCTGTTCCTTCCTACAATTTCTTTTATCAGATTCTAGTGGTGAATGTTGTTCTTCAAAATGTTGACCGTGAACCATTTGCTACCATGCAGATTGATCAGAGGCTATATCCTTCCTGTGGTTTTGTTAGGCATATTGTTGGATTGAACCTAAGTCCAGTACTGTGTCATTTCATTTGTCCTCCTCAATTTCACTGGCCATTCTTTAGTTGTGAATGAATTACTTATTTCAGAAGTTGACTGTTCAACATTCAGATCATTTGTACAGCCCATCAAAGTTGGTGCTTAATTATAATTGCCTCATTAATTGTGGTATTTGATTTTTCTAGGATACTGACATTTATTTGATGGTCTTGCCAAGTATTCTTCTCAGACAGCATTGGTGGTACTTCTATAGATATTTTCAGTGCCTTCTATAGGTAGTCCAAGTCTCACATCCCTAGACTTGCTGTTACAATAGTACTGTAAACATAATGGTTCATCCAAGCACAGATTTCATTCTTTTTAAGAAGATGGCTGTAAGCTGAACTAGCAAATCTTGTTCAAAATTGAATTTATTTATCAATGTTTGCGTTTGTTGAGATTTGACTCCAAGGTAGGGAAAATTTTCCAACCCCCATATTTCTTTGACTGTGATAGATGGAGGCACTGTGTTAGTGTTTTGCAGGTTATTATTATTATTATTATTTTAATTTGTTTCATTCTCCTGGCTAAGGGCCAGGGGTGAGCTGCTGAAGAGCAGTCACTTTTTTCAGCCATGGGATGTACATTTTATTTTTGATTTATCTTTATTCGACTCCATTTTAATTATATAAATATTTTACTTGGGTCTGGGGTGTTTTTACACACAAAATTAATTTAGCTGGGTTTTATATTTGGGGAATTTAGAATGTGGACATACTGTCTTATATTTTTTAATGTTTCAATTAGTGTTGAAATTAGCTGTGATAACAGCTTGTTGAGTTGATTAAGTTGATGTTGTTTGACTCCCTTGATATGGCAATGTGCATAGCCGGCTTCGTGTTATTGGTGGATGATCATGCTATCTTGGCAGCATTGTGTAGACAGCATTTGGACTTTTCCTGGCAGCATGTAATGTTGTGGGGTGATTTTCATGGGCAGGTCCCACCTTCCATTGTTCCTTGTAGAGTAGCAGTTTGCTTCTTGGCAGTTCGTATTCTTCTTCGCTATCGGAGCATCCTTGTTGGTGATTTGAGGCCATTTCATGGCAGTTTGTCTTGTTAGACTGCACCTGATGGGATAGCTTTCATGCAAGGTTGCATGTGGACTTGGGCAGTTTGCGATTGTTGGGTTGGCTTCCCTGGGACGGTTGCAGTGTTTGACGTGCTGCTCCCCACAGTGGACGCAACACTCTGCAGAATGGCTGTTCTTGACATGGTGCCAGAATTTCTGGTATCTGTAGCATTATTGTATACCTGTTGTTGTATTTCTTCTGGTTGTTCTTATGCTGTTGTGATAGATAGCCTTCTGATTCTTGCCTCGGGCTGTCATTGTGGCCAGGAGTGCTTGACGTGCCGGAGGGCAGGGTGTCTCAGACTGTGGCAAGCATTTCGGTAGAAGATCTGTGTCTTGGCAGAATTGGGCTCTACTCCAGTTGTCATGCATGCTTGTGTAAATGCATTTAAAACAATTCGCAATCAGTGGCGTAGCTAGGTCAACAAGGGCCCCGGTGCAAAAAAAAAATATTTTGGGCCCTCAGGCCAGACGGGCGACCTTTTTTTTGCTTTGTGTGCTGGTAGGGGCCCCCTGAACTGAGGATGGGGGCCATGGAATTGTTCTTTAAGGGCCCCCCTGAGCAGCGAGGGCCCTTAGTGAGGGGCTCCTGTGTTTCCTGTGTTCTCAGGGGCCTCTTAGACGACGGTAGAGCTAAAAAAAAAAGGCCGCCAGTTTGCCGTGAAGGCTCGTGGGCACTCTAAACTGTACTTGAGGGCCCCTAGAGGTGTGCGCTTAGGGGCCCTCAAGTATGCTTGGGGGCCCCCTGAGCATGAGGGCCCCGGTGCACTGCACCGCCTAGCCCCATAGTAGCTACGCCCCTGTTTGCAATCCCTCCTCTGAGGTAGCCACAATAACAATGACAACTGCATATGGAAGTTCGACTGAAATCGATGTTACTTTTAGACTTGGCCCGTAGATTAAATAATTTCCCATCTATTCTGTATATGATACCTATACCTGATGGCAGTTTTTCCTTAGTAAGATAAGACAGAGTTCCCACAAATATTGTGAACAGGGTAGGAGTGAGGACACATTCACACTTAACAGCAGCAGTGTTCTAGAAAGGCTTTCCTGGTATGTGGCATTCATACTGTGGTGTAGTAGCCTAATTATTCAGATATGTTTGGCATGGCACCCAAATAATGCCAAGATACTCCAGAGAGCTTCTCAAATTACAGAATCAAAGTATTTTGCAAAATTTATGAAACACACATACGGAGGTTGAATATGGTCTCTGGATTTTTCTTGTAACTTTCTAACACTGAATATAATTTTCTGCCTAGTTTACTGCAAAATTCTTCAGCTAGAGGTTTTAGGCAGTTATATGAGATTCTGGCAAGAATATTCCTCGCAACCGAAAGCGAGGATATTCCACAGTAGTTGTCACATTGAGCCTTGTCTTATTTTTTGTAGATGGTGATGATTGAGGCATCTTTTTTTGACAATAAGCATGTGGGTTTGCTGTAATACAAGATTAGACTTTTCCATAAAATACTGTGAGCCTCTTCTAAGAGAGTGAACAGTCTTTATTTGTTTTGTATCAATTCATCACAATAACGAGAAACAAACTTCCTGATAGGATAATTTCATGCCTTACCTGTCAGCACTATTATAAACTTTAAGGCTTTGGCTGTAGTGTACAACAAAAACCATTCAAATATTGCTTCTGGAAAATTTTAAAAGCCTGTATTTATTTAATATTTGGTAACTATTGGTCTTTTAATTTTATTCTTCATCATTGCTTTTTCCATAAATATTTAATATCCATGTTTCATGGCTGTTAAATTAGGTATGCCTGTAAATGATGGGATTTTGAATACTGTGGCACTAAGGTGCAACACTTTTTAAAATAGATAAGTGGATACTTAACAGCTAATGGGTTCCAATTTAAAATGGTTAATTCATTTAAAAATAAGAAAGGGAAGGGAAAATGATGCATTACATGATATAGCTGAAATTATAGTGCCGGGACATACACAAAAATGCACACATTAGAGTATAAAATAGAATGTCACACTTTATGCAGGTGTCATTATTGAAAAATTGTACTTGTCTCTTTATCGGGGTTTGTGCTGCATTAGAGTAGTTTTGTAAAAAACCTTAGTCATGTTATGGCAAGGGGTAAAGATCTGTAATTGTGGGAAATTATCCAACCACTAGTCAAAGAAAAATAAAATGGATACGTTTAAAAAATAAATAAAACAAATATGTATTTTGGATCAGTTTACACAATTTTTTAATTATATATTTTAATTATAAAAAGAAACGGGATTACAAGTGGTGTCTTAATGGAATTTTGAGTCCAGAGAGATGCCTGGTGTGTGGGATATGTTGGTAGGCTAGTTACCATCTATGGAGTTCTGAATAGGGAGTAGTATCAGAAAAATGGGCTTGTATTATGCCTTCCCTTACTTACTAAACATCTTGCGATCTGTGGCAAATGCATTTGTTCCAATCAAGAATCACTTTCCAGTTATTGCAAAAACTACCACAAGCCCCCAATTACAACTGCAAATTTCCCCCTCCCCCCAATCTTGTGCAAAAGCAAATCTTTCATGCTACCACCAGTTGTTTCTACAACATTCATTATACACCTAATAAAGCTCACCACGGTCCAGTGTTAATCATTCAATTGTTCACTGGAGTAATTGTGGACATAACTTTCTATGTTCCTTCCCTAAAATGCATGTATTCCCTCCCAAAATCGTAACCACTGCCTTATGCATGTTTCAGCAGACCAGCCAACTTGAAGATCCTCTTGGTTCACAAGTATTCACCTTATAATTATCCTAGACTGCCAAATGAACTTTCCCATAGGATATACCTTGGTATAATGTTGTTTCCTGTTATCTTTCAGATATTTGTATTAATATTTACTCCAAGCACTTTGCTTTTTTTTTTTTTTTTAAATAACATTGTCATGATAAATTTCAAAATTTTCAGTCTGCTAATTTTTAATTGTTCCTATGAGCTTCAAACAAAATTAAAATTTTCAGACACAGTTGTCTTTTTTTTTAATAAAAAAAATTGGGGTATAATATTTCCAGATCTTGCAGTGACTTCTTCACTAAATGAATTTTTATTGATAGCTGATTTTTAATCTAATGTATTAATGTAATACTTCATATATTGAAACAATGTAAGATTTATTTGATGTTCTGTCATGCCAAAGCTTGTACTTGTCACCCTGACATCAAGCTGTTGAATATACATGGGTGATTATGTCATTCTACTGAATAAATTTAATCAGAATAGAGTCCATTTATTTGTTGAAAGACTGCATTTTGAATCATTGTTTTTACTTTGATCAAGACACAAGACAGTAAAATACCTGTTAAGACAAGGAGAGTAAGGTACAACAACTCGAATTTTGTATCCAGCTTTCATTAGTAAAAAATGCTGGTTCAGTTAGTTAAGAAGAAAAGAATTCTTGTTGGTATTATGATGCCATTGATAAAGGCTGCTATAGCTTATGGTAGCAGTAGGTGCAAATAAAAAGTTAAGACATAAAAAAGAAATTTTTGAGTAACGTCTTCCTTCAGTAAAATGTTTGTAGCTGAGTAAACACACTCTTACCCATTTTATCTCTGCCATATATTTCAGCGTTTTTACAAAATCATGCCTTCTGCTTCATGTGAGGCCTCCTCATTATCCTCAAATAAGAAACATTAGCTTAATTTTAACTTCAGTTCTGAGATATTTTAGTTTGTTGCATGTAATACTAGTGATATTTTCTTATATCTCAGTTTAGCTAAACATTTGGAAGATTTGTTTTCTGCTAAGTTATTATTTGATGACATCAAGAATTGTTTTGCTATCTGTCTACTAATTATAAATTTCCATTAGCAAATGATTTTTTTACTGTACCTACTAAAAAGATTTGTACTAGGCAGAAATTTAAACATCAGAAAAATTACAACAAAATTCTTATAACCCATTATGTTCTTCCTTGTTTTGACACAGAATGTATTAAGATCAAAAATGAATCATTTTCTATGAAGGATAAAAAGCTTTTCAGGCAATAAAAATAAGGAAGGATAGGGGAAGTAAACGTATCACCAAAGATGAAGGTGGAGAGGTGGTGAAGAATTAAATACACGAAGATCAAAATTATTACAATTTACTGGTAGTATACCTTATTCTTTCAAATATATGATATGTGGTGAGGCAACTGGTTGTGTATATAACTCAATGTGTATACATCACAATTAATCCCATGTGTATACATCACTGTTAATCCCATCACCGTTTCTCACCTATGTACACAAATGATGTTTCCTGCTATAGGATCTAATATAATAATTTTGTATGGTTCCAAAAACGTATTTACAGGTTCTTACTTGCTGCAAAATGCTCCTCTATTATAGCTCCCTAACCTAACCTGGTAAACTCCCCACTGAAAGGGAACATTTAGTTTACTGTAGATTCTGAATCGTGGAGTGTTATAGCATTTTCACATAAACAAAGCAAAGCTCTGCCACAGATAAAGGTCAGTTTTAAGACCCATATAAAATTCCGGCCTAACCAGGTTTCAAACTAAGAACATTCTGTATCCAAACTGAACCACTGGACTGCTCAGGTTTACTACTGAAATATTATTTTGTATTATTACATTATTGACTGTTTTTTATTAAGTTTATAGATACTTTTTATAGTAAATACCAAAAAAGTAATCTACAATACAATACAATACAATACAATACATTCATTTTCCATTGATCTAGCCAACAGAATGATAAGCTATGTGTGAAGCATTTAAGCTTTAAGATCCATGTTACATGAATTGCTATATTATTTTAACTTTCTTTCCAGCTGAAAATATTGAGAGGTTGCGATCACTCACTCAGGTATTTTCTGAGGAAGATGTCTCCAGAAAAGCTGTAGGTGGAATTATCACTGGACCACCAGATGCTGTGACATTTGATACAGAGGAAATAGACTGAGAACTACAGTCTGTTAGATTATTACCTACTCTGTTGCATTGTGTGTAAATTGTGATAAGAATGAGCTTGTATCATGGTAAAAATTCAAAATTTCATCCTGAGCATATGTATGCTTGCAAAATAGCATTATATAAAACAAACATGTAAAAAGTAAATAAATTAAGTACAAATTTTTAGTTCACTAAGAATAAATGTAAATGTTGTAAAATAAATACTTGTTATATTGTTATAAAGTTGAGACTTCTTAAATAGTACATTTTCGTTTTTGCCGATTTCCCTAATGCTGAAGTATATGTTCTTAAACATTGACGATGAAAGTTTTTTTGCATTAAATAAATAACAGATGTTTTCCTTGTAGTCACGGCAATCACTATAATTTCTCCAAATTTTTTGAACAACTAATCTCTCACTGTTATAATATGAGAGCAGTGTTTTATTTCTGTTTGGTGAATCAGTTGATTAAGGGAATGACTGCAACCACTTTTCTTCATAATTTTTACAGCTTCCTTTGACAAACCAGGATATATCTTGCATCTAATTCAACGAAATCAATGTCTTTAGAAACAGTTATTTACTTTCAGTATCCATTTGTCATATCATTTTCCAGCAGCTTGTAATGTGGTTGCATTTCGAGCCAGCTATTCTGCAGTGATCAGTGTTTCTTTTTTATGGCTTCTTTTCCCTGAGCTTCAGTAAATTCGGCAATTATTCTCTTTCAATCAGTTTTCTTTAAAGTTGGAGTTTCCAGTGGCAGATCTCATATCTCTGCCTGACCTTTGAACAGTTTTTACTCGACAAACAGCTGTTGAAATTGTCTTCGTATTCATGTATCTCATTTAATATGCATTAGTCACAGAAATTTGTCACTTTTTTTTTCAATAAATATTTGTTTTTCACACTTTTTATTGAAACACTGGACTGTGACTTCCAAGTCGAGTCTACTCTTCTCTCAGAGGGATTCAGAGCATTTTTGTAAATGTATTTCTATTTGGGCTATGTGTGTAAAATTTATATTATACATGGATACCAGAAATTTTATAATAACAACTAAGTTATGTTTCAATCTTAGTTTAGATGTTATTCATATGCAAATCCACTCACTCATTCACTGATGATCATAAAGACACTAAGGTACTTCCTGTAGTAATAGAAAGCTGAAATTTGATACACAGATAAATTTTCCCTCCAGCTTATAAGAAAAGTCTAAAACTTGTAAATTTATCTTCTTAAAAATGTGAAATCCCTTTCTACCCTAAGAACTTTATATGCCTCAGATTTGCATTATACTTGTAGACAGTGCTTACAAAGTTTAACTAATGTTAAATTTTACTTCATTCATCTCCTTACTTTGAAAATTAGTGAAGTTCTTTTTTTTTCTCCTTCCATATGGTCCTAGAAACGGTAATTTGGCACATGAATATGGTTCCACTTTCAAATCATTAGAAAAGTTTTATATTTCTTGTATTTATTTAGTGACAACCCCGAAATGAAATGTTTTGGCATTTATTAATTGCATTGTTCTGGATAATAGAATATAGATCAAATTTCTTTTGTGCATATGGATCATGAAACTTAAGTATCTCATTAAATTTTAATTTCTTATGGTTAAGGAAGAAATGATTTGAAATTTATTTATGGATGGTTAAATCCTTGGCAATGGGCATTGCTCATCCAGAACGTGCACAGATTGTTTGCAGAGGACATGGGCATTTAACAATCATCAACCAAAATGGAATATACTTGGTTTTTCTGTCACTTTAGTCCTTTGAATTAACTTGCCACAGGTGAGGATAACTGCCATACAACTAAATGAATTCCATATATATCTCTCGTAAATCTGACATATTCACCCGTAAAAACTTTTTTTAAAACGCAAACAAAATAAATATTTTTGTTTGACACTAGCTGAGAGAAGACTGAAAATGCAGGGAGAACATCAATCTAGATGTATGCACAGCTATACATTACAGTTTCCTTGGCAATTCTCTAGACAACAATGCTGCAGCCAATCTGTTTTCTGGAAGTCATCCGTATTTATTCAGTTCAGATAAAAAGTTCGTTTTTCCATCCACATATGATGATTTGTCTGACCAGAGTTACTTGAACATGTAAAACATCCATTAAGATGTTAAGAGTGGATTGGCCTTAAGTAAACTTGGAATCCTACATTATATAACAAAGTGTTCTTATTAATTTTAGCTATAAAAATGATGATTGCCACAATTTGTAAAGTGTTTAAAATTTTTGGTAGAAATAATGTTCCAAATTCAACTGTGAAATGAGTAATCGAAAAATTCGAAATTACTGGTTTAGTTTTTGATGTAAAACATGAGACACGAGCTTGTTGTGGTGATTTAGAAGGAAACATCCGCAGCAGTTTGCAAGAGTGTGGCACAGAGTCCAGGGACTTTTTTTCATCATCTACAACAACTGGAAGTTTCAACAGCCACTATTCATCATATTCTCACTGAAGATTTGCATCTCTATTCTAGTAAAATGCAATTGGATGTGTTACAGTGAAGAGATTTCATCAATTGGATCAATAAACAAGTGAATGCTGATTTAGTGAAAAATTAATGATAATAATGTTAGTGTAAATTTCACAGGTGTTTATCTGGATAGTGTCATACAAACACAACATTTCAACAGCTGGCTATGCTCTCTTCATCAGGTGTTGATAGCTTCAGATGTTGTAAGCTGAAAGACACTGCCTAGACTGGCTTAACAGAAGTCGTTAATTTTAGAAATAGCAGCATACGCGCTGCTTCCAATTCAGCTACGGCTGTCTTCGCTGTTGGTGTGGCCTCATAAGAGGTTTCACCTCCATAGCGTTGGTGTAACTTGCTATGACCTGAGTCAATAGCAGGTTTTGCTGCTGCAGTAGCTGCATCATTATGTTGAGCTGGCATCTGCTGTTGCTGTCCGGGGCACCACCTTGGAGGCGCTTCTGCTGGTGGATGGACTGTTGGTGCATAGTCGCTTCCATTGACTCAGGTCATAGCTGTTGGTGCTGCCTCATTGAAGGTGTCATCAATGGAGTGTTGGGATAACTTGCTATGACAACCATAGCTGAATAGGAAGGAGATGCAACAGAATTTGCAAAAACTTCCCCATACTCTGGGAATGATGCCGTCCCAGAAGATTGTGTCATGGCTGCTGGTGTGTGTGTGTGTGTGTGTGTTGTCACATAACCCTAAGTACGTCAGTATACATTCAAAAACAGTTTAAAGGGACCTTAAAACACTTAAAACCAACAGCAGATTGTTTTAGAAGCTATTTCCTGTAGTTTGAGAGTCAGAAAACATGATAGTAAGGAGAGTTTGAGCTATTTCATAAGTTTTCGAAGGTACTATAAAGAAAGTTAAACATTTTTAGAATCCTTTTGGCTACATTCATTTTCAGAGGTGTAAAACGAGATGAAAATTCAAATTAGATCTAACACTTGTGTTTTAGAAAATTATATTAAGGAGATATCGTGAAATTGGTGATCTTGCAAGCTCATGGAAAATATTGGACAAGAAATTGTTTTCACTTAATTTTCAATGTGCAGTTAAGATTTATAGCTCAAAATGTTCAGCATAAAATAATATGTAACATATGAATAGATAGTCAATAACTAACAGGAAAGTATGTTTTTTAGACAAAATAAGAGATTTAGCTGACTTTGCAATTCAACATTTCTGTGTACATATGGGTCTGAGGGCATAGAAATGACATTTAGATTAAAGAGAAGCTTTTGCTGAAAACGTGGAGTGATTTTCTTAAAGATTCTGACAATATGTAAGCCGTAAAAGGGAAATTAAGGTTTGATAGTAATGGCTGCTAGAAAGCATTATTTTGGAAACAAAGCATTAGCATTAAGGGAAATAGATAACGAGAAAATAATATTACTATCAATAGATAATCAAATTTAGCAAAATTTGAGATATATTACAGATTGGTAGCACTAATATATTTGGAGATAATCATCATCAAAGTTTTTAGCTCACTTTACACCTATAGTCTGAGTAGATTTTCACTATCAAATACATTTCGGATCTAGACATGTTATATGTCAAAAGTTGAGGAAACTTTTATAGAATATTTTGATAGGAGAATCATTTCAGAATTATAGGAATAATGACAGATTAAAGCTTTTACAACTTTAGCTCGAAATCCACAACACCTAGGAGAAAAACTCTCATAACTAAAATGACGTTTAAAATATGCTTCACAACATACCAACATTTCAGAATGATTGGAATAAAAATAAGGTTTCCCTTTGTTTAATTAAGCATATGCTGAGTCAGCTGGCCCAATATGAATATAAGAAGGCACCACTAGCCTAGGCGAGCAGCAGTAGTCCAGCAGAAATTGAGCGGCGAGGGCAGCATGTTGGTCGGTCACTTTAGTAGTGACGCAACAGTCGTGCAGGCTCAATCTTCCTTTGAGATGAACTTTTAACTTTCACATCTAGGGGTTAGGAGGAAGTTGCTTACTGTGAGTGGATGGTTTAACCTGTAATCATTTATTTCAGATAGAAGTCTGATGCTTTTCTGTTAGACCTAAGCTGGTACCGAGTTTATGAATGAGAACTTTTGAACAATACATAATTTATCAAGAAGTCTAGAGTTTTATTGTGAACAGACTTTTATCTCTTGAGGTATCCTTTTTTTTATTTTGCGAGGGATTGGCGACAACGGGCAAAGAACAACTAGGTACCAGGACACGATCATAGTTAAGACAAGCTGCTGCTACAACCCCAAGCAGCAGAATGTTTTACAGTGTGTGGTTACAACATCTGGAGCTATCCATACCTGACGAAGACAGCAGAGCCAGCTGTTGAAACATAGAGTTTACATGAACTCCCGTGAAGTTTGAATTGAATCAGTATGCTGGGAAAGTCTCTACTCACTCATCAATGATAATGTGGTTTGTAGCCACAGTTTGTCTTCTGTTTGAAACAAATAGTAAAATACACAATTATGGCATTAGAAGTAAAAATGACCTTCACAGGGATTACATGTCATTGTCATTTGTTCTAAAATGAGTCCAATATTTAGGGATACATATCTGAAATAAACTCCCAACTCATCTAGCAGATAAGATTAAATTGAGGAAAAATTAAAAGAATTTTTAACTGACAACTTCTTCTACTCTGTGGAATAATTTATTTCTAAGGTATCTACAAAATAATTGCAAGTAGTTTGTGTAAATGCAGTTGATGTAATTAATGTATTATGTATGCTGTAACTGTACAACTTCTGGTGTATTTATCCGTTTTGTTATGTAATTGTGCATCTGTATATTGACCAATTTCCATGTCCCATGGAGCCAGTCTTCTTCTGAATAATCCATTTGGATGGTACAATAAATCAACTTTGGCTATGTTTCTTTGTATTTAATTTTCTTCACTTCCATTCTTTGAGAATGTTGTTTCTTTTCTTCCTTGGTCTATTTTCTTCCCATTCATGTATTTCTGTCTTTCCTGAAAACCTGCGTTTTGTATTACTTCTCTAAAGAGTGATCTGTTGTCTATTATATCTGTTTTCACTCCAGAGTTTTTCGTGTCCTTTTCAGTTTTGATGAACCATGTGGGTTGATTGTATTTGTATTTGTTTAGTAAATAAGTAATGTTGAAGTGCTGGACAGGGTCGGTGAAAGCAGAAAAATTCTCCAAGTAATAGAGGAGAGAAGAAAAACTGGATGGGAGACTTGTTGAGAGGGAAGTGCCTGATAAAATACTCCTTGGAAGGTCTAGTCTGTGGGAGGAGAATAAGAGGAAGAAGGAGGTACAAAATTATAGAGAACATCAAGGAAGATGGCAACTACATGGTTCTTAAGAGAAAGGCAGAAGATAGAAGAGCATGGAGAGCAGCCAAGTGAAAACCTGCCCAAGGGCAGAAAACTGATGATGATGATGATAGTAAGATGATTTGTTTTGTAGGTCTATTACTATCCATTCTTTATATGTGCCCATAAAATTGATTTCTTCTCTTCCTCATTATAACTGTTAATTTTTCTATTTCAAAATATAGTTATCAGTTTGGTTTTAATTTCTAATCAGCATTACTATTATGTTTGGATCCTAGTATTTTTCTCTAAATTCTTGTTTCTACTTTTTCCAGTTTTTCAAAATCCCCATATCTTGTTGACTTTAGTGTTTCTGCCAAATATAACATTTCTGGTCATGCCACTGGTTGATAGTGCCTTACTTTTGTGTTCGATGATAAAGATTTTTTGTTATATACATTCTTTGTCACATGAAATGCTCTTTCCATTTCATATATTCCTGTTTCTATCACAGTCTCTTCTTTTGGACTGGACAGTGTCACTTGCCATCCAGCCTATGCCTCACTGGTGGCTTTGCTAGAGTCTCTTCCTGAGAGAGAGGGAGGATAAAATGGAGCCACCTAGTTTATGGACAATCCCTAATTTTCAAATGTGTATGTTATAAGTCAATAAATAGGGCCTACTGTACTTCAATACTTTGTAACAAAAAGACACATTTTATATCAAATTCAAATTTTTTGCTCTTATTGTATTACCCTTTAAATGAAAGTGAAGGTTAATAAAAAAATATCATTTATTTGCATGCACTCGTAATAACTTTGGCTTATGATTTTACCTTCCCCTCACCCATACAAACATGTTTTTTTGTTTGCATACATATTTTGTTTGCACCTGTGAATATATGCATGTCTGACTGACTGCCTCAATTCTCTGAATAAACTTGCACCACTAACTCATTTAGCTTTTCTTTAGTTAGTGATAGGGAATATTTTTCTTTGAGCAATGAGTGATAACTTGAATTTTCTTTTAGTAGGACAGACTCTTCTTCCCAACTCTTAAACAAGTTAGTAAACCATTCTCATAACACTCGCTATTCATATATTTTTTTTGTTATAGTAGATGCACAGCTGGAATACTAATTTTCCAAAATTAGTCAAGTGCCCTATTGTTACTGGATTCTATTGAAATTTGGTTGATATACATATCTTTGCTAACCTGGTTGATTTTTCTTCTTTTCTTTCTTTAGACTATCCTTAATATCAAACAAAATGAATCTTATATTTGTAGTAAATATTTTTAGATTAGTTAACCAAGAATTCATAATTATTCATACATAGTCTACTTAGGAATATGGTACATTTTTTTACTTGTATTTTTGACCTCACCTATTACTAATTGTTCCAATTTTGATTAAAAAAATATAAATAAATAAATAAAAATATTGCTGAAAGTTTTTGAAAAATATATGAATCTATTGTACTGGTCTGTGGTGGGTGTATAGGGTGAGGATGGAAGATAATAACGGAAATTAAAGCCTGTGGGATGTCTAGTCTGCAGGATGTGTTGATATGCCAATTCCCACCTGTGGAGTTCAGATTGGGAGGTAGTGTCTGGAAGTAGTCTAATGGCTCTGACTGTGAAGCAGTTATTAAGGTCGCGGATGTTGTGAGTACTGGCATGGAGAGCAACGGGGAGGTCCAGGTTTTGGGAGTAAACTGTTCGTCTGTGATCATTCATTCTGATGGATAATGAGTTTGAGGTCAAGTCAATGTAGGAACTTGGACAGTGGAGGCAGGTGAGCTGGTAAATGAGATGGGTGGTTGTACAAGTGGCATGACCTATTATGGGGTAGGTTTCACCAGTACCTACATTGGCCTGATTACCCATCAGAATGAATGGTCACAGACAAACAGTTCACTCCAAAACCTGGACCTCCCTGTTGCTCACCATGCCAGTACTCACAACATCCGTGACCTTAATAACTGCTTCACAGTCAGAGCCATTAGAGTACTTCCAGACACTACCTCCCAATCTGAACTCCACAGGTGGGAATTAGCATATCAACACATCCTGCAGACTAGACATCCCCAAGGCTTTAATTTCCATTAATATCTTCCATCCTCACCCTATACACCCATCACTGGCCAGCTCAATAGATTCATATATTTTTCAAAAATTTTCAATTATATATATATTTTTTATTATTACTATTTGTTCACCCATTTTAATATTATGATTTATACTCATGGTTACATTGTCGTTTCTCCCCCCACCACCTCCGACGGTCCATTGCATTCTATGAGTGGCTGCGTAGAACGCAAGTCTTGCACTAGCCCAGCCACTTACACTTGAAGGGTTTTGCCCGAAATATTGTATTTTCTTTGTTTGTGGGTTGTTTTGTGTTGCTCTGCCCTCCTCCCTTCAACTTTGGTGAGTGTTGGGTGACAGTTTTCATTTGTTAAAGATTGTATCATTTAGGAATGGGTATATAAATATGCCAGTATTATAGTCCTTAAATCTCACATAAGGTTAAGTATTAATTACCTAATTACTACTGAAATCAATAAAATAACCTGTGTAGGACATCAATATAAAATTTAAAACTTTGATAAGTTTAGTTCATGATCTAAATTTTCATTCTTGTTAAATAACTACCGGTAATCTTATATCTGCTTATTTTTTGTATTTATTTTTTGCTCACAACCTGAAAAACATCAAGGTCATTAGTGGTGCAGGAAAGACTTGTAATGAGGAACATGAAGGCATTTGGCCATGGTATTTTAAAGGAACCATCCCATCATTTACCTGGTATGGTTTCGAGAACTATAGAAAATCTAAATTTTCCAGGTGGGGAATTTGAACCTCTGTCCTCCCATATGGAAGACCAGAGCATTACCACTCATGCACACATTCCTTATATAACTATGCCGTTTTCAGTATCATTTTAATTGCGTGTTTGTTTACAGTGTTATGGAATGGCATAATTTTCATGTGCTATCAATTGAAAAGAATATAGTGAAAGGACTGAAGCATAGAAATGCCACAGTTTTCTCTTGCAGTATATCAAGATATAGTGCAAAATGTGAATAAAACTGAACAACATTAACAAATATAAAATAGATTTTATTTGTATCTGTTATCACTATTTTTTATTTGTACAGAACACTTGAACTGTTTTAGTGCAGTTGTTATAGAAATTATAAGTATTACGGTACTTATTTAGTTTGGACATGGAATTTAAAAAAAATTGTACCCAACATCACTGCCCATCACTGGAAAAATCACAAGACAAATTTTTAATTTTGTATCTTTTATATAAGTCAGACCCCAACGATTGTAGGTAAATTTTCATAGAATTGCGGTGCTGTTACTGAAATACTTGTTAGTAAATTTATTGTATGATATGTTTTTAGTCTTGCTGTATTTAGTTTTCTTCAGTTTGTGCCCTTATGTCTCTTGATATGTATGCAAACATATGAGAATATAATGCTACTTTCAGCTCTACAGTTATTTATTTATACATTTAATCTATGTCAAGCTTCTTAAATGAGCCTTCCAGTCCATAAGCCTCAGCAGTCGAGGATTTTCCCTTCCTCTTTGACTCATCAGATTTCCATTTTTCTGTCTCCACAAACCATTCTTGACTTTCTTCCATTTTGTTTCTTAACACACCTGAAAGCAGATTTTAAAAAAAATGTATTAATATTCAGTTTTTAGGCTGTAATGTAAATAAGAATTTTGATTTTTATCAGCTAATAACCTGATAATTCTTCCATGCTAGCTGCATCGCCACCATAATCTTTTGGTAAAATGTTCTTTGGTATATGTGAATTCATTGGTGTTAAGTCTGTTGAGTAGAAATGCAACTGAAACAAAATGAATGTTTACTGAATTATTAGTTATTTCACAAATACATAGATTTAAAGAAGGCATTATTTATTGGCTTACGCGTTCCATGAGCTCCTTCTTCATAAAAGGCTTCATTAAACTTATCAATTTATCTGCAACAGGACTCATATTCACCATGTTTATACTTTTCATTCTCAGTCTTAGACCTTCCTAAAATATTAAAAGAGTGGGAATATTTCTAAATTTATTATTAACAAAAACAAACATCTTGACTAGTTACTTATTCCAATTTTGCTTTCTGTAATTCCTGTGACTTATACATACTGTCTTTTTAATAAACTAATACATATGTAAGCACTAAAAATACTGAGCCCAGAATTCCTAAACAAAACAATAGGAGCTATGGAGTAAACACTTTGTAAAGAGTGACAGGTTTTTTTTTAAGGTAAGGTTCAGTGTTAGAATATGGAAAAAAAACTAATCTTGGTGAAAACTGAAGCCAAGAAAACATATAATTCAAGAGTTGTTTAATTCTGATAGTATATAACTTGAAAAAAATAAAGAAAGTGTGTTGAGGAAACAAATACAAAATGGTAGATGGGTACTAAATTGTATATCTAGTATATGAGATGTCTTTGTTTCAAATCCTGATGTTGCTAAGTTTTTTGTCATGTCTTCTACTTCTGAAAAAGCTTAATTCGTGTCAGTACATTAACAGAGATCGCTTGATGAGCTTTTTTCCATCTCGGAATGCAGGTCCAGTCATGGCAGAGTTGGAATTTCTTAGCAACTTGAAATCCTATCACCAAGTCTTTAAAACTGTATGAATATAATTTAAAACCACCATATCTTTATATGTCCTGTGAAAGAAAAGGTTAAGTCATTTTTAGAGGTGGGGAACTTTCAACAGATAAGTGCTGGTGGGTGGGAAAGGTGACTCTGATGGTAGACGGTGGTGGATGTAGAAATTTTCCAAGACGGGTCAAAAAATTTCCGTCCCTTTGAACATTATTTTGCTGCCCCAATTGTAGAAACCCAAAGTGATGCCACACCGATTGTTGCAAAGCCCCAACCCTACTGTCAACGATGCCAAAAATAGTGGTGCCCCTAGATCTGGCACTGACAGAATAATGAAAAATAAATATAATCGAAAAAGTTGGAAAAGAAGAAATCCTTTATCAAGACATTTAATATGTAGTGCCATACATATGTTGGTGTTGAAGGGAAAAAAATGACTAATGATTCATATTCCTGCAACATAGAACCTAACTGAGAAGGACTAAAACAGGCTGTGGTATAAAGAGATGTGGTTTCTAAGCTTTATAATGGAGAAAAAAGAGATTGGGAGAGGATAATCTCAGAAAGTAAGGAGTATGGTTTACTGAATCACTCATTGGAACATATAGGGTATTAAAAAAAGATAAAGGAGAAATTAATATGAAATATTAATTACTGTTAGCAAAACAACTGTTAGCAAAGGTGGTAGCTGAGAATAGGAAATGGGAATGGAAGCTTGGAAAGGAAAGTAGACCCATTAACTTGCTGAAGCTTATGGAATGACAGCAATGACAATGCAGAACCCTGCATTGACTTCTAATCTAGCCATGTGCTCCTATGTCTATACATCAGTAATGGATGTGCCTGAAATATAGTGTTTTCTCACAGCAGCCCATATTTCTTCTACTTTGGAGGGTAATAGGTCTACATTATCTTCCTTCCATGTCAATACTGCCTCATGGCATCTCTTTATTCTCCACTGATTCTGTGATAGAAACATGGGAAGGCAAAAGAAGATAATGAGGCTTATTCAATATCATGGTTCAGGGACTGGATACAAACATTTCTATGTAGTTTTTAACCCCTTAAGAGCTTTAAAAAGTTGTATTATTAATAAATTGGTCAGTATTTATAGTTGGATGATGAATATATGTTTTCAAAGACCTTAAAAGCCCATGAAGAGATGTAAAGAGCTGTAGGTCAGGAGAACCAAATAATTTCACATATCAAAATTGCTTAAGTAAACCAAACAGTTGTAATGTAGTTCTTGGTTATTGACTTCTTACAGATATAAAATTATTTTTTTCAGACTCTGTGAATAGATTTAAAATCCTCCTGCAAACTCTCATGCAAACTGAGGGTTTATGTGTTCATTGATAACTATATGTAATATTAGATTATATGTTTTATCACAATCTTGATATACTCTGGAAGTAGATTTTTTTTACGTAAACTTAAATTTTGGTTATGCTTACATGCAAATAATTAGATTCACTTATGAATATAAATATTCAGTTTAAAATGACTATGTCCATAAATTGGGACTCAATTTCAGGCATAGGGATGAGGGAAGATTTTATTTCGTAGGTAAGGGTGTCAAGGATTGCAATAAATTAAGGAGAGAAATGACTAATAATTCAACAAAAATGCTAAAAATTTAAAGTTGAAATTAGTAAATGGAAAATGTAGGTGGAAAAAAGAAAGGTGGAAAAATTGGTGTGCAGGGAAATTTCCACCAGAGCAGGTGCTCAATCACAATTAAACTAAGTTACACTCTTACTAAAAATAATACAATATACAACTGCAGCCCATTGATAATCCATATCAATATTTAAAGTAAGTGTTCCTTTGAATGAAATATTTTTTTATTATTTTTATTTTCTGTGTGTCTATAAACTGTGTTTGGTAAATAATACCAAAGCATAGAAAAAATCACATAGGAAGAACTAACGTGGTAATAAATTCTGAAAAAAAAATAATACTCACTTGAACATAAACAATATAGGTCTTCAAAATATTGATATTCAGTTTGGCTATATGACCAAAAGTAAGTCCTGCTACATCATGTACAAAATGATAACCAGCTACTGTCCCTTCTTCACGCAGCGCAATATCGAACGTCATGAGCAACAGTTTACATACATCAGCATGGACAAATCTTGTAGTATCTGTGTCGCAGAACTTTGTAACTATTATTTTATCTCCATTGGGAGTAAGTTTTGGGAGAACTGCAAAATTCCTGTAAAAAATGTGAGAAAAGTTTACCAGAATTAGAGTAATCAGTGTTAGATATCACTAATGCTATTAGCAGAAGTTCTGTTACTGTTTAGTATATGAATAGTTGAGTAAACTGCTATTTCACTATGAACACAGACTGTAAGCTCTGACTGTTTTGTTGTCCTGTCTGTGAAGGTAAACTTTAGTGTTATTTTAATGTTCTAAATCACTTTTAAAGTGTGTGGGAATTACATATACTGCATTGTTGATATTAAATATTAAACTAAGGAAAAAGGAAGTGCCTTGTAGGTGAATGATGTTGAAAATTATGGGCCAATTGGTTTGACATCAGTGGTTAATAAACTGATTGAAGAATTAATATGCAATCACACCAGAAATGTTTGAGAGGAAAGGGGTTTGAAAATTCTCAGTCTGGCTTTAGGCAAGGATTTTCCTTGAATGGGATAGTGGGCTACAGACAAAACACTTCAGATGAAATCAAACAGGGAGATTTATACAAGATGGAATTCATGCTCGAGTGGCAATATCCCTACAAACAAACCTTTTTTCTTTAAAAAAAGTTCATTGACTGCAATAACATCACCTAGGTACTTTTTCCCTTTGAAAATTTTAATTTAAAGTTCATCCAATGTTTCTGATAAGTTGTTCATCATTTCCTGTGGTAAGTGGTTTCAATATGTGATTCCCTTGACAGAAAAAGCATAAAGTGTTGTCAAATAAGGTGAAAACATTGTAGAGAAATAAAGTGTATTAGTTGGTAAAAGAATTTATAAAAATTATAAAGCAAACAGTTATGATAGGAAATTCAGTATCAAAATTGGTGGCTGGGAAAATAGGGATTCCAAAGGATAATGAACTGGTACCATTACTATTCATTATTCTAATGACAAAATTGTGTTGATGTTTTACATTCAGAAGTTATGTTGTTTGCAGACGACATAATGATACGTATAAGTAATTGAATTATAATAACCGAGGACTGTGAACATCTGCAGGAGGAAATGAATGGAATATCTAGATCGGTAGGTTAACATTGATGATCAATGCTAAGATTTAGCCTGTTAGGTACATTGCAGATCACATAATGGCATGTATTAGGAATGTATTAGGTTAAAAATTGAAGAAGACTGTGAACAGCTGGATAGGATAACTAGTTGGGAAGGTCAACACTTATGAAGATAAAAGTCAAGAAGATTCAGCTTATTGGGCACACAGATAATAACTAAAGGTTGTTTGTGATTAGAGGGGGATAAAGGAATTGCTTATTGAACACTTTAAATACAAATATCTTGACATAACATTTGATATTTATATGGACATGATGGGTGGTGGAAAAAGTTTCAAAATTATACCTGTATTGGTGAGATTTATCAAAGAAGTGAATGAGTTGGATTACAGAACCTTGATCAGATCATTTAATTTAATTTAATTTAATTTAATTGCAATGGAGCACAGGCTCCGGTGGCCAATCTCCCTACACACCCAACTTCTCCCTATCATACACTAACCTACGTTTGCCCTCTACAAATTTTAACTTTAAATTCTCTTAACGTTTTCAGTAAGTTATTCATCATTCCCCTTGGTAACTCATTCCAATCCCTGACACCCTTACATAAAAAAGAGAATCTTCCCACACCCTTGTGCCTGAAATCGAGTGCCAGCTTGTGCTCATCTTTTCCCTTCCATGAACTACTTTTCATACCTACTGCAATATCTTTCCATGCCTCATCGCCAGTATACGCCCTGTATACTCCCATTACCCTCCTCATCCTCCTCATGTCTTGCAATGAATCCCATTCCAGCTCCTTTATCATATCTGTCACCGATTGCATTCTGCGATAATTTCCAGAAACAAATCTAGCAGCCCTTCTTTGCACCTTCTCCAACTCCTGTATTTGATACTCAAAATGTGGGGTCCCATACTACACTACCATATTCGAGCAATGGTCTTACCAAAGTTTTGTAACCAAATTCCTTTACTTCTCTCGTGCATCCCCTCATCACTCTCTCCAACAAGTGCAGAATTTTGAAACCTTTCCTACCACCTGTCCAATGTGTCCTGCCCAGTTAAGCTTGTTATCAAATGTAATGCCAAGATATTTACATTTCAAGTCTTCAGCAATCAATTCTTTCCCCACCTTATATTCATAATTAACCTTTTGTTTTTTATTTGTGTATCTAATTAGTTGACTCTTCTTTGCATTTATCTTCATCCCATGTTTACCAACCCAACTAGATATCCCGTCTAGATCACCCTGCAACTTTTTACAGTCCTCTATCGTTTTGATCCTTTTATACAGCATTATGTCATCTGCAAACATCTAATTTCAGATAGTAAACAATCAACACAATCATTCATTAGAATAATGAATAGCAATGGTCCCAATACGCTACCCTGCGGCACTCCCATTTTTACTTCCACTTTCCTTTGATACCGCATTTCCCAAGGTATAAAACTTTCTGTTTTATACCTTTTAAAAATTCTTCTACCCAGCAAATCACTTTTCTATCCACTCCAATAGTTTTTACCTTATTTACTACCATTTTTGGCTCACTCGGTCAAAAGTCTTTGAAAGATCTAGTGATTCATTATCAATTTGGCGTCCCTTGTCCATTTCATCTGAAATCTTGCATATATCAACCACCAAATGAGATTCGCATGAATATCCCTGCATAAACGCCATGTTGCCTACTGAAAACCACTTACGCTTCCTCCATATATTTTCTGATGTGGTTTCATATCAGTCTCTCCATTAATTTACCTACCACTGATGTCAAACTGATTGGCCTGTAATTCTCAACTCTATTTCTCACCCCTCCCTTATGTACCGGTACTACTATTGCACTTTTCCAGTCCTGTGGTAAGCAGCAAGTGTCTAGACTCAATTTAAATAATATTTCAAGATAAGGTACAATGTCACATCCGGCTATCTTTAAGATATCTGTAGTAATATTATCTTCACCAGCCCCTTTATGTTTTTTCAGCTTTCTTATTTCCTTTCATGATTTCCTCAGGATGGATATCAAATTTTTTACTATCGTCATTTCTAATTGTGTTGTAAGCTCGTTCTCCGAATTAGACCCTCCTGTTTCTGATTCATTGTCCCTAATGCTTTCTCTGAACCAGTTACTTAAAATCTCTGCCTTTTTCAAATCGTCAGTAACTTCTTCTCCATCCTTATCTATAAGTGTCTCTACATCCTCCCTTCCCCTCAGTTTCCTGATATAGCCATAGAAATTTCTAGATGCATCAGTCAATGGTCCCCTGCACTGACAATACTCTTCATAAACCCATCTTTAGCCATTTTCTTTGCTGTTATTAAGTCCTTGTTTAGTTGTTTTAAATATTCCCTACTACCCTGCTGTCTCTTAACTCTGTTATGTTCTTTTCTTACCAACCTCTTTAACCTCCTCACTTCCCTATTATAGTACATAGGTTCTCTACTTCTCTTTATTTTTTGCTTTGGAATAAATTTTTCTTCCCCCTTTCTTATTATCTCCTTGAACTCTTCCCACCTTGACTCTACTGTACCTGAGCCTTCCTTCCATTTGCTGAATTGTTCTCTGAAATATCTCCTCAAATTTGAAACCTGTGCCTTTTTATAATTGTACCTATTTCCCCCTTCAATTTTGGCTGCTGGTTTACTGAATCCTCTAATATCCATCAGAACTGCTTCATGATCACTTATTCCTTCAGTTACTTGA
This sequence comes from Vandiemenella viatica, assembly GCA_031002005.1. Classification (NCBI taxonomy): domain Eukaryota; kingdom Metazoa; phylum Arthropoda; class Insecta; order Orthoptera; family Morabidae; genus Vandiemenella; species Vandiemenella viatica. The sequence continues at coordinate 80,819,462 of CM061914.1, forward strand.
TACCTCAAAAGGTTTTCATCGGGCTTAATTAGAAATATATCCAAAATATTTTGTCCCCTAGTGTTTTGCTCAACCACTTGTGTAAATCCTCCTTCCCTTATTAAGATATTTGCAAATCTTTGTTCCCTTGTGTTATTTATCTTATTCCCTTCCCAGTTTACACCTGGTAAATTTAAATCCCGCCGATGATGATCATTCTATTCTCACCTCTGAATCTGAGTATGTAGAATATTGTAGAATATGTAGAATATGTAGAATATGGCAGTTCAGTATGAAAAACCACATTTGGGTATCAATACAGAAGCAGGAAAGATGTAAAAGAGTGTAAAAGGTGTAAAAGAGAGGTGTAGATTTGTCTTTGTAAATTATTGCAGAACATGATCAGTAACCAACATGATAAAGAAATTGTATTGACAGTCATTGGAAGATGGGAGACTGGGAGAGAAAGTGCTGGGAGTCTTAATTGGGTGATGATACTTGGATGAATATGACAATTCCTTTCATGCGCAATGGAGTGTGAAAATTTTCTAATGTGGGTTATGGAAGTGCTGAACAATTTACCTGAAACACTGGAAGACTTTAGAATTAAGTCTCAAAGTTCTAATGTAAGCGGTAAAATTTCATTCAAAGAATTGAAGATTAAATAATAATAATAATAAAATGGAAAATTGGCTGTGTAGATAAGTTGTCATCAGAGCATATACTCCATTGCTTTAAAATTAAATCAAACAAATGGAATTCAGTCAGATAAATTGTTATATAACCTTAATTTTGCCAATATGTTATCAAAATTAGTTAAAAGAGCTGTGAGCTCATAAGAAATCAACAGCAAAAAATGTTTAGCATCATTTTATAGTAGTTTCCAAGTAAAATATTATATTAAACACTAAAGTTCGATCATAATGAAATGTAAACATTAACTATAAAGGAAGTTTGGTTTATTATCTAACAGATTTTACTTCCTTTGTGTACAGATGAGCAGTAGGAAATTATGAGTCAAACAAGATATGACACTTAAGGTCAATAAAAGAGTACTAAGAAGATATTTGAGATTAACTGTGAGTGGAAACCTGGGAAAAAATGATGCCAAGGTTTTTTTTCTTTCCCTCCCACATCTTCAATTTTTAAGTGACAGTAAAGATTTATAGCTCAAAAGATGAAGAAAAAAATTGAACTATTATATATAAAATCAGAATCTGTAGTTAAAACAGAAGTGAGCTCTATTTTGATAACTTTCACATTTAAAATTGTGTGTTGGTCACAACAGAGTATTCTTACTGTGAATGTAGAGCGACCTTGTAAATATTAAGTAATATTTTGGCTGAAAAGGCTAAAAGAATAAAATGGTAACGCTATATAAAGGAGAGCAGATAGCAAATAAAAAACATAACCATTGGATAGAAAATTAAATTCTATAAAGTTTGACATGTGTTATAGATCAGCAGCACCTGTATTTTTGGAAATAAATAATTTATTTTAACTTGTGCACAATAATGGTAAAAAGTAGTTTGCACTATGAAATACAGTTGGAATCAAGTCATGTTATATATCAATAGTTAGGAGAGACTCTTTAGAATGTTTTAAATAAACAATTAGCACAGAAACTCAGAATTTTTGAAGTAGAGGAAATTTCATCTTGTATAGCTTCAGGAATTTGTTTTATTAAATAACGGTTGCATTTAGAGAAAAAATTATAATAACTTAATTTGATATTTAGACTGGGAGCAATAATATATAAATTTTTCAGGAAGATAAGATAAAAAAAAAGGATAAGTATTGCACACGACTCAAAACTTTCATAAGATAACCGATCATGTATAAAGGATGCCTTAAGAGACTTTGTAGAGAGAGGATGTACATGTGTGGAGTGGTTCACACCATGTGGTAGGTGAAAGAGGGTGAATGTAAAAGTATTGTGATGTAGAGTAGTCCTTCATAGTAGCTTATTTCTGATGGAAAATAGGTCAAGTTTTTGATGATATGGAACTTTAATAAATATATGGAATCATCAGAAACTGCTTGCAGCTTGTATCATTGTTTTTACCTGCAATCATTATTTTGGAGAGGAGTCTGTGCTATATTCTGGTAATTTATGATGTGAAGAACTTTGAACAATATTTGAAACTTCATTAGTTGCCTACAGAGGAAACTTATTTATGGACATACCTTTATCTCATGGGGTTACTACAGGGGACTGGCGACGATTAACCATCAGGCAACATTAATGGTTATAGTTTAAGTGCAAGCTGTATGCATAACCCCCATGCAAGCAGTTAGCCTCAACAAAATACCTACTTGCAGGGGCAGATCCAGGATTTTGGTTGCCGAGGGGCTTGAGCGGATTTTGGTTTGGGAGGAGTTTTTTTTTAATTTATGGCTTTATGCCTCATTGACGTCGAGGTCATTAGAGGCGGGATGGGATGGGGGCAAGGAACAGGAAGGAATTTGGCCATGGCATTTTTGAAGGAAGCATCCTAGAATTCGCCTGGAGTGATTTTTGGAAACCATGGAAAACCTAAATCTGGATGCACGGATGGGGATTTGAACCGGCGTCCTCCCAAATGCGAGACCAGAGCCTTAACCATTGGGAGGGGGCCTTGAGTGGACTTTGGTTTGGAGGGGGGGCTTGAGTTGGGCAAAGGTAGAAGAGTAGTCTCCTCGGATTGCTGCCCCCTTAAAACATCAGGAGAACTAAAAAAGTTTATAAAATTACGATGTTGGGATGATCCTAGATTCTTTTGTGGGGGGAGGGGGCTTGAGCAACCTAGGACCCCCCTGGATCCACCCCAACCTACTTGTAATAAACTGCACATACTTATAACACAAGTAAAATATATTTCAAAGTAAACATTTTTTTTAAGCATTTGGGGAAATGCTAAGGACTAGTTCCATTGCATTTCAGTAACATATAATGCTATCCCAATAATGTATAGCAGATCCTGTGTATATTAATATGGTAGTTTGTTTTAAAAAGTGATAAATCTTCTTTCAATATCCCTACAATACCGATGTGGGTGACTGCTATTTTATAGCTAGCCGACACATAGTATAAGCGCAATGTAGTACTGTGTGTTGTTACAAGTGGAAAGGGCAAATTGCATTTTGACACCAAAGTGCAATTGTGTGCATATGTGTATGCTCCAGCATGAGCACAACAGCCACTTAATTCCCCAACCCTAATCTAGTTGCCACCATAGAAGTTCTCACTTCAGGATAAAGATTAAACAAATCTAATATTTGCCACTTTTCTAATTGTTATTTCATGTAACATTATTGGACTGTTATGTTTTAAAAACTTGAAAAAATATCTTTTGACAACCTGTTAAAAAAATTTAATTGCTAAAAGTGTTTTCACGCTATTTTTAAAATTTTTTTTTTTTTTTTTTAATAATGAATTAGCAATGTCATAAAAGCTTGTCACTTACAAAATACTCCACACAGTTTGTAGGTTAGGCTGTAAGGGGTCTTTATTAGCAAAGACCTCAGGACTATGAGCACAAATAGTGTAACATGCCTCAATTGTCTTCTTTGCTTTTTCCAAGCTGTAGAAACAACTATGCAAAAACAGGATTAGCTGATCATCTGTAACACATTAAAAGTATTTACTGATTTTGGTAAGAAGATTGTTTTTTTTTATTTTTTATTAAAATCACATTTAATTTATCTTATATGTTTTACTTCAATACTTACTCGTAAAAAAAAAAAAAAAAAAAGGATCGGTGTAGTCACTATTGCTGTTCATTTAATAACAAATATAAAAATGTGCTTTACTGATATGATTTACAGAAACTTTTTATTTTTTTCAGGTCAGTATCATTAATTAATCAGCTATTTTAAAGAAATTCACTAGACAAATAAAATAAGCACATGGACAAAATTTAAAATATAATGCCATCTTCTTCACATTGAACTCATTCATTCTATCTAACACACAGATTGAGTTAATTTTTAATTAATTCTGAATTTGACTGTGTTTAATGAGTGGCCTGAGACCTCTTGGAAGCTTAAAAAAGTGAATTGTAAATATATATTATAAATATATTATAAATATAAATGTTTCCCTTCTATCTGACTGTTTAAACTTTTTTCAATTGAAATTTCAACTAATTTATGTTCTAGATTTGATTAACAAAAACCCACATTCTCTAGGAAGTAGATTGTTAATATACAAGTACATAGCTATGGTACCTCCTTGGCCAGGTGATCCACTTCCCTCTGAATGGATATAGTTTTATACCAAAATATTGTAAAATTGTTTTAATCTCATGTTTTGTGTGTTCATCGCAGCAATCCATCCATTAATTTTCACAAATGAAGGATTATTTTCCCTATGGTTTGTTATTTGCATTGTCTGAAGGTTTTGGCCTTTTATGATTGTAGTGTTATGGAGTACACTACAAGTGACACACTTCCTAATATTTGCACCTAGTTTGGTGAGCGCTAGCAAGTTAGTGGACATAGCAGAGGGTGCTCAATGTCAAACTGAAGTGTGACTGTGGGTGACTGAAATGGACAGTTTCTTTCATCTATTGTGCAGACACACTAAGAGGGCTATTTGTTTCATGTTTCTGCCACCACATGGCGCGGCTGGGCTGGAGGAATCTGATTGGCAGTGAAGTATTGCCGTGAAATATCCACGGTATGTGGGTGCAAAGGGGATATTGTCTTCTGGTCGTGTTATTGACATGGTAATGTGAAAGTACCTAATTTCTCTTTGCATTTGTGTCCACATGTGATCTTGGAATACCCAAAGTGCCCTGTAAAGAGGTTCTTGTGTCTCTAACTTATAAACTTTTCAGCCAGTTTAGTTTTGGACAATAAGGACAGCATCCTAATATTTTATTAGTCAGAAATCGAGTTTAATATGAGCCATGCCGGAACTAATTTACTGTTTACAGTAATTAAATATGTTTTTTTGAATAAATATAAATTGTTTGTCAATTGTAATGAGATTTAATTTGTATCCCATACTCAATACATGATCAATATTTGAGTAATTAACAAGTTTAATTAACAGTAAGAATTTAGATAATGATCTAAGTAAGAGAGGTAACGTTGCAATGATATATTAACATTCTTCACATATTCATTCATCATAGTTAACACAGTTCTCCATAAATTTAGTTACATCATTTTTAGGCATATTACTTCTGTAGTCCATTTTACACTGACAATTTCTAAAACATGATGATAAAAATACATGTAATTCCTAATCACAATAATCATGAATAATTTTTTTAATCACTCTACTTTTACAATTATCATTAGATATGTTTGCATTTATTTAATAATCCCTTGAGGTTATGTAATTACATTATTTAAACCAAATTCTAAAATAATATATTTCAACATTTCCATTGGCACAATATATGAAAGCCCAATAATATTAAAGTAACCTTCTACTTTATTTTTCTTGTATTAATCTGAAATTTTACTTAGAAACTGGACTAACATTTGTGAGAAAGATTTAGTATCTTTGTTCAGATAATTATAAACCCATATTATAATAGCTTTGATTTTTTTGCTTATGTGTGCATCAATAGCTGCAACCTCAAAATCTTTCTTTCAGCTAAAATCTTTTACCCTCCCTAGCTCCTGATTTCTGAAATTTGTTTTACAAAATTGTAGTGTATGATAACCCTCCTTCCCTTTAATGTGCACAGAGATAACTTGGAAGAACATAAATTTCTAGCTGGGTAAAACTTGCTGAATAAGAAACAAAAACATTTAGGATATACGTAAGCAACGTCTAGATGTTAGACTCTAAGCCCATGCTTTTTAAAACACATTTAAATATATATATTTTTTTAAAATAATTAAATACATAAGTTATTTGATCTTTGTAAAATTACATGAAGTTACTTAGTCACAGCAAGTTTATAATTGTTCCTAATGTATCATCTATTTCAGATATTTATTGAATTTTTACATTAGCTATATTAAGACATATTACCAGCATTATGTAAACATTTCCGTACTACCCTACTGTTATGACAGATGGTCACAAATACTCTTTAAAAAAAATCTTTGAAATTCAAAACAGACAGCAGGCTACATTTCTACCCATTTCATTCCATTATTTTCTTCCTCTTAAACAGCTGTTTTATTGAATAGATCATTAATCTACGTATCATTTATTTATATTTGTTAAACACATCAAGCACTTCTGTGTTTAAAGTTTTAAGCTTTGTAATTTCTGTTAGAACTATAGTAACCAATAAGTCTCTGTATTATTCATGCATTGACATTAATTGAAATGGTACTAGTATCTTTAACTTTAAACTAATTCCAAAAGTTGTACAGAGTAATATTTTGTGCTGTAATACGTACCTGGGACATTTGGCAAATGAGACTGTTTCGACACCCAGTCTCTCAGATTTTCCAAATCACTTTGCTTTAGCTCTGGATTTTTGTTAAATTCATCAGTTGTTGTTACAACTTTCATTTCTGTTGGTGCCATTGGGAGTCGTGCCTGTAGAAAATAAGTAGTTTTGTTTTTACGATGCTATTAATAAAATTTAACAATTATGGAGCAGTAACCCAATCTGTGAGCCAATATTATAATAACAATAATATTAATTGATAAAATTTCAGTGGAGTGCACACTCCATGGCAATCTCCATACAAACCCGTCTTCTACTTTCCTTTTCCCACCTACTTTTTACTTTAAATTCTTTCAGTGTTTTTAGTAAGTTATTGATAATTTATCTTGGTAATTTATTCCCATGCCTTACACCCTTTCCTATGAAAGAAAATTTTCCCACACCTTTATGCTTAAAATCAAGTGCCAGCTTGTGGTCATGGTCATATTTACCCTTCCACACACCTCTCTTAATTATCCCACCAATATCTTTCATGCTTCATCGCCAATATATGCCTTGTACACTCCCATGACTCTCTTCACCCAGCTTCTATCCTCCAATGAATCCCACTCCAGCTCCTTTATTATATTAGTTACGGATTGTGTTTTGTGGTAATTTACAAAGACAAATCCAGCAGCCCTTCTCTGCACCCCCTGCAACTGCTGTATTTGATACCCAAAATGTGGGTCCCATACTACACCACAATATTCAGGCAGTGGTCTAATCAAAGTTTTGTAACCCAATTCCCTTACTTCTCTAGTGCATCCCCTCATCACTCTTTCCAACAGGTGAAGGATTTTGATCCCTTTCCCTATTACCTGTCCAATGTGTCCGGCCCAGTTAAGTCTGTTATCAAGTGTTATGTTGAAGTATTTACATTTCGAGTCTTCAATAAGCAGCTCCTTCCCTACTTTATAATCGTAATCAAACTTTAGCATTTATCTGTGTACCTAATAAGCAGGCTCCTCTTTGTGTTTATCTTCATCCCATGTTGACTCACCCAGCTAGTTATCATACTAGATCACCCTGCAGCTGTTTACAGTCTACTACCATTTTGATCATTTATATTACATTATGCCATCTGCAAACAATCTAACTTCTGACAGTACCATTAACACAATCATTCATTAAAATAATGAACAGCAATGATACCAATGCACTACCCTATGGAACTCCAATGTTCAGTCCTACCTCTTCTCTTACTGTATTTCCCATCCTAACTTTTTGCTTTCTACCTTTTAGGAATTCTTCTATCCAGCAAATAACCTTTTTATCAACTCCAATAGTTTTTACCTTATTTAGCACCATTTTATGGCTCACTTTGTCAAAAGCCTTTGAAAGATCCAGTGCTACACTATCAAATTGATTTCCCCTGTCCATTTCATCATAAATATCTTGTATATAGCCTACCGACTGAGATTTGCATGAATATCCTCATCTAAAGCCATGTTGCCAACTTGAAAACCACTTACGTTCCTCACAGACACATCTGATATGGTTGCATATTAATCTCTCCATTAATTTACCTACCACTGATACCAAGTTGATTGGCCTACATTTTCGATCCTATTTGTCATCCCTCCTTTATGGTCCAGTACTACTATCACACTTTTCGTCATCTGGTAAACAACATATATCGAGACTCAATTTAAATAATGTTTGAAGATGTGGTACAATGTCACATCCTGCTTTCATTAAGACACCTGTAGTAATATTAGGCACACTCGTCCTTTTAATGTTCATTAATAAATGTTGTGGCAGATTTTGAATATACTCTTGACACTTTTCTGAACAAAGCCTTTTCTTATGCTGAAGATGCTCATATTGTTTTGTAGAGATTGTTAATGTGGGTGATACTCAATGGTAAGTTAATTGACGAAGATAAACGTAGTGACCTGATAGAGACAGATTTTGCTTTTAGCTTGAATGATGATGCTTTCACCACATTTATGATTGTTCATTTGATGGTGACGTGTTATGTAAGGATGGTGACCTAAGCTCTTTCACTGGACTTGTAAGAAAGGGATATATTTTTTAAATCACTAGGGACATCTGTCCAAGAGTTGAAAAATCTCATGATTTTTCAGATAATACAACTTTAAAATGGCTTGTATCAAACCTTGTCAGTACCTTATTCCATTTGTGAGGAAGCTCAACTAAAGAAATTTGATTTACTAAATTCAAATTTTTAACACACACAAGGTATGACTGCCCAAGAACTGGGAACTAATCAACACAAATATCTTAAAAAAATGTATTATATAATGACTGTAAAGATTGTAATTTTTATTCTACCCCCACATGGTTGCAAAATATTCTTTTTTCTTTTTTTTTTTAAATTTCAAAATAGTACCATTTCTCTCACTTGCACTTGTGTTTCTGAAAAATTTGAGCTTGCAACCTGGTATAATCTCATGTGAATCTCAATTTCTTTGAAACTTATTGCATTTGCCCATATTATTTTATTTTCTTTGCAGACTCCTTACTACAACAATATTCATTCACATTACCCATTTCAAATTGAAATTAAGTGAACAACTATAACAAAAGTAACATCCACATTTTAAACAACTCTTTGTAATAAATGATGAGTGACCAAACAAACATCACTTGTAGGCAGACAGCTGTAAACTTTTATATGTGTTTTGCCAATAGTATGGACTCTCATTTTTGTAATACATTCCCTCATCTTTCTTCTCCAAACTGCATATTTTTGGAAGCCTAATATATCAGCACCTTCATGCTTATTATGACTTTAGCTACGATTACTATATTCTATACATCCTGATGATTAAAAAATACTGTTTTTGTAAATCAATCCTCATCTTTTAGCTCCTGCCTTAATTCATGGTGATACAAGTGCATTTTCTGGTTCTTCCATACTTTAATTGCCTTGTAGCTTTTCAAGCAATTTTTGTGTTTGTCATAACCAGCCGATATTATTTGTGGTAAGTGTTGGGTATTCCTTAGATTCATTGCCTTAAATAATTTTCCTGCTCATTATTATGTACATACACTGATGAGCCAAAGCATAATGACCACAGCCAACCATGAGATTAGATGCATTCTGGTGAAGTTGCGGACCAATCATGTGTTAAGGAAAGTGTATAAGAGGAGCAGAGATGCATGGGGAGTCATTATAAGAGTGATATGTGTGAAAAATTCACAAATCCACTGATATAAGAGACTTTGACTAAGGGAAGATAGTTATGCTGGTGCCTGTGAATGAGCTTCTTGGAAACAGAGAGGCTGGATATCTGTCCAGTAGTGAGTATCTATGAAAAGTGGCTGAAGGGCAGCAAAACCATGAGTAGGTAACTCGGTGGTAGATTTCCATGGCTGATCAAAGAACTTGGAAGTAGGAGGCTTGTCCACTGTAAGGCAAGAGAGGGGGTGATCTATGATAGATCTGATGACAGAGTACAATGTTGGTTCAAGAACAAGTGCTTTGGAAAACACCATTCAAGGGGGTGAATAGCAGACAGACCCTATGCATTCTCATGTTGAACAAATGACATCATCAAATTTGACTGTAGTGAACTGAGATCATTTAGATTGGACTGTGGATCAGTGGAAATGCGTCATCTAGTTGGATGCATCATGTTTATTTTCATACCAGGACAAAGATCATGTCTGGGTACACTGCTTTCCAGGCGAACACTGATCAAAACACAAGATGCCACAGATACATGCAGATGTAGGCACTATTATGGTTCAGGGAACTGGTGTAAGGATCAAAGGTAATAAGACAGGTGTAAACTACCGGTATGTGACTATTATTGTAAACCACCTGCATGCCTCCACGTTTAATGTCTTCCACGATGGCAATGGCATCTTCCAAGGCCAGATTATGCTACAGTGGTTTGAGGAGCATGATAGAGAACTCATATTGATGTTTTGGCTATAAAATTCACTTTATCTCTACCCAGTAGAACACATCTGGGATGTTATTGGGCACAAGCAAATCAGTAGCTTAAAATTTTAGGGCATAGACATCTGTTGACAGATAACTCTGGAAATCTACTACAGACCTGTCAAATACATGTAAGACAAACCGAAAGTGTACAAGAAGTTTGGAGAGACTGATTTGTCTATTTATAGCTCCTAAAAAGAATAATTCTTTTCAATAAAATAATTATGGATATGGTTGAAGTCATCCTTTCAGTGCTTTTTGAATTGAAGTGTACAGGTTAAATAAATCTGGTAGTATACATTAATAAAATTATTTGGCTCAATTCAGACATATCCAGTGTCTGACCTTTCTTCTTTATTTTGGCAGAGAAGTTGTCATTATATATCAGACAAGGAAAAACATTAACCATAGGTGAAAGGCAAGAAGGCTACAGTAAAAAATGTAAGAAATTTCAATTTTTTTACTGCCCATGTAAGCCCAGCCGTATGAATGGCATGTTGTGAAGCATTTTGTTTAGAACATAGGTGGTTGAGAAGACAAAAACAGTAAAAAAGAGGAAATTAATAATAAGTATTGGAAAAGGAAAGATAAACTATACTGACCATTCACTAAAGCTAAAAGGAGGGCAGCAACCAAAAACAAACATTCCAAAAACACAAAAACACAATAATTCAGGCAATGCCTTGTGTTCCTGGTTAACGCAACAACAATATTATTATGATATAAAAAGTGAATAGAGTTTTCTTCATAGTGTTTTTATTTTAAAAAATTGTTCAAATCGTGGCTTAAATAAAAAAAAACTACAGTTTTCCACTGTCAGCGTGTAGCCAGCTTTTGTATACATGAACATATTAACAAACAAATCCTCCAACCAGCCCCCTCCCCCCACTAAACACTACAATATGGTACTTTAGAAAAAGTGTTCATACATGAATGTTATTCATGTCCATAAAAAGTTTTAGAAGGCAAGAAATAAAAATGACATGTGTGTCTTGTTCATGCATGCTATAATATTCGGCCTCAGAGAACCTTGAGCTACCTGTTACACAGGCACCCAGAGTGAAATCATGAGGTTGAGAGGGTATGTGCCCTATATGTGTTTTAGAACCGCATTTGTGATATCAAGAGCATTGAACATATGTAGGAATGTAGAAAAAATTCTTGAGATTCTACGTGTGTCAAATTCGAATCGTATGGTGACATTTCGAAAACCACCACTTGACATCACTGAAGATTTCTTCATACCAGACGTGGCTAGAATTCCTATAAGTATTTCTACAGTGCTTAGTTATTAGTTGGAAGAATGTTTGTGTTTCCACCTGTCAGTGAAAGCAATAACTTTTGTTCTGTATGATTAATATATATTTTGTTTGAAAATATGTAGTTTACAAACGGGAGAGCAGGGACAGTCCCGGCATTTGTTTAGATGATTGTGGAAAACCACCTAAAAACCACAGCCAGGACTCAAACTCCGATGCCTCAACGCACGCACAGTGGCATAGCTAGGTTAACATGAGCCCCGGTGCCTTCAGGCCAGATGGGCGACCTTTTTTTATTTTTAGCTCTATCAAGTGAGATTTGCCGGGTGGGGCACCCAGAGCTTTAGGGGGCCACTGAGCTGAGCTTTAGGGGGCCCCTGAGCTGAGCTTTAGGGGGCCCCTGAGATGAGCTATAGGTGGCCCTGAGCTGAGCTTTAGAGGACCCCCGAGCTGAGCTTTTGGGGTCCCCGATCTGAGCTTTTGGGGCCTCCTGAGCTTGGGGGCCCCATGAACTTGGGGGCCCCCTTGAGCTTGGTGGTCCCCCTTGAGCTTGGTGGTCCCCCTTGAGCTTGTGGGCCCCCTTGAGCTTGGTGGTACCCTTGAGCTTGGTGGTACCCTTGAGCTTGGTGGTACCCTTGAGCTTGGTGGTACCCTTGAGCTTGGTGGTCAGCCCTTGAGCTTGGGGGCCCCCTTGAGCCTGGAGGTCCCTCTGAGCTTGGTGGTCTTCCTTGAGCCTGGTGGTCCCCCTTGAGCTTGGGGGTTCCCTGAGCTTGGGGGCCTCTGAACTTGCGGCTTCCTGAGCTTTGGGGGCCCTTTGAGCTTGGGGTTCTTTTGAGATTGTGGGCCCCCTGAGCTTGGGGCCCCCTGAACTTTTGCTCCCCTTGAGCTTGGGGGTCCCCTTGAGCTTGGGGGCCCACTTGAGCTTGGGGGCTCCCTTGAGCTTATGGACCCCCTAGAGCTTGGGGGGCTCCCTTGAGCTTGGTGGTCCCCCTTGAGCTTGGGGGTCCTCTGAGCTTGAGGCCTCCCTGAACTTGAGGCCCCTGGTGCATGGCACCACCTAACCCCCAATAGCTATGCCCCTGCGCGCGCAGCCTCACTGGCAGGTTCTTTTATATTATGATTATACTATTCTCATAGTCCGTCAATAATGGCAGTTTGAAAAGGAGTGTTGCAGCCAGTCATTTCATCACAGCTGTCTAACAAAAGAGAAATGTAATAAAGTTCACTGCAATTCTTTGCGCCTTACGCTGTAACAAAAATTTTCATCCTCGTCTAGCTTTCATTATAACGTAATCACAAACTCCGCTAATCTTGCAGCTAGAAAATCAAAGCTTCACTCACACGTGGATTAATACATTCAGTGTATAACATTTTAGTGATATCATGCATCACGATATTAACCTGAGCCAAAAGCTTCGCTGGTTCTTACATCTTTCTTTTTCGAAATCAGAGATTCAGATCAAAATTGAACGGCTTACTTATACTATACTTATAATCCTATATGCGTCCAAAACCACGACCTCCGTAATATGACGTCAGTGAAAGCAAAGGAAATTAAAAATGAATCTTAAGAGCTTTCAATATGCTGCTTAATATTAGTTTTAATTGTGCTCTAGACTACAGAGATCGCGATCATTATGGCACTGGTATCTTTAAAAGGAAGTAATGATTTCAATAACATAGCGCTCATGAAAACAACTTTTTTTAAAAGTAACACTAGCAACTATCCATGGAATGTGAAAAAGTTTGGAGAACGTTGATACCGCCGTTACTCATTTAAGAGAGATATAATAGAACTGGATACATAGTATTTGACCTTTAACTGACGATAATATTTTACTGGGTCTAACCAGTGAGATTACAGTTTTATCTGCTGAAAAAAAAAAGGAACATGTACACCACAATACAGAGATAAGCATTTAATATTGCCGTTAGCTCTCCTTTAGACCTCGACTTTGGCCTCTCATTCTGGAGGACGCATGTTCAAATCCCGAACCGCCTCCAGATTTCGGTTTTCTATGGTTTCACTAAATCACTCCACGTAAATAGTTGCTACAAAAAGGCCTTGGCCTAATTCCTTCCCGTTACTTTCCTCCATTCCTTTTCTGCCTCTAATAACCTCGACGTTGACTAGGCGTAAATCCAAAATAAAAAAATGTATGTGCTATAGCTCCTAATATTCGCGTGTTAAAGTTTGCACCTTAGTACTCTGTACTACGATTGTAACGGAAGCCATCTTTGTGGATGCTGATGCGGATGTTAAATGCTTCAACTCCGTGGATGTTTTGCGAAAGTGGAAGTGAGGAAATGAATTTTATTTAGGTTTTAATATTTTATCAAAAATAAACTTAAAATCGAAATACGTATATTTTTTATGACAAATTCTGCATTTTTTCATAATTTACGTCTATTTCAATACAATACTGCCACAATGATGTTTTTTGCCTCATATTTCATTAACAAAAAACAAGTGAATTAAATCATTTACATAACTACGCACGCGTCTAAAAATAAATTTCATATAAGTTTGCAGAGGTCGCGGATCGACTAATTCAAGGGTCGAGCACAACGCCACGCCACCGCACATCTCCGTGCCCGTCAGCCGCATTGTGACTGCTCTAGCGGCCCATTCACAGTGCAACTTGTAGGAACTACGTTAATCCGATTTTCGACAAAGGGCCGTGAAAGGGGTTAGAGGACTACACGCAGGACGTGTTGGATGTTGTTAACTCCCAAACAACCAACACGGGTCCTTGCTGTACAACAAGCTATGGCGTTGGATCATGATTGGAGGAAACATCCTGCTAGTGTGCGATATGGACACATGGTGTGCCGCAAGAAAGTACGAGTGGAAAGGATTGTTTGGAACATTTTGTAGAACCCCTTTTACTATCGTGAATGGGTCGGGGCATACTATGGAGGTTTTACACGGATGTCCTGTAAGTTGGTATATAAAGCCGCTTTACTTTACTTTACATGCGAGTTCAAACTTGTAAATTCGTCACTCAGGTAATAACACCAATCAGTTCATTGTTATTTTTATCGCAAGGTTGTCAGAAATAAAGAACCACGTTGCTGTTAGCTAAGGGACCAGGGGCGGATCTGGGGGGGGGGGCGGCTAGGGGGGCTCAAGCCCCCCCAAAAGTATACTGTAATTTTGGAGACCTTTTTTTTAGCTCTACAGATTTGTGGCCCGAGAAGGCTATAAAGACTACCCTAAGGGCTGACTCAAGCCCCCCCCCAAAACCAAAATCCACTGAAGGCATGCCCTCTGAACCAAATTTCATTCAAGCCAAGCCCCCCTCCAAACCAAAGTCCGCTTAAGGCCCCCCCACCCCCCCACTCAAACCAAAATCCTGGATCCGCCCCTGTAAGCGGCGATGGGCAGAATCTCGTATAAAGAGAAAATAATAATATAAATTGCAATGTAAACAAACCATCCGCAATAAATATTGCGGATGCGAAAGCGGATGTAGGATTGAACATGAAAGTTCCGCATTTGCGGATGCTGAGTTCCGTTACTTCCCTACTGTACACCTAGGAGAAATTTTCAGGTATTCCTACACTTTCACATTGCACAGACCAGTTTCTTTGGTGTAGCGGGCTATTTTTTGGTCCAAGCTCTGTAATTTAACGTATTCAACCGATTTATGAATTAAAATGTCAAATATTTCTCTCAGAAATTCTAGGAGGAAGCAACTGATGGTTTAGTTTTCTTGTTACTCTTCGAGCATGGCATTTCTTATTTCTGTATAACATGAGTTATTCTTTCACTATTCTTCCTCCATTGTTACTCTAGTCAGTAAAATGCTTCCCTTCTTCCTACCTCAAAGGCCACCTGCGAAAACCCTACCTCTGATGTCAAAGATTCTGTTGATGTTGTTCCATAAGCATCGTTTAGGCACATAAGAATTCCTCTTTGAACTCGATGAAGTGATTCACACCGTTTCACTTGCCGTACTTGAGTTTTCCAAATGCTAGTCGGATATCCCACATGGGTGATATTGTGTTAGTGCGAATGGAAACCTCTTTTACCCGATGCTTATTAACTCAATGAGTGCAATTTCTGCTCTATTACATCACATAAGGCGCAAAATTCAGAGATTCGTTCAGAGTGATTCTAAGGTAATCTATAAGTCAGTATTTTATTTTGTGGTTTCTCCACTTTTACAATAAGGCCCTTCTGCAATCTGCCGCTAATCACCATGAGCTGTGTTCTGTGTTTCAGTTTCACCCCCGTGCACCAGAAGATGATTCGTAATGGAGAAATTAAATTGCTCCTTTGCCAATCATTTTCTGTCTCGATTTATATCTTCAGCAATCGTCAGCAAAGGTGATCCTCGGTAAGGTGTTGTGCTTTCTCGAAGGCGACGTTCCAGAAGACCGGACCACATATCGACCCTTGTAGACAGCCCGTGTTTTTCTATCGTCCTCCATGGATAATTAAGCTTGACATATAAATATTTACAATAATCTCGTAAAGTTCAATGAATGTTACTTGGACTTTGAATTTCCTTAAGGTAGCAGAATAATGCTGGCCGCAACAGATTATCAGCTACCCCCAAATGTCCATGAACATGGGCATTATATATTTCATAATCTCTATGTACATAAAAAATAGATGTGTGTCTATACTTAGGCCGTATTTGTACGCTCTTATGCGGTAGCTCAGTGGTCAAGGCACTTGTTTGTCCGGTCCCAGGATCGAATCCCGGCAGGCGCAGGAATTTTGAGAGTAACTAAGCCAGGCCACTCCGTTGTTCGGATTCCAACTGTAGTACAGACCTCTGACACAATGGACTAGTATACCTCCTTCGGGAGGATCCAACCAACCTTCGGGTTGTGGATTAAGTTAAGTTTAAGTTATGCACATTCACACTTTTATCCTATGTGGATGAAATTTTGCACATGTATACTTTAAAAAAAACTGTAAATTTATTTACATAAGCTCACCCCCACTCCCCCATCATCCCCTTAAAGAAAATATCTCGAAAACGGTGGGGAAACACGCCACAGTGGATGGTGATATTCTGAAAGCTCATAAAACTGTTTATTGGCGTCCGACCTGTTCTAGAGACTAATTAATTCTATAGCTCTCTTTATTGCAACCTCACCGAGCGTGATGGGTGAGCGGTAACGCGTTGGTCTCGCATTCGACAGGACCCGGGTAATAATCCCCGTCCGTCCATCCAGATCTGTGTTTTCCATGGTTTTCCCAAATCACTCCAAGCGAATTCCGGAATGGATCCTACAAAAGGCCATGGTAGAATTCCTTCCCGTTCCTTATGACCAGTCCTTTTCCTCCTCTAATGACCTTGACGTCAACGAGGCGTGAAGCTAGTGGAAAAAAAAAATGCGACCTCGATCGATCTGCCAAAACTCTTTTACCTTAAAAATTTCTGTTACTCTGTCTATCTAAGAATTTAATAGGTGCATGGGCTGGAAGTACACAATTACCACACTGCTCTCCAGTTTAGATTTCCACATGATTTGTGTGTTTTTTCTAGTCTCTTTTATTTTTGTGTCGAATACATTTATTCCGTTCGTAGGAGTGCCGACATAATTTATGATGAATCCGATTTGTGCAGCGTATTTCCATTTCTAGTATAGCTCTCTCATTCTCGTTTATTAATTCACGAAGAGCTAGATTTCTCCGCATTGTGTTTAGTTGTGCTATTCCAGTGTTATTCACTCTACCGAATGTTTGATTTATACAGTGCAGTTTTCTGCACCTCAGAAACATCCATTACAACATGTTGACCCCGTAACCAAAACAAATACAAGGTGCTTGTTTACTTTTTAGGTATGGAGTTATTTCAAGTATAGTTAGGAGCTTTTGGAAGCTCCATAACTGCTAACATAGCTATAAGAAAACCATAGAAATATGCAGGAACAAATATTAGGTTTTATTTTATTTTTTAAATAGCTCTTCTTATCTACTAATTAATGAAAGGCATAATTGCTTTTTTTAAATTGTTTTCTGCTCTCTTCATTTTTGTATTTTTTATCCTTCTTTCCTTTTTGACCCCCTACCCTTTCTGATGCTTTTCTTTTTTAATTCTGCAAATAAAAGTTTATCATTATTTTAAATAAGTATTTAACTCCACATTAAAAAAGTTTGAAGTTCTTAATTATGAAAAAGATGTCGAATACTAAAATGAGAGCACATTTTCGGTTTCCAATAAATATTACCAAAGTTATTTAATTAAAATGACAAAACAACCGATTCCGTGACAAATGAAAGAAAAATATAAACGAAGGTTTGTTAGGGTATAGGCTAACCACAATATAAAAATCTAACTTAGATCACAACTCGACGATTCATCGAATCTTCCAGAAGGAGATGCACCAAGCTATTGTCACACGCAAGAAGGCTAATTCCTTTCTTCAGGAGTCTACCATGAAACATCCCGGTGTAGCTCATATAATCAAATACAACTCCCAATAACTCTGGGTTTGTATGAACAATGGTGACAGAAATCAAGGTGAGGGGGGGGGGGGGAGGGGTGGAAAGGAAGAGTGGGTTTAGGAACAGGTGGGCGCGACTATAGAGGTTTTCACCTCAAAAATCAATTGTTGGCAAAATATCTATCTCATTGTGCTACTTTGCTAGCGCTCTCTCCATACTTAACTTGTAAACAAGGAAGCAACTTACTGGTTTTCTACTAATAGTCTCTTGCGCCACTTGGAATTCCAAACGATCGTTGGTTGAAGACGTTAAACGCTACAGTTTGCGTCACAGTGGTAGTGATTCACCTAATGTTTGTGCTTCTACGATTTCCGTAGCACTGTAATTTGGTGATGGATTCTTGTATAATTCGAAGAGACAAACCGAAAACGAAGAATAATTTTTTTCGATATTTTTCTCGAGATATCGTGTCTCAAAAGTTATGTTGGTTGAAATGCGGCCTGCACCAGAAGAAAAATTTCAACAAAGCCAAATTTGATAGTGGATTCTTACGTAACTTGACGAGACAAATCGAAAATGAAGAATAAATTTTATCGATATCTCGCTTATTTCTCGAGATGTAATATCTCAAAATTGAGGTGTTTAGGTTGAACTATGGCCAGGATCAGAGAGAGAGAGAGAGAGAGAGAGAGAACAACTCACCAAAACCAGAATGAACTACACGCCGCAAATGAGTATTTTGTTTTCTTCTTAGCTGTTGTTGTTCGGTCAAATGCCGCTTGGACCAGAAGGAAAACGTCACCAAGGGCACAAGATCTATACATAGGTATAGCTAATTCTCGAGAACTTTAAGCGAATTAAAAAGAAAGAAGAAATTATCCTTCACTTTGTTTGTCTCATCGAGTTATATAAGAATCCATAAAAAAATTGCTGCGTCACGATTATAATAGAGCTGCCAACAGCCGCAAGCATCTGGTTAAAATACTAGACAGTTCATTCTGGCTCCAGATGATGGTCAGATACGTATTATGTAATAACATAAATGAAATTTGGATTTATGTCTGATAAATCCTATAATTGGGATGTAAAAAAAGCGAAATTAATTTTGTAGATAGGAATGTGAGATGCATATTATAATCATTACTTACAAAAAGAAACGTAAAAAACATCAGATATTGAAATTTGAAAATTCAAATAGCAAAAGTATATTTTTCACAGGAAATACGTAAGCCGATAGAAATTTGGAGCATTTCAGTGCAAGATAAATGTAAATTATATATTGTATGTTGCCTTCGAATAAGTTGTCATTTCAGTTTTAAATGCGTCTAGTGTATTTGTATTTTTGTATTTGGCATCATTTCATCTCTTCACGCAGTTGCTTCGTTTAGTTTGACTGTTTCCCCAACTCTGGTACTTCGCTCAAATCAGGGATACATGCAACGTTTGTAATGCACGTCGTAGCGGTTTGACCCACAGACGTTTTCAGGTTGTGGAGATATACGTACCGTATTCGCTATATTAGGAATTGGTAGAAGCAAGCCGAGAGAACTATTTTGACTGCGAGTCGAGAAACATCTGCTCTGATTGAACAGCTGATTGTGCACAAACTACGTGGCTTGGTTAAGGGGGGGGGGGGAGGGGTTGGCTGGAAAGCTACGTTGGGCTACGTGGGGAAAGGGGGGGGGGTTGTTCGAGGCAGGCCACGTAGCCTTTCGTTCATATTATTTGTCATAGTTAAAATGAGATACAGGACACACAACAGCATGTAAATATTTATTTCCGCCATTTAATTATCCCCGTATGTAATTTTAGATAGTTTGACAAGAGAAAACAGTGCAAAATGTTTTCTGGAGTTGATGGGGAAAAAGGCTACGTGCTACGTGGGAAGGGGGGGGGGGAGGGGGGGTTAACAGGAGCAAAATGGAACTTCGTGGTTTATGCACGATCCCTAAGACCAAGACTCCTGCTGAGACCCTTTCGACTACTCTGTGAAAGGGCAGTCCGTGACCTTAAAGTTTTTTTATTTTTTTTCACAAGCCATAATTTCCGCTCATACGTAACCGAAATCGATAAATCAGTTGTCATTTTCGAAATGAAGGTCTCCGCTTTGGTCACATATTTTAAGAACGAATTTTTTCTGAATTAACTCTTAAAAGTATCACTATTTCTTTTTTTTTTTGCCACGAGCTATTTATATCTCTTAATACCTAACCAAAATCGATAAATGAGATATGATTTTAAAGATTAAGATCTACACTTTGATCGCATAATATTTTAAGAAAGGAAGTTTTCGGAATCCGACCTTTAAAGGGCAAAAATGTAAATATTTCTACAATGCGGTTTTTTTAATCATCAACCATTTACCTTCCTTGATACCTAACCGAAATCGATAAATGAGGTGTAATTTTAAAGATTAAGGTATCCACTTTGACACATCATATTTTAAGAAGGGAAAATTTCTGAATTCTTAAAGTGTAAAAGTATCATTATTTCCATAACTTTTTTAAATACCTAACGGAAATCGAGAAATGACGTATCATTTTAAATATTAAGGTGTTCAATGCACTTTCAAGATTCGATCGATTGGTTCACCGTTCATCTCATGGATTAGCTGATTTAAAATAAATGTAGCAGAGGGAACTGTGTTAATAAGCTTGCGCTGCAGTTGAAAATAAAGCAGAAAGTAAACTGGTACTTTCTGATGACCACTAGTTTAAATGAAACTAGCAGAGTTTCCGGCGTTGCCCGGTAGAGGCGTTGATTTACCCATACACTATTTTTAATCAAGCAATGAGAAACTTGCACCAAGTTTCACACAATTCGCGCCATCCATTTCCGGAATTAAAGCAAACCTAGATTCACCCGCACCTTACCATGAAAGGAGTTGGTTGAAGTTGATTTACCCGTACGCTATTTTTATTAGTCCATAAAGATTCATGCTTACCAAGCTTCATTGATTTCGTACCGACCATTTCCGGCACTAAACTAAACGTTGATTTAGCAGCACAGTTCTAGGAATTGGGTGGTTTGGATACCTTGATACGAAATGTCAGTTTTCATTTTAATCCAGGTTACATTTCAACCTAATTACAACTGCTGCTCGAAAATCCTAACCCAGACCGTACGCGCATTAATACATACCACATACATAAAAATTAGAAATGTATCTGGAATGTGTCCTGTTTAATTTAATTTAATTTAATTGCAATGGAGCACAGGCTCCGGTGGCAATTTCCCTACACACCCATCTTCCCCCTATCCTGCACCTACCTACATTTGCCCTATACAAATTTTATCTTTAAATTCTTTCAAAGTTTTCGGTAAATTATTCATCATTTCTCTTGGTAACTCATTCCAATCCCTGACACCCTTACCTATAAAAGAGAATCTTCCTACACCCTTGTGCCTGAAATTTATTCCGGCATCGCGCAGAAAATACAGATTTTGAATGGATTTTCCGAATCTGAAAACTTTGAGTCAAAGTTATAATTTAATGTGTGTCTTAAGACGTTACGGCACATTTATTTTACAAATAATCTAGCATTACCTAAAAACTGTTGAATCGGTATTGACAGAGTTTTCATAGTATCAAACATTAGATATGTCTCATTATGATTACTCATCTACCGCTGCAGCTAAAAATTTTATCATTATGATACTTCATCTGGCATTGGAACTCAAAATTAAAATATATTCCGTACCTGAAAAATATTATTTACTTCCGATTTGTTTCAGGGATTTACAAATTGCGGCGCCATTTTAATTGTGAACAGAACGCTAATAATGATTGCCAGAGACATTGTATTTTTTTTATTTATTATTTATTTATTTATTTAGGCAGCATTATATATTAATGTTTGTTTGTTATTTTCTTCTTACAGAGTATTGGAGGCTTCAAATCTTCAGTTCTGTGTCTTGAAGGAAGCGAACTATTGCCTTGTAGATCTGCACATTTCTTGATTGAAGAATGGTGGTAACGCTCGCTGGGAATTTGACTGAAAGCTGTTCGAGGCGCCTGTAAAAACGTTTGCGTTGTGATTGAAACCGTGAACAGGAGAGTATGATGTGATTGAGGTCGGAAATCTCTTGGTCTAAGGTGCATATAGGTGTTTCTATTATTTGAAGGCGGCATAAGTGGTGAGGATAACAACCGTGTCCTAGTCTCATTCTAATAATGGTTGTTGCGTGTCTTCTTGCAATATTGTGCTCTGCGAACCACGGTGTCTTCGGTATTGTAGGTTGTACTACTGAGTAGTGTTTTCCTCTTAGTAGCTGCGTCTGGGACCAGTCTTCATTCCAACTGAGGTATGCCTTCATACAGACTAGTGGGATGAAATCCCTCCAAGGTAGCTGAATGCCTGCAAAGTGCCCTTCGTGAATGCCTGCAAAGTTCCCTTCGTTGAATTGTGCTGACGGAGATTGCGATCAAAGAAAATCTCTGTTGTTTTTTCGTTATTAGTTTCTCGCATTCAATATGACTATCTGTGGCGTTTAAAAACTGAATATTCCGAATTAAAGGAAAGAATGCTTCAAGTTTTGCTTAGTGCGCAAAATAGTTATTATTGTAAAGCTATGTTATTACTTTCATTAAAGGCTATAGTCAGAGACATTGTAATTGTTTGTTTAGTGCGAAGTATGCAACATCTAATCCTTCCATCTTTGGGATTTGTTACCATAAGTTCAGAATTTAATGTAATGCTGCTGCGTTATGTAACGTTGAAACATAAGACACGCCAAACAATTGAATTGAGATTCTAAGCTTTAAAACTGTGAAAACCCAGTCCCAATCTGCTCAGTAGTTTCTGAGTTTTTATATCACAAATTAATCCGGTTTTCGTTTTACAGATTTTTTTATATTAGATTAAATAAAAAAACGTACTTAAGTGTGTGTTGAGTATCGCTCAATTGGTGCTCCGTAGTCTAACGATACTAGCATTCATGATGTGGTTACAAAAATGTGTTTCATATATTTTCAGTTTGGGTAGCTATTTCACGACCCTCAATAGCTGCATTTCCGCTTTCTGCCTTAGTGTATTCGTTCAATTCCAGTCAAATTTGTCGTACATAGCACCTATCCCATCCATTGGGATGCACTGTAACACGAATTAAGAGCATTTTCAATAAAATGGCAATACTTTTTGCGAAGTAGTCTCAAAATAAAATTTAATTTTGCATACCTTGCCTGTCACAAACTATTTGTAATAGATGTTATTAATTTTGATGTGATATTCAAATAAAAGATATAGTAGATACTGGAGACGAAGTTTGTTTCGAGGTAATTGCATATTTGAGGTAAGCTTAGTAACAAAACTAGTTTAAAATTGACAAGTTCAACTGTAGCCAAAATTTTTATTTCTTAATCTTCTATATAAGAAGTGGCTAAACAACTAAACAACGCTACTTCACACACTGAGATAGAAAAAATGATAATATTTGTGTTGCATTTCCATTTATGGGAACTCCATTCAAAATAATTTGACAAAACTTTAAATACTATGTACGGTTGTGGACAACAAAACAAATGGGTCTGTGAAACCCTATAAAAAGGAATAAACAAGAATATAAAAAATGGTAGTGAAGCTGGGACTATTTATAATTCTAGAGAGAGGAGGTAAACGTAATCAGAGAATTTAAGGTGAAATCTGAAAACTAAGCAAAGAAATGAAAACGCTACAAATATTAGAATAGAATCTACTTAACGGGGAATAAATATCGTTTTGTATAAGCACGCTGCAGAAATGAAAATTAAGTACGTAAGTGCTAATAATGAACTGATTATCGACATATTCGAAAAACTATACCAAGAGCAAAGAAGTGTTAAAAAGGAAGGAGGTATCTCCTGAACGCCCAAGACATTTTGCATTCTTGCACGTATTCTACACAAACAAGATAAAGAAGCAGCAACATCAGCGCTTCTAGATGGGAAAAACAGTGAAGAATGGAACTCTACTTAGTTGTCAGTAATATAATTGATGGACTTAAAGTGGTTCTGTACATTATTTGCGTCAAATGGTGATGTAGTTGCAGATCTATAATCTTCAAGGAATAAGATGAGGTAGGCGCAAAAAAAAAAAAAAATAATGAGGTGGTTGATTTGGCGTCTTTGCTTTGTTTTACCGAGCGTGGTGGGTTAGCCCGCGCAACCAGATTTGGTTTTTTTATGGTTTCCCCAAATTACTCCCGGCGAAATCCGGGATGCTTCCTTAAAAAATGCCATTACCGAATTACTTCCCGTTCCTTGTCACCAGTCTTATCCCGCCTCTAATGACTTCGATGTCGACAAGGCGTTAAGCGATAATTAAAAAAATAATGCTTTGTTTTGATTCCCAAATAACAGTAGGTCAAAAACACAGTCGTAATAATCTTTTAAAAGACTTAATATAAACATCATTCCCAAAACAAGTTTTTTACGTCACCAAGTTCGTTTGTTTGAAAGTCATAACGAGAAACAGAAAGGTATAGCCTAGATGTGTTTTTGTCTAGGATATCGTTTGGGTGACCATACATTGGCGATCATTGCAGAATAAATTAATAAGTAAAATATCAGAATACTAAAAGAGTATTTTCAAAAGGAGAATGTACTACGGCGGAAAATTGTTTTAATTCAATTTTAAAGCGTTTAATGACTAGTGTTATAGTGCAAGAAAACACTAGCTAAAACTATGAGGATGATATTACACAATCACATTATTCAAATTAATTCTTCAAGGACTGAGAAAAAAAAGGAATAGGTACAGCGGTGTGGGATTTCCAGTTGCAGATGAAGAAGGTTTCTGACGTGTAAACACAAAGCAAGGACTCAGGTTTAAACTAAAACGCAATGGGATATTTTGAAATGATGTTGATTGAAGTAAAATCGGCTGCCAGTAATTCAGTTCACGAGCCGAATCAAGAATTACAGAAAGTCTTCTAAAACTAGACACATTGCAAAGGCATAGTTCTTGTCCTTTAAAATGCAGAAGGAGGTTGTAAACAACAGAAAATAAACATCTGTTCTGATCATAGAGTCAAAAACCATATTGTCTGATTTTAGTATCGCGTCGAAAATGGTGCTTAATGCCGTTGGAAGTGTTTCGAACAAGTGGAGAGCTGTTTTTAAAATGAATAGTCTTCCGAAAATCGATGCACTTTTTTCAATAAATGGCAGTACTGCGGAACAGTATTGCATCAAAACAGCCGACTATTGATCGGATTCAGCGAAGTTTAGTCCAGCTATCAAAGTGTCGCACAATGCGTCTCTTTAGTGAAACCCTACAAGGTTAGGAGGACCTACTACATTACGTGGAATATGAATCACGAATCTTCCTTGCATATTCCACATGATCAAAGGAAAGTTTTGCTGGAGGTAAAGTGCAGTTTAAGAGACCTTAAAAATTCGCGCTTAGATACGGGTTTCGAACCGAACATTTCTCGTACTTCAGTAATACTGTCTAACCAGATAGGTATCAGACAAGGCGATAGTGTACAGCTATTAATAACTTCAAGAATTCACAAGAATCCATAAATATTTCCACTAGGATACAAACTTGTCCATGCAACGTCACATCTTGACGAAGGTTGAAAAAACTGGTTCCAGTATAACAAACTAGTTCTGTTTAACGAGTGACAACTGGACAGCCGATACTCTACACACCTCATGATTCACTAAATTACATTGAAGAAATGATTTAACTGTGTATCGCGTGAAAAGGCGTGTAAGGTTCTATCAGTGATAGAGAGTTACCATCTTCTAGTTACTTTGATGCTGCCAATCAATTGTCACTGTTGATTTACTGAAATCAGAAACATTTCACTTGTGTAAAGCGATCAAACAAACTAGCTCTCATCGATACATGCGGGAAAACTCCATCAGAAAAGTAACAAATCAAGAAAAGGAGGAATATAATTGCTGTAATAAAAGTTTGTTCCTCAACGCGAAAACCGTTGGAAAATCTTACTAGGCCAATGATATGCCCTGGGAAGAACTCTACACGATGTTGGTGACCACGCTGCGGTCAGTTAGAAAGTTGTTTCGCCTGCAAAAGAGAAAGAAGTGAAGTACGGTATCATGTTCTCTTTCTACACTGACGAGGCCAACGAATAAGAAACTTACGGAGACATTAACATTTCCAAGACATTAGAGATATTCAGAATATAAGGAAATAGAAATGTGCCCATCATCTGTGTTCCTGGACTCATTATACTAATTGGGAATTTCCAAGTACTTTCGTCACATCATAAGATGAAATGATGACGATCAGGAAAAAGAAAATGGCTAAGTAAACACAGGTGAGAAAGATAATAAGAAACAACAGATAGGAAGAATAGCATGTAGCATTTGAAAATATTACACTCTTAGCAGAGGGGAGCGGAAGTATCTGCTAAAAACCATTTTGAATACATGACGCCCGACCCTTATCGAACAGTGACTAAAATTTAGTTCATTTTTATAAATAACACTCGATAATTTTTAAATCATCATCGTCTTGAGCAGCTTCAAACCACTGGATGGTTGCGCTTGGAACGAAAGCGTCTCCAGCGCTTCCTATCCATCCACCGTCTCCCTGATTTTACTGTCATCCAATTTCCTCCTCTTTCCAAAACACACTTTTTAATACATTTCACCTAAGTGTCCCTTGGTCTTCCTCTGCGCCTTTTCCATTTCCACTCCCTGTCCAGCATGTTGTTCTTTCCCATTTTCATCACATTACCATACCACTGTAATGGTTCTTCCTCGATCATCTCCCTGATTTTAACTGTGGCAACCGTTAACCAAGCTCAAGGGAGTTAGGGTAACCTTTCCTTGGCCTCCACTTGGGTAATTCTTTATTGACGCATCCACGCTGCGCGGGTGGGCGTCAGAGCTATAGTAGTCTAAATTCAGGCAAGGATCCAGTCCCACGGTGTCATCATCATCATTCTCCAGCTCCAGTCTCGCGGGTGCTGATCACGAGCACTCTCTACTGCTTCCTATCCATGAATAGTTGTTGTTCATGAACAGTCTTCCAATCAATAAGATTCTTGATTTGGAGACTTAGGGCTTGATTGGAAGAATGTTCATGAACAACAACTATTCATGGACAGGAAGAAGGATAGTGTTGAATCCATGCCCAGTGTTATTGGCGAAGTCCTCAACGACTGTTTCGGCAGAGAAGGAGACTTCCGGAATGGCGAAAGTGGCGGAAGGGGCCAACCATCCTGTCACGGAGTAAATTGGAAGAGGACATCACTGCCTTGTGGCGAAGAGGGGTCTTCCTTCATTGGTTAATGAAACAAACCATGAGGCAAAAACCTAAACTGTGTTGGACCTTGCAAGCCAAAACTGCGAGTATAAATGATTGCTTTCAAATTTCCAAATGATTGATTAGAATTAGTTCTTTACTAAATGTATAATTTTCACATTACCGGATATACTGTGGTGCGAATATGAATGCCAGGGACATGATATTTGTTTTGGATGTATTTAAGTCTACATATTCACTCTTTGTAACATATCTTGAAGGAAATAGTGCATAACTCTCGTACTTCCTCATGTGGAGTATTGTTGTGTTATATGGAATCAATATTGCAAGGTAACCGAAAGTGTACCCCCTCAGAAAAGCCGAGAGGTTTGTTACCGTTTGCAATATGAACAGAATTGATACGGAAACTGATCTGGGACTCTTTGGTAAGACAGAAGACCAAATTTGTTAAGTAACATGTGTAAAACGTTTACCATTCACGAACGCAGTGAAATACTTGGGTCGCAATGATAGTATTATTATTATTTTATTACTATTATTATAGCTTTATCAATCCTTATTTCAGGATGTAGTCTCTTTAAGCCAAATGAGCTATATATTACAATTTAATTATACATAGTTTTGTTGTAGTTCCTTCCAGGCTGATCGATCTTGAGCAACTCTCTTCCAGTGCATGCCTGTAACTCAATGTATGTCTCTATCCCAGCGATCCGGGGGTCTTTCTCTTGCTCTTTTCAGGTTCCTTGGTATCCAATCCAATACTGCCGTAGTCCATCTTTCATCTCTTTTGTGAGCAATATGACCAGCCCATTGCTATTTTTGGGCCATGAATCTTTTTATGATGTCTGTCGCTTTGGTTATTGAACGAATGTGCACGGCCCTTTTCCTGTCTCTTCTTGTAAACCCTAGCATTGCTCTTTCCATACCTCGCTGGGCAGTTCTCAGTTTTTGTTTCATGTGACTGTTACGGATCCAAGTCTGGCAGGCATGTGTGAGGAGCGGTAATACACATTACTCAAATACCTGTTTTTTTTTTTAAGATGTACTGGCATGTTTGATTTAAAAACTTACGTATGCACGTCTTTATACGTCTGCAGCTCGGTATAGTATAGATCAGGGGAATTAGGCGTCACTCTGATGTCGGCAGAAACTCTTTCTCTCCTGATGCCGTTAGGTATTTGAACGCTAGAATAGAGAATAGGATTGGTGCAAAGCACTCTCTGACAATCACAGGTCTTAGTGAATTGAAGGGTACGGGTGTAAATGTATTAACAAATTTTAAACAGCATTCTATCTTAATAGAAGAATTTCTGTAACATTAATTCGCAACCCCAGCTGTGTTACGTAACAATACTACAATAGTTGAAAGGTATTTGAGATTCTGAGTGGAGACTTTACAAGCGTCCTGATTCAATGTAATCTTCACGGGTGCTCAGCCGGATAGCGTCATAAAAACACAACACCTAGACTCCAAGCGGTGATTTCTAGCTTACAATACCTGAAGCTTTCTGCACCTGATGAAGACAGCGGAGCCAGCTGTCGAAACGTTGAATTTTTATGAAGCTTACATTGTATTTGATATTGTTGCTGCAGTACGAAGGACAGATGCTCTGACAATAGAGTACGACCCTCACTGTTCCAAAGTACAATTTCTTCAAAAGTAATTATTTTTGTAGAGATTATATCTTGAGGGTGAGATTACATTCAGAATTGATTTTATTTAATTGTACGTCATGTATCCGAGAAATTAAGCGCGTTCCTAGTTAGAAGAGAAGGGAAGAGGAATGAGACATAGGCCTACTGACCAAAAAATCCTGGTATTGGGTATGGCGGATGAATGATTAGCGAACAGGCCTGGCATTCGGGAGATCCCGGTTCAATTGCAGCCTCAGCCATTTGCCGAAATCACTCCCAGTGATTGCGAAATTTGCTTCTACGAGAAGACCATTGCCAATTTCCTGGCTACCCTGTGGCACTGATGCCCTATCAAAAATTACTAAAAATAATGTTAGTAGAATACAAATTGAAAAACCTGTTTAATTACTTGTTAAATAATCTGATAGAACTGTAATATGGACGGAAAATTCATTAAATATTTTGTCTATAACATACAAGTTGGGTTAGTTGCGGAGTGGAACCGTGATGTTGTTGACACGGGGTTAGCTGGTTCGAGTACTGATTGTGGAAGAAATTTTCATCATCAGGAATTGGCCGGCAGGGTACGAGAGGTGATGGTGCACAGTTCTTAATCACAAGATTGTGCACCGAATTCCGGTGATAAATCCCAAACCGGTGAATATGGAGTGAGGTATACGGCACTGTTGATGATGATTCGTCCGTCTAAAGCTGCGTTCCTACGACGTCTCTTAACGGAGGCCTCCCGGGACGGATAGCCAACAACACACCATGGGAACGGGGCCGCCTCTGCTAGCGGGGACGAGACGCAGCTACCCACTCTTATGTCGGTAAACATCACAGGCGTGCGTAGTGGTGCGCTGTTGCCATTGGTTTGCAGTAGAGGTGCGCACCCCTTCTGTTGCTGTAAAGTGCTCTGTGTCAAACGACATTAGGCAACGTGGTGAGGAGGTGGTGGCGGGGTAGCGAGGGCTAAACTGCGGCGCGCGCTCATTCCTATACTTCGGCGTGCGGCCTCTGTTACAAGAAGTCGTGGGAACGCATCTTGATACGGTGACTTTCAGAAGAGTAGGCCTGTATAGAACAGCATCGGGTTTCACCGTCTCCTTTCTTCATCTCTTATTCAGCAAAACACAAACAATGCTTTACACTGAACATGTTCACTACCACAGTCCTCCATACCTACAACACGTACGAACACTGTGACACTGTGGAAGGCAAAGGGAAACCACTCCAGTCCATCTGCCCTAGAAAGTTCCCATGAAGGGATACATCTTAAACGGTAAGCCTTCGCCCGAATCCATAGACAGATTTAAGTTGGTAAGTGTAATCCAGATCTGCACAAACACGTCGCAGCATAACCTTGAATGCTTAGAAATACTGAATATTGTTTCAGGTTGTTCAAAATCTGTAGCATTTGGGGAAGGATAATAACACTGCACCCTTATCTTATCTGCACAAGGACCTCAAACGTTTTTTACTATATTTCCTATTATTATCATTACCACTCTCACTACTGGTCAATTTTTGCATCAACTATTTTAGTCACTCTGCATATAATGAATTAGGAAGTGTGTTAAAAGAAATTCTTGCTTCTATTTGCTGGGGGGTGAGGAGATGAACCACGGGTGTGAGTAAACTTCGAATCCTTTTATGTGCTTATGGCTTCACGCCTCGTCCATATGATTGGAGGTGGGAAGGACTGGGGGCAAGAAATAAGAAGTAATTCGGCTATAGCCTTTTGAAGGAACCATCCCGGCATTCACCTGAAGTGATTTGTTGAAACCATTGGAAACCAAAATCATGAACTTGACCAAGCCATTGCTTCATTAAGGCGATGGAGTTGCGACTCACGTTATGGGTAACAATTACAAAAGTTGGGAGTAATGTTGATCAGTTAGATTTGTTTCTGATTACTGTCGTGGAACAAAACCAGTAATTTATATGATAAAGGAGGTCGCTTGCGAGTCACTGGAGGACGGGAGGGAGGTTAAGAGAGTGCTGGGTTTCTATCAGACGTAAATAGTGTAACAGTATAATTTTACGTATCCTTGCTCTAAGTACGAATATATTATTAAGAATATATATTTGTACTGTAACAAATTTTGGAGGAAGGTGCTGATTAATTTACGTAACGACGAAGGAATTTAAAAAAAAATTCTTGTAATGAAAAAGAAAGTGTGTAGGGTAATTTCCATTGGGGCTTGTGCATTAATGATTAATTATGGTAGCCTACTAATAAATCTAATCTTGAGTAGTATTCCTTGGTTCCCACGTTCCTACATACTGAATTCCTCTAATTAAGTATTCATGTACAGTACCTATCACGGAGTATGGTTATGTTAAAAATTAAGTAACTGTTTAGTTTAAAGTTAATGTCATTAATTAATAATTACTTCGTTGATATTTAATTGGATATAGAAAAATGTTGGTATTCCCATCTCTCTATAATGTAACAAAAACATCACATTCTCCAAGTTGCAACACCTGCACTACGTTTTCCAACTGGATATTCTACGATAAGGTTATTATGTTAATTTTTCTGTTTTTATACACACTGAATTCAGATAAAGTATCTGAATTCCAAGAAGGATTAACAGTTGAAACATTGAAATGCTACTTCTAAATTAGTATTTAAAACTTCATACTAAAGAAATCGCAAGTGTGGACAGTTAAATGTAATTTTAATGGAAAATTGATCATTACCATGTCAAAAGCGCGTTATCAATAATTCGTTTTTTGCATATTTTTTTTTTTACTTATGGCATTACGCCTCGTCGACATCGAGGTCATTAGAGGCGGGATGGAACTGGGGACAAGGAACGGGAAGGAGTTCGACCATGGCCTTTTTGGAGGAAGCATTCCAGCATTCGCCTGGAGTAATTTGGAAACCATGGAAAACCCAAATCTGGATGTCGGGACGGGGATTGGAACCGGCAACCTCCCGAATACGAGGCCAGAGCGTTAACCACTCACCCACCACGCTTCGCTGGCATGATATCAAAACAGAATTACTTTTCTTACCAAGCATACGACTGAATTCATTATTTATATAGTCATTCAAATATTGCTGCATTTTGTTAAATTGCTGGTGATTTATAAAATTGACTAATAACAACTTAGAATTTTTAACTATAAAAATATGTAATTAAATCTAATATTATTGACTGTGATCCCCTCAATTTAATTCCATTGATTAATGCTTGAATTACTACCTACTCAAAAATCTATGAAAAATAGACAGACTTGGTAGCTAGAATATTAAAAACAACCACATGGAACTCAAAAACATGATGATCTGCAGAAGTATTCAAACCTTAATTTTTAATCTATGCGTTACTTTTCTTTTAAACGAAAACATTTAAGTAAATACCGAATGAATTCTTCACTATCGCATTAGTAATCATGGAGTAAAGTCCATTTCGTTTTCTTGTGAATTTTATAAACAATGTGAAGAACCGGTCCTTTCTTTACGCTCAAAACTTTTTAATGTATTGTTTTTATTCTAAACTTATTTTTTGAGTATGGTTATTTTCTTTTTTTACAATCCACTTTAACTTGAAATAATGGAATAAACTAAATCAATGTTGGATAGTTCATGGTTAAGGTTATTTTTATCTTACATTCAGATAACAGATACCGGGTGCTCCTACAGCATTAATATATTTAACTACAGGATCGGAAAGTTATGTTTAACAGCCAATACGACGATATATCGTCAAAAACCCCACTGTGATATGGCTACATGGAAGTAATGCGAAAAAGTTTAATTCATACATGTGGGGCAGAAGAATTTTCTCCTACTCAAAATTTCCAAACTGCCTGTCATAGATTTTAGACAATTATGGAGATTTACTCAAACAAATTAGTTCGAAATAATTGTACTGATAGATAAATTATTACGATATTATTGAGTTAAATACCTATAACTCGAATGTATTGAATACAATACAATACAACACAACATAACACATTCAATTTCCAGTATAAGAGCACTGGTTTCGAAGGATGGGAAAAGAGTCTACTTACATAATTACTTAATATAACAAATTTGTACTTTAATTATATCACCCACATTTGCAGAAGATACTGAGAATTATTTCGCAGATATCTTTGAAAGAAATTCTTCTATTTTTTCCTGAATTTAATGTTCTCTCATGCCACACATGTCAGATGTGTAGGGAGCTCATTAAAGACCTGTATCCCTCAAAATCTAAAAAAAGACAACGACTTGTAATCCTTTTTACTCTTAGTGAAAAAATTGTGTATTTTACTATTTGTTTAAAAAAGAGTATAACTGGAGACTAAAAAGGTCATTAATATGTATAATTGTTAGGCCGCCAATAATAAATTCCTAATTTCTTGAACAGCTCTCTGAAGTTTTGTAAGAAACTTCAAAATCTAGAGAGAAAAAAAAGATTAAACAGAAGGACAATGACAAGGAAACTTCATAACGTTGTTAATACTTGAAGGAAACAGGCTTAAAGATATAATAAGTAAACGGTTGTCAATTTCTTACTTGTTACTATCTCAGGTTTTCAAATAACACTGCGTACATCTGTTAAGCTCAAAGACTGTAAACTCTCACTGTATGAAAAAAAGAACACAACGGGTTATGACCTTTTTAAAACGGCCACAACACGTTATTCGCGTTATGGCACTTACAAAAAAACAGCCACGCTAACTCAAAAAGGGCATAAAACGAAATTCGCGTCTAGTCCAGATCTCATCCTCCACACATGACAATTTACATTTCTGGTTTTTCTCTCTTCTTTTTTTTTAAAGACCTTCAACATGACGGATAAGAAGAATCATATGTCGTGAACACAAGAGTTAGATACTGATTAACTACAATGTGGCCGTATTAGAGAAACCACAATGCGTTATGGTAGTTTTTTTCACTCAGTGAACGTTTTCGGTTTTTGAGCATAACAATTCGATAAAACGTTAGTATTTCGTGAAGTAAGTGATAGCTTACCTAGTGGCGAGGACGGAAGGCTGAGAGCTGAACAAATCGACGCGTGACGGCGTCCACTTGTTGACTGATCCGAGCATGCGCCGGCTGCTCGTAGACTGGTCCTGACCTTCATTCTCACTCTCACTGCCGCTTTCCCTCACATCTCCTCTCTCCACTTTACTCTCCGTTTCTTTCCGGCTGAAAGTATTATGCTAGTCCAGCCGCGGTACGATCTACGTCTATCTAAGCATATCGAGAGGGTACAAAGCCAAATGTGGTGCGGTTAATTCGAGTCTTTTTCCAGCGCCTCTTCATCTTCCCAAACCACCAATTCAGAAGTCCCATGACTTCTTAAATGACTACTACTCTTTCAGAATAACATCTGTGGTATCAAATCGTTGACCCATAAAGGATTTTTCGTCTCAGGAAAGAAGTAGACTAATGATATTTAGTCAAATAGGAAGGAGAAAAAACAATTTTGTAATTTCCTTCACAACGAATCGCGTGACAGGAAGACAGGTTTCACAGCCGTTTAAGAGGAGAAAGTTCTTACTGATCTGCAGTTTACACGTATTATGGATCGTAGACTGCTCTCACAATTCCAGAAAGAATACGTATATGCATCATGATGTCTTATTTCCATCACCATATCTACCTTGACGTTTCATGTTGTTGGGAAAAGCATTTCAATGTATCCGTTACAGACAGAGGTTCTGTTACAGTTCTTAATAATTCGGCTTGTGAGTTATCTTTACCTACGCTCGATGACAAGTACTGATCACATTTCAAGATGCTTTGTTTCGATGCACCTGAGTCCTTTTTTTTCTTTGTAGCTTTATGCCTCGTCTACGTGGAAGGGATTATAAGCCTGGGAGCAAGGAACACGAAGAAATTCGGCCAGGCCTTTTGAAGGAATATCCTTGCAGCTGCCTGGAGGGATTTGGAGACACCATGAAAAACCAAAATCTGGATGACCAGGCGGATACTGGAACCTGCGTCTTCCTGAATGCGGGGCAGGAGCGTTACCTTTCACACACCACGCTCGGTGCACCTAAGAATTCGATCTTTTCAAAGACTGAGGCTACGGCCACACTTGCGTGTTTTCAAGCCGTGACCTAGCGGGAAAACGCGAACTGGAAATAAATTGTCACACTGGCGTGTTCTTCCCGCAAGTGAAAAATACGCCTATCCCGCGCGTACACACACCAGCAGTTTTTCCTGCTAGAAAGGATCAGTCATCTTCTGCAAGTCAACCTCGACTTGTTCCGAAATTCTGAACAGAATTTCAGTAAGTCATAAGAACCCAGAAATTGCAGTACGTGCCGCGCTAATAGCTTTGTGTCGCCGTCGTCGTGGAAGGAGAAGGTACTGGATCCATCCCATACTGAGCAACAGGTCAACGAAGGGAAAATTTGTGCTGGTACATACAAAATTAAAAGAAAACCGCATAAAGTTATAGTAGGCCTATTATATAGTATAAAGTATTATAAGTTCACTATCTAAGCACTTCCATAATATCAGTAAACAATGAAAACGCAAGAAACAAGAGCTAGTCACGCGGCGTGTTTTCCCGCCAATGTGGCCACTCACTACAGCGTGAAATCCCGCTGACAAATGGGCCCGGGCGAATTCTGCTGGGAGCGACCTTGAACACGCGCCTTTTCCCACTTCCCGTTGCGTGAAATCACGCCAGCTGGCCCGTCCCATATACTTCAATATAGTTCATATTTTAGACGGGATTTCACACACAAATTCGGCGTGAAAACACGCAAGTGTGGCCGTAGCCTAACCAGCTTACTTCTTATTCGTGTACTGGTGGGTTCTTTTTGCTTGCTATATGCATCCCATGATAATTCCGCGTATTTTCCATTCTCTGTATCTCGCACGTTGATGATGTACTGATTCTTCATAAGGTGATTGCTTATGATAACAACTAGGACAGTCTAAAATGCAATGTGTTGTTCGTGCATCTTACCTTTTGTTGTAGAACAGAAGGAGTGTGTGAATTTCTTGCTGATTTCTTCGGAAAATGCAAATAAACCCAGCTTTCACCCACAGATATGAAACTCGGCATTCTTCTTCGACAAAGTAAGCATTCAATACAGAAGGTAGTCTCTTATTTACTTTTGAAATGTAGTTAATTAGCTTTAAAATTGCATTGTTGGAATTATGGACGTTTGCAGCTGCTGACGAATAATTTCTCAGATACTTGTTCTAGTAAAATCAATTAAACTTGTTGAGGGCATACGACTCGCCAATCTAGTAATATACATAAATATAGAAATGTAACAACAAAATCTTCTCGGGCGTCCAGCCGGATGGTGGTGTAAAAACACGAGGTTTCGACAGCTGACTCTGTTGTCTTCATCAGGTATCTGTAGTTGTTCTCAGCTGACTGTCTCTGCCTCAACTGGCTTGGCTACCCATCGAAGGCCCGCTCGCTCTGATGAAGACACTAGAGTCAGCTGTCGAAACGTCGTGTTTTTTACACCACCTTCCGGCTGCACACCCGAGAAGATTTTGTTGCATCGATACGCCGGGAAAGTCTCCACTCTATAGAAATGTATTTAATTATTTGCAATAAAAGTTGTTACTGTTAAATATGAATACTATTTTTAGATCATGTTATGCAAGAAGGAATAAACGGCCCGCAGTAGACCTGAGGAAAAGTAGAAGATGATGGCTTGTAAAGGAGGCACATATGAAAAAGATGGCTTAATTGTACCGTAGCTCCTAAAGGTAGGCTGCAAAAGTTATTATACAATAAGAGGGACTTCAATTGAGAAAATCAAATGTCTGTAGAAGTAAATTACGGCCAAAGAAGATGCTACGCAAATATATAAGTAATATTGAGTTTATTATAACACATGAGGAGTTGGAAAATAAAACCGTGTTTAAGTGTAACTCGGAGAAGTTAATACACTCCTGGAAATTGAAATAAGAACACATTGACGCCGGTGTGTAAGACCCACCATACTTGCTCCGGACACTACGAGAGGGCTGTACAAGCAATGATCAAACGCACGGCACAGCGGACACACCAGGAACAGCAGTGTTGGCAGTCGAAGGGCGCTAGCTGCGCAGCGGTTGGGCACCGCCGCAGTCAGTGTCAGCCAGTTTGCCGTGGTATACGGAGCTCCATCTCAGTCTTTAACACTGGTAGCATGCCGCGACAGCGTGTACGTGAACCGTATGTGCAGTTGACGGACTTTGAGCGAGGGCGTATAGTGGGCATGCGGGAGGCCGGGTGGACGTACCGCCGAATTGCTCAACATGTGGGGCGCGATGTCTCCACAGTACATCGATGTTGTCGCCAGTGGTCGGCGGAAGGTGCACGTGCCCGTCGACCTGGGTCCGGACAGCAGCGACGCACGGACGCACGCCAAGACCGTCGCATCCTATGCAGTGCCGTAGGGGACCGCACCGCCACTTCCCGGCAAATTAGGGACACTGTTGCTCCTGGGATATCAGAGAGGACCATTCGCAACCGTCTCCATGAAGCTGGGCTACGGTCCCGCGCACCGTTAGGTCGTCTTCCGCTCACGCCCCAACATCGTGCAGCCCGCCTCCAGCGGTGTCGCGACAGGCGTGTATGGAGGGACGAATGGAGACGTGTCGTCTTCAGTGATGAGAGTCGCTTCTGCCTTGGTGCCAATGATGGTCGTATGCGTGTTTGGCGCCGTGCAGGTGAGCGCCACAATCAGGACTGCATACGACCGAGGCACACAGGGCCAACACCCGGCATCATGGTGTGGGGAGCGATCTCCTACACTGGCCGTACACCTCTGGTGATCGTCGAGGGGACACTGAACAGTGCACGGTACATTCAAACCGTCATCGAACCCATCGTTCTACCATTCCTAGACCGGCAAGGGAACATGCTGTTCCAACAGGACAATGCACGTCCACATGTATCCCGTGCCACCCAACGTGCTCTAGAAGGTGTAAGTCAACTACCCTGGTCAGCGAGATCTCCGGATCTGTCCCCCATTGAGCATGTTTGGGACTGGATGAAACGTCGTCTCACGTGGTCTGCACGTCCAGCATGAACGCTGGTCCAGCTGAGGCGCCAGGTGGAAATGGCTTGGTATGCCGTTCCACAGGACTACATCCACACCTCTACGATCGTCTCCATGGGAGAATTGCAGCCTGCATTGCTGCGAAAGGAGGATATACACGGTACTAGTGCTGACATTGTGCATGCTCTGTTGCCTGTGTCTATGTGCCTATGGTTCTGTCTGTGTGATCATGTGTTGTATCTGACCCCAGGAATGTGTATATAAAGTTTCCCATTCCTGGGACAATGAATTCACGGTGTTCTTATTTCAATTTCCAGGAGTGTAGTTGCCAAATATTTGACGGTTCTTTTGAGGCAAGAGAATAAGAAGTAAAACAAGGTTTACTATCGGATGATAAGGCGGGAGGATCGTCGATATTTATAATCATAACTGGAGGACTAAGCCTGGAAGTTATCTAAGCCCACAAGATGACACAGAATGTTCTTATCCTTGAAGGAAGCAATTAAAGGTGATGTAAAACGATAAAAAGGAATTTAATTTTTTAATGCGATGGTGCGCATTATTCAGTGGCAATTTCGCTAGTCATCTAATTACCCCTATATTATTTTATTATTATTACTAGCCTCAAAGCCCATTAAAAATGACAGGTTTAAAGGAGTGTTCTGATAATTCATTTCTCTGCGGTTGTCGAAATATATAGAATTGTTGTTATATAATGCTCATAACCTTATTTTGTAATTTTTACATATTTCGGTTGCAGTTTACACACCGATACAGATGGAAGTTCTACTGAATGAATGGTGCCAGAATTAGGAAACCAATTAAATTAAAAATAAATTAGGAATCCTAAAACCTTACACGATAGCGCGTGATATTGCTTTGATTAGCTGTCCACGTATCATTCAGCACGATAAATACGTAACTACTTCCATCCGTAGAAAAATGCCGTAACTTCAGCAACTCGGAGCTTATGAAAGCAGCTTAAATTATTTGTATATATATATATATCATCGTGATTTAGTCTGTAAAAAAAAAATGTTTCACTTGTCTGATCCTATCTGCATTTGGACATAACCACAACTTCTACTCATATGTCTGTTCAAAATTCATAAATGCTATTACCCGCTTACGTATATATTCACTGTATTACGATCTAAATTTGACCTAATGGAAATATTTACATGTGTCTGATTTAATGGCATCAGAAATAAATGCAATTAATAATTAATATATTAATTAAAACGCAGTACATACCTAAATTTCAGTGTTTCGGCAAATCATTCCTTCCAGTATATTATTATCTACATTGGATATAAATATTTTGTAAGCCCGTCAAAAATGACGTGTTGAGTGCAGTGTTTCAGCAATTTGTTTCTTCGCTGACTAAGTACAATTTTCATGAAGTAACGTTCATTGTCTTGAAAATGATGTAATGTAGGTATTTTTTAGCTTACTGTAACAACGGTATCGCTATCCAGAGTGTATAAGAAAAATCTAAATCGAACAAATTTTAATTAAGAAAAGGCAACTAATAATTAATACGTCGATTTCAACGGAATGCTTATTTCTCTTTCAGTGTTCTGACTTTTAATTTATTCACGAAGGCATAGCTAAATAGAACTATTATTATAAATTCTTCTCGGGTTTGCCGTCGAATTACATTTTCTACTGTCAAGCTTTCAGCGACTTTCACTGCCGCCATCATCAGGTCTGTTGTTCCTTAAGATACAACATACCTGATGATGGTGGCAGTGAAAGTCGCCGAAAGCTTGACAGTAGAAAACGTAATTCGGCGGCAAACCCGAGAAGAATTTATATCGAAGATACGCCGAGAAAGACTTATATCTCATAGAACTATTATTAAATAACGCGCATCACCTCCAACATCTCCATTCGTTGTTTGTTGTGCAGTGGAGGCGGAAAGTGTTACGTCATGGCGTAACAAAATGATGAAAACTTGCGTTTTATAAGTATATTATCGTATATACTTTAATAGTTAAATTTCCTCACCAAAAATTAGTAGAATTATTTGAGACACGGTAAAGGATGGTAAGTGATCAGTAATTAGATACACATGTAATGACATAGTCGTTGCTTCCGAGGAAAACATTATAACTCATTATTCGTCTGTGTTCTAGTAAAACACTGCTATATTCATGTAGTCAGAATCACCAGTGATTGATACGAACCCCGATAGAAGCCAATTCTCTCTTGGATAAGTTCGTTTCGGAAAAATCCTCTTTAACTTCACAACAGTATCGTATGATAAATAACCATGACCAGTCTTTTTACACAGTTTTTATGCTCTCCTAAACTGGATTTCAACTATGTAAAAATTTTTGTTCATCTGAAGCACACTAAGACACTCCGTAGTTCGGATTCCGCGTAAAATTACCGGGTTAGGTTAATCAGGAGAGACGCGGATTGCGTGTCAATTTGACCTAAAAAACCCTTTGTTTCTCTTGCTTATAGTGCCAACCGCATTTACTTTACTGATAGATTCATAGTGAAATGAATTTGAAGATTAAGGTATAATTAGTTCATCAAAAGTATGCACTTCGGTACTACATAACCCTGAACAGTTAAGTTTCAATTGTCCTATTCATACATTAGCTGCATAAATAAACATAAAATCTACAAAAACGTAACTGACTAGAAGCTTTATAGGAACGGATAAAATATTCCACTCTAACTCCTCGAATTAAGTATAAAATACTTGTTAATACAAAAAATCTGAAAACCTAAAGTCCAACACGAGGTAGTTTCAAAGACATCTTTGCCAGACAGCAGATAACTTTATTTTAATATTTTTAGCTTAATAAAGTTCTACAAGTAAACGAATATGTGTGTTGATGTGGTGCTGGAAAGAAACTATATTCATAACGTAGTTGATCAGCACTGACAATAGAGTAGTACAAATTATAATAGTTCAGTATACGTCTCATATGTATTTATTTTAAATTACCAAGGTAATATTTTTGATATAATAAAACTGAAAATGTTACTTTCACATACTCTGAAGTGCCAAAAGTCATGGAATACCACATACTATCGAGAGGGACCTCCTTTCCGGGCGAAGTTCAGCAAACTCACGTGGCATTCACTCAACAAGTTATCGAAAGTCCCTTGGAGAAATAATGAGCAATGCTTCCTCCTCAAGCCACCCATGATTTCGAAAGTGTTGACGGTACAGGAAATTGTGCACGAACTGACGTTATGAACATGTTTCAGATATGTTCGAGAGGATTCGTGTCGTCGATCTAGGTGCCCAAATAAATCGCTGGAATAGTCCAGAATGTTCCACCAAGCAATCGTGAACGATTTGGGCCAAGTGACGTGAGGAATTGTCGCCCTGGATAAGTCCATCGGTATCTGGGAACATAAGGCCTTGAATAGCTAAAAATGGTCTCCAATTAGCTTAACATAACCATTCCAGTCAACGGTCGATTCAGTTTGACCATAGGTTCCGGTCAATGCCATCCAAACACAGTCAATACCATGATGAGGCCACCACAAACTTTCACAGTGGCTTCCTGAATTCCTGGGTCCAAAGCCTCGTGTGATCTGAAGCTGGCTTCCCACGGCCCGTGCATTTGCCGGTCGCACCAATCTAGCTGTGATCAGTGGGCCGTGGGAAGAGACGCGCCTCTGCAGGCAGGGATAGAGCGCCTCTATTCGTCGCCCAGTCGGTAAACATCAAACGCCCGGATAGCTGTAACGACACTAGGCAACGTGGTGAGGGCTAGCCTGTGACGCGTGCTGATCCGTACAATTCGGCTGCATGACGCGACCTAGAAAACCACGGGCCGTGGGAAGCCACCATAACCCCACCATCAGTTCTTACCACCTGGAATCGCGACTCATCTGACCACGCCAGGTTTTTACAGTAATCTATGGTCGAACCGATATTTACACGATTCCAGGAGAGGCGCTGCAATCGATGACTTTTTGATAGCGGACGCACCCGCGTCGGTCTTCTGTTACCGTATCCCGTCAACGTCAAATTTCGCTGCACTGATCTGACGGAGACGACTATCGTTCATCCTATATTGAGTGTTTGGGTTCTTTCGCGTAGTGTTGCCTTTCTGTCAACAACAACACTCGACGTAGATGTCGTTCGTCTCGGTTATGAAAGGAGTCGTGGACGATCACTGCGTTTCCATGATGGGATAATGCCGGAAATTACACATCCACAGCATGCTCTTAACACCGTGGACTGACGAATTACTGTCCCACGACTTTTGTATAGTGAGGGCTTACAACATCCATATTAACAGTCTATATCGGAAATTTAACACGCTTCTATACGCATTTAAAATTGTTATTAACAAATTAGAAAACTTTACACCAATCTTTAAAGATAATAGCAATATTGCATGCCCACAATCACAAAATAATTTTCTGTGTCAGATGTTGAGCTTCTAGAGTCAATTTTGTCCTCGCTGTTAACGTTTGTACTGTCTCCAGTCATTTGCTTGAGATTGTGTCGGTATATCCTATCTTTCTTAAATTTTAAAATGAGAAATACAGGTTTATTGGTCTGCTCTTTACTGAAAAAACATCTTTACAAATCATTCACTAGGATTCTGATTAATTATTGTGAGTATAAAGAAAGTAATTTGCTCAAATAAACCATCGATTTCGAGAAGGTCAGTCGGGATATCCACGTTGTGTGGGCCTCCAGAAAACTTTTGATCTTTCCTTTGCTACTGTTTTTTAAAAGAAAATTGAGAATGGATTGTCAAGT
Source organism: Vandiemenella viatica (assembly GCA_031002005.1). Lineage (NCBI taxonomy): Eukaryota > Metazoa > Arthropoda > Insecta > Orthoptera > Morabidae > Vandiemenella > Vandiemenella viatica. Next base: position 80,861,984 of record CM061914.1, read on the forward strand.
CTTATTCGAATTAAACTTTGTTCCCCAATCTGGCTTTATTTTTTCTTCCAGTCATAACTTTCTGAAAACATTTGCTACGCTCTCTTATAGCGACACTTGTCTTTAATAACAGTGCTAAGTTTTAACGCATTTAAATAAAAAATCACACAAATCAGATACAATGGGGCAGCGTAACGCCATTAAGGATCATAAGAAGTGATTATGCCTTCATTTATTTCCTTTAAAGTACTCGATAAGTAGCGTAATAATCATTTGTAGAATTTTTATGCCTTAATTTCGCTATCTTTTAATTCGGTAAAACCGCTGCTTTTTTTTATTTATTTTTTTTTTTAAAAAAGAAGAAGGAGAAAACTGTGATATAGTTTGTACGACATGGTAGACACCAAAATCTTATTGGGTAAAATATGGTTCACATACCCACTAAACTACGTGAAACTCTAAAAATTATTAGATGTGTAAAGTTCACAAAACATCATTACCTATACTTACAGAAAAAGAGAGGAGGTGCGGAAAAGGAAAAGATGAAACAACTATAAAGGCGTAAAAAAAAGAAGAAGAAGAAGTCAGAACAACTTTTGAGAATCTGAAAACAGGCAGAGCAGTTGAATCATGGTTCTGATGTGATGGAATAAGTTGGCACCTTGTTTACATTGTTAATGATGAAAGTACAGATTGCTGACTCGGAATTATCCAAACGTCATGACGTTTAGCTTTTTCGTTCAATTTTCACTAGCGTCAGACCTTTTACAGACAAAATGAGAAATAGATTATTCGGTAATAATACGATATCTATTTTTACTCGTTAAATTCCCTAGCCACGAATTTGCATATGGTTCCCATATTGCAAGAACATCCTCCTGTTTAAATAAATTTTTCTTCTTCCATTGAAAAGGAATTATTCGATTATGGGGTATAACAAAATATGGCTGACTTTTACACAAGGTGATGGTATTTCTTGAGCTCTTGCAGGTCGTAAGAGCTAATATAACTAAAAAACATTACTATGTAGGGTTGGGTTCCATCTAGCAATGTTCACCTCGAATTATTAACAGTTCGTAATTATCAAACTTATCGCTATATATCTTGCATTTACTGATTGTGTCACAAAAGTGACCGTCAAAATAAAAAAAATATGTCGAAATTTTTATTTTACAATTTGTTGAATAAGCCCAAGAGAATTGTGGAAAATTCTATTTAGAACGCGACGTATAGTACACTACCAGTACAAATCATTTACTCCCTACTACCTTTGCAGTAGAAAATCAATAGTAATACTGAAAAGTTAAATGTCGTTATTGACATACGTAGCCTATACCACGAGAACAAGTTTAAAAACCAAAAAAATATAAATCACCTTGAAATGAACAAAGAGATATAAAAGCCGGTGCAACTTAAGACCCTTGTCTATCCGTCTGTCTTTCATAAGGGATTGTGCATAAACTACTTGGCTCGGTCTAGGGAGGGGGGGGGGGTTGGCTGTGAAGCTACGTTGGGCTACGTGGGGAGGGGGGGGGGGGGGTTTCGAGCCAGGCCACGTAGCTTTTCATTCATATTACTTGCCATAGTTAAAATGAGATACAGGACACACAACAGCATGTAAATATTTATTTCCGGCATTTAATTATCCCCGTATGTAATTTACGATAGTCTGACAAGAGAAAACAGTACAAAATGTCTTCTGGAGTCGATAGGGAGAAAGGCTAAGTGCTACTTGGGGGGGGGGGGGGGGTAGAGGCAAAAGCCACGTCGGGCTATGTAGGGGGGGAGCGGGGGGGGGGGGGTGGGTTCACAGGAGGCCAAAATGGCACTACGTGGTTTATGCACGCTCCCTAACCACTGAACTTTTTAATTTAGAAATTTGAAACTATGTTATAACAGAAAATTTGGAAAAACCATGGGCGTGTGAAAACAGCTATCGGATGTCTTCTGGAGGTGGGGAGGTGAAAGCCTGATGATAAACTCTTCTTTGGATGATGTTCATGATTATCAAATGAAAATTTGCAGCCAATCATTACTCAAAATGTTTGATATCTTTATTATACTATTTAATGAGCTTATGGCAGTAAATCGTTAAAAAAACTAATCTCTCCCCTTTTAAAGCCGAAACTACTAATCCGAAAAATCGTTCAAAATTTACAGAGATATGTAGGCTCTTAAAGTTTACAGGATTTTTTTTTAGAGTCTTTAGAGAAATAACTGAGTAATTTAAACAATATCGGAACTTCAACACGTTTTTTTCGACAAAAATCTTATGTATCATCCAACAGTGAATTTCTTGAATTTGATAGTGAATATATAATGGATTTTTAATAAAATTCTAATATCTGCTATTATCTTTTTCCACTGATCGTTTTTTTTTTACATATTGCAATTTAATTGCAAATTCTGAGAACGAATCATAAAATATACTTAAATGTTACGTTTTATTTGTATTTATATAATATACAGATATATATTTTGTGGTGAAAACAGTTTAATTCACACGGAACCCCAGGCGCTTGAGAGTAATTCGTAATAGACGTCTCATTTAAACTTGCCTGCTTAAATCTGAACATGTGGGTGCGAACATTGTGCAGAGGATTTTCTGGGAGCTGCAATGAAATTTTGTTTGAAGGACATCAGCGAGGCGTAATGAAACCTTGTGTTTAGCGGAACAATAAGAAGTAAACGTCGGGTACTAGTCACTCATCTCAGATAATCACCGATTCGACTTCCTACTTCAGTTCCAAACGTCACTCCGCTTCTCGTTGAAAACATTTTACGCAACGTTCATCCCGAGCTGTGTCGAGCACTGAGTGCTCTTCTGTGCACGTGATGACGAGAATTTAATTCCACAGCACACTAGGTCCTTCACACGGAATGATTGCGTGTCCTCAATTACATAAATCGCGAACTTTATTGCTGTTATTTTCGAACAATCCCGGAATTCGGGATAGTAATTATTCTCTACGCCGGAAGTAACGAACAATGGAGTACCGCATGAACATACTTAATTTCATCGTTCTGTAAAGATTTTAGTTAGAGAACAGGAATTTTCTGAAGACGCTTTGTTTTCAATTGCCATACAAAAAAGAAATAATCCAACAAGTTCCAGTTAATCTTGCGTACTCAGATGTCCGTACATTGATTGTGTATTCAATTGAATTCACTGCAGAAAATTATGTAAGAAGTAAATAGTTCAGTTGAAATAAAATTATTTTGCCTCTTAGAAAACTTTTCTTGAAAACATATTTCACAACAAATCATGCAGTTCATTATCAAATAATACGAATTTTTGTCGGAAATAGTATCTGCTAAAGTATCAAATTTTAGAGTGATAGCCATTGTTAATTTGCTAAAATTATAAATTCCAGAAGGATAGCTATCGATTTTCTGAAAACTTGAGGGAGAGGTTTTAGTTTACTGTTTTTCTCCATAAGCTACTACTAATAACGAAATAAAAAGAATAATTCAAACTTTTGAGAATAGATAGTGTAATGTGTGTACCAAATGTATTTGCAATATTCCATAATTTAATACAAACAATTTTAAATAATATTAGTGTGATTAATAGTTGGCAACATTTCGCGCCTTCTCCGTTCACCAACTACCCATGGGACAGACGTTTTGGAACCCGGGCTTTCACGCCTGCTGGCAAGAAACATCTTTCGGCAGTCTCCCCACGGCATGATTTTGTAGGCCGCTCCACATCAGCCGGAGTGTACCGATAAGCACGCGCCACAGGTTAGCCCTCGCCACCTCCCCACCACGTTGCCTAGTGTCGTTTCAGCTACCTGGGCGTTCTGGGCGTTCGATGTTTACTGACTGGGTGACGGATAGAGGCGCGCCATCCCTGCGAGGACCGGCGAGACCATTCCCACGGCCCGCTCTTGGTATCTGGACTGGCCCGGCCGGCAAATGTGCGCGCCGTGGGAAGCTATCTTAAAACGCGAGCGTCGCACCGTAATGCATACAGAAGCTATCTGATCGAGGAGTCAATCAGAATGCGGATTTTAAATTAAGTGACATGAATTCTTACGAAAGCAGTTTGGTGGAAACGCCATGTATTCGCCTTGGAAATACTCGAATTCTCTTTAGTAAAGTGCTTTGAACCTGGAGGCTGGATGTCAACTCGGTAACTCGAAAAACTTCGGCGAGCCTGATGATACCCGAACGCTGCCCGGCTAACCCGAATATTACAAATGAATAACTGCATTGACTTAATTTGCATTTATATTGTTCACATGAAGTATAAATTTCAAATAAATAAACGGATTGTTATGACATTTTAGTTTTTCCCGGCGTATTGTTGAAATAAATAACTCTCGGGTTTTCTGCCGGTTAATAGATTTATTTGGATCTTTTAACGACGTTTCGGCAACTGCCATCGTTGCCTTCATCAGGTTAAAACTCACTTACAAGGACAAGACACGACGTGTCTTGTCCTTGTAAGTGAGTTTTAACCTGATGAAGGCAACGATCTTGTCCTTGTAAGTGAGTTTTAACCTGATGAAGGCAACGATGGCAGTTGCCGAAACGTCGTTAAAAGATCCAAATAAATCTATTAACCGGCAGAAAACCCGAGAGTTATTTATTTCAAACGGATTGTTCTTACTGGGTTAAAAGAAGGTGTAACTAATGGTACAAAGAAACTCCATGGTATAACTGCGATGTCGGCTAAACTGCATTTTTTTAAAACTGCTTAACGTCTCTTAACAGCGAGGTCTTTAGAGACGGGAAAGGATGGGGGGCAAGGAATGGGAAGGAATTCGGCCATGGCCTTTTGAAGGAAGCATCCTGGCATTTGCCTGGAGTGATTTGGGAAACCATGGAAAACCCAAATCTGGATGCCTGGACGGGGATTCGAACCACTGTCCTCCTGAATGCGAGGCCAGAACGCTATCCATTACACCACCACGCTCGGTAGCTAAACTGCAATTTTCTGTTGTGTAGCACAGATAAAATTTTAATTTGAGGCAGAGATAAAAAAAAAGAATAAAAAAAAATCGATGTGACTTTCGTTTAAATGTATATGATGCTTTTTGTTTATTTACGACTAGATGCAGAAATTCATGTGAGGAGAATAGCATCTGATGTTTATGCTGTATTGTCTGTAACAGGTACAGAAACAAAGTGACAACATTAACTATAATTTTTTAAAAAGAACAAACAGTGAAGTTTATTAAAACTGAGAGAATTTTAGTAATAATAATTATTTGTTTCTGAAATTATAATTTACTTAGAAACTTTTTCATAACAATAAAAATTTTCTTCTTTGAAAATGAAATTCAGTTATTTAAAAACATCTTAACCAAATACTCCGCGAATCCAACCAAAGAAAGTTTATTCACATCACACAAAAAAAATCATTGAAAAAAGGTAATGATTAGTATTTAATAATTTTTGCTTACAAACTTTTACAGAACAATTTCCTACTGCCACCATAGTAATACACACCATTTTGACGGAGGTTTGAACTTGATTGGAATAATAAGCGGCGTATCTGCGATTCCGACAACTATGACTCCATTTGTGGGATAGTCCGAGAGTTGGTAAAAATTTTTGGGTAGGTGTTTGGGGCACCGTGAAAATTTGTGTAACACTTATTTCTTAATGACTAAGTACGAAGATGAGGGCTTAGTCGATTTATTAACTTTTCAAAATTTTATTTTCTTTCAAAATTGTGTTTCATAAATATATAAAAAAAATATTTTTGAGGTATGCTGAGGTTTGCACAGAATAATATTTAAGCCCAACAAAAAATATTTTTGAAAAGACAGGTCAATTTGGTGAAACTTTTTATTTGCCAGGTGATCTGGAATGCCATACCTGAGTGTGAGTGAGCGGCTCAGGTCTTCGTTTTTGTGTTTGATATTACGAAAGAAAAGTTAAACAAATTTTCACGATGACTCAAATAACTACCCAAAATTTTTCACCAGCTCCATAAGGCAGCGTGGACCTAGCAAGCCAATCACAAATGTGTGATTGTGAGTGAGAACTGAATCAACCTCTGTGACCAATAATATGACAGCAGTTTGTTGCTATCAAACTGATAGTATTTATCATTGCCATTTGCTGGGTCCTGAGACACATCGTTGGGGGCGAGGATTAGAGATTGTCCAGAAATCGGATCCCTGAATTTTTCTTCATAGCTGGGCACTGTTAATCCAAAAGTCAACTTCGTTAATCCATTATTTAAAAAGTTAACTTCGATAATCGTTACATTTTTGCAAATTTAAAGCAAATTACAGTTATTTGTTAAAAGTAAACCATCAACAATGCACTTACACAATGTTCCTCTGGAAACTGAGTTCTTAAGGGGTTCAATTTTTTTTATTAGCATTCAGCTCCTCAAACTATAGGATTTTACAACATGAAGTAAAATCATGCTGACACGGAAAAAGTCTACAATACATTGGTCCACACCAGCTTGACATATGCCGCTGTTGGTAGATAAGATGCCAATAGATTCATGAATGCTTTGTTGACTTAACCTACAGCTGCTATCTACACCGGAAGAATCCGCAGCACTTGAAAAAGGATTTATATTGTTTTTACTTTCCTCATGAGTTAATCCGGTTTCAATTTTTTTTTTTTTTTTAAACTATAAATATTTGGATATTTGCTTCCTCTATATGTGTTGTTTAAGATTATTAAGGCCAGAAACATGTGCCTCGATTGCAGAAAGTTTAGGCAAACACAATTTGAATTTATAAACTGTTATCCTAATCTTTATTTAAATTCAATATATCCACATATATGTGGCCAAAGATTTTTAATCTTCTCATTGCTTTTACTAGAGTTGCTGCTTTAGCTAACAGTTTCTAGGTCTTCAGTTTCCATGATTTAATAATGTAACTGATATCAGTTTAATTTATTTCATTAACAAACTCCAAATAAGCACAATCTAAAAAGGGGCACTATATTAGTGAAAATGATAAGTTATAGAAATATCAAAATCAAATCACCGGTTGAATTTGAAGTGTAGTGAGTGCCGATTTTCAGATGTAAAATGCAAGCTCTCAACAACTGTATCGTTCCTGCTCACACCAATGCCATGTCTAGCATAACAGTTATAGGTATATGTATCACACTTGCACTTCACATTATCTAATTCGTTCGCTATTCGACTCGCCGAATGTACCAGGGTGTGCTGTGGCGCGCAATTCAAGCAAACGAAATGACATCAACATCCAATGTAACGGACTAAAGTTAGTGGAAGATCAATTTAACGGAAGTTAAGAAGAACAGTAATGATTTTTACATTAACTTAAAAGTTACATTTTTTGTAATTTTATTAGCTTTGTTAATTAATGATTAACAGATTAACGGTTTTCTGCTCAGCACCATTTGTCTTGAGTGGTGAAAAGTGAAAAGAGAGGAATTCTTGTGCTAACTGTCTTTCTGAGAACACTGTTGATTAGATGTGAATAGTCACGCTGTGAAGAATTCCTCAAACACTAGTAATGCCAATATTTTCTTCGCACCTACTTAATGAATTATACCAGTTTTTATTTTAAATTCTTTCAGCGCCTCTGATAATTTATTCAAGTCCGTGACATCGTTACCTACAAATAACAACTTTTTAGTTGCCTTAAGCCTGAAGTCAGGTGTTAATTTATGGTCAGGTCACCTCTTCCCTGCTACATTTAGACAACGTCTGCCCAGGACTCATTCAATCTACGGTCACCACTCCTGTCTTCCAGTGACTCTGAATATTGTTCTTTTATCAGATGTGATATGATTTTTATCTACAGTACCTTTCAAAAGCAAATCTAACACAATCTTATCACTCTGTTCAATAACATATTTCATTTCTAAAATGTGTATCTGATTATATCCCATCATACTCAAAAGCGAGGTCTGGATCAATCTTATATACTCAGTGCCTTCACTTTCACAGTACATAGCCTGACCATACTTTCCACTAGGTTCAGGACTTTGAAACTACTTCTGCCACTTCACCAATGTCTCCTGCCAAACAGATTATTATAAAATGGTAGGCCTAGATAGTTATCTTTAACAAACAATTCTCTGTCCCCAATACAATCATAAAAATCTTAATATTTAATAATATTTAACTAAATTGCAATGGAGTGCACACTCCGGTGGCAATTTCCTACCACCCATCTTCCCCGTTACCTGCACTCACCTACATTTTCCCTCTGCAAATTTTAACTTTAAATTCTTTAAACATTTTTGGTAAATTATTCATCATTTCTCTTGGTAACTTATTCCAATCCCTGACACCATTACCCAAAAAAAAGAATCTTCCTTTACCTTTGTGCCTGAAATCGAGTGCCAGTTTGTGGTCATGGTCATCTTTTCCCTTCCAAGCATTACTTTTAATTCTTACACCAATATCTTTCCATGCCTCATCACCAATATACGACTTGTACACCCTCTTCAGCCTACTCCTGTCTTGCAATGAATCCCATTTGTAAGGGGCTAAACTGTTACCGGGGTGGAGTATCAGCTTATGCACCTTAACTGAAAGTTCACTTGAGATGAAAGCTCTGCTGAATTTGACTAAATAATTTTAAATTGACCATGTGCCTGCCTGGATACTCAATTAAAATGCTTAAAGGTCACCACTAAATTTGTTTAAATCACAAAATTAGAAAAGGTTTCAAGTCTACTATTAAATCACCAAAAAAAAGTTCACTTGAAGAAAATTAAAGTTTATTTTAAAAGTCAGATTTTCAAAATTAGCATTATACAGTTGAGTAGGCAATCGAACATCCATTTCCAGAATATTGCAGATTGTGGAGAGGATTAAACCGACCAAAAACCCCTTTAAGAATTTTAAAAGTTCATGGTAGTTGGTAAACAGCCAAACTGTTCAAAATAATCCATTATGGCCGACCCACGTTGCAAGCCTACAACCGCCAAGTTCCTGCTCCCACCGTCACATGACACGACAAAATTGCGCGGATTTACCTCACATAGCATTCCCGGAGTACAGACTGAAGACGAAACAAGAGACATTCCCCGCCTCAGGGTCCCGCTTATATAGACGCCAGCTGCACACCACATGTATACTGCCACTTAGCCAAAATGTGTAAATGATTTAGATTATAAAAAGTGTTCAAACTTTGACAGTGTATATTATTATCTTCAAGATGCTTAAAGGATGTTTAGTGAGAAATTTCTAGTGATTAGTTTTAATTTTCGTTTAATTTGAGTAATATATTAAGCTAACATCTATAATTTTTGTTTAGAACTAACAAATAGCCACATAAAAACTGAATCATGGAAAGGCCACAAGTAGGTGTCAGTATGATACTTTAGTCCTCTGATCTCCTTTCATGTCAATGTGATTGAAATACATTGTGGGAGAAGTATTTTGTTACAACTGTACATATTTAAATTAAAGTGGATACTATCATATCTCTCTCCTAGATCGGTGGTTCATAAATGGCGTGCCACAGAATATTGATGTGCTAAGATGCAAAATTTTACCTGTTGTAAGTTTTTTATTATTATTAGTCATTATTGCCCTTGAAGACAGTATTTAAACTCAAATTATTCATGATTATGTTATTGTTGTTTACTCTTAATTCGTCTTCTTCCTATTCACTTCCCAGAATACATTCATTGCATTCCTGTTTCCTTTGTTCTGTACATTTTGTTCCTGTTTTCTTCTGTATTTTGAATTTTGTATTCATGAATTTGTTCCTGAATTGTCCCCTGATATGTGTCATTTCCTGCAAGATTTAAGTCCTATTCTGTTTCATGGAACCAACTGGTCTTAATGATTGAGCCATTTACCACATCAAAGATACTCTTTGAGAGTCTGGTGTTATCCATTCTATGTAAATGCCCATAGAATTGTAATCTGCCTCTTCTGATCCTGTCTGTGAATCTATCTGTATGTTAGTGCAGTTCTTTCATTGATGTTTTCATCCATAAGCCATCTTTATGTAATCTCCAAAAAAGTTTGTAAGAATTTTGCGCTCAAGTTTTTCCACTTCTGTAACGCCTGAAGCCCAAATTGTAGTTGTTTCTGATGCATACAATACTTCTGGTAACACAACTGTTTTGTAATGTATGATGTTGGTGCATCGGCGCTGGCAGGATTATTTTAAGAGACGTGCATCTGTATCTTCTTTATACATTATATATAACAATTATTAACTAACGATACTGAGTTTATTGACAAGGCATTGAACAAAAGTGGAAAACAACATAAGCACCTTAAGTTATTATTCAAACAATGAGTTTAATAATAATTTTTTGTTTATTAATCGTTTTCTGTGTATTTTCTTTGATAGCAAGGGGTGCAAGTGCACCCCCTCACCCCCTTTCGGCGTCCATGTGTAGATCTGCCTTTTGCTACAACATGCCCATGTGAGTCTGTATGCCATCTGAAATTTTTCTTATCTTTCCTCATTTGATAGCTTGTTAGATGACTCAACCTTCCTTGCAAGACCTGGGCAGCTCTTAACAGAGTTAGGTCTGGCCATGGTAGATCTGCTTCAGCTCTGTACACATGGGTAATGAGAGATTCACCGAATTGCGACTGTGGTGAGGAAAACCAAACCATCCATTACGTGACCTTTGATTGCCCACTTCGAGCCTTCAGGGGATCATTAATAGATATTTCAAACGAAGTTCTACATTGGCGACTTTGAATTTTAATTACAGTTTAATGTTTCATTTTTATTAGTGTGCTGGCCATAAGATAAATAAATAAATAAACCTTGTTAGATCCTCATATTTGTATCTATTACCCCAGATATTTCAATTTATCAACTCTTTTTATGTTTACAAATTATGTGTATTATAATTTGTAAGTTCTTGTTTTGTTTTTCCATGTACTGCATTTTTTTTTTCAAATGAAATTTGTAGGAATGTTTTGACAACAATTTGATGTGCTTTCTGCCTATTGCTGCTGAGATTGCCAGGTCATCTAGAAATGCCAAGCATCTTACGATTGTTTTGGTATCACATGTACTTCCAAACTTTAATCCTTTGACCTGTGTTTCCAAGGTTTGATAACTTTGCCCAATATCATATTGAATAAAATCAGTGATAATCACTTTCCTGACTCCTATGCAAATTTTGAAACTGTAAATTTTATTTTAGATGTGTTATCAGTGAGTGTTTGTTGTATGAGAGCCCTTCATGCCATATTATATTCTTTAATTATGTCAAAGAGTATTTGTCTGTTTATGAAGTCTAATGCCTTCATGAAATCCACAAATGTTATTACAGCATTAGTTGCTTATCTTACGTTCAGAAGTGCTCTATGTTCCTGCTCTGTTCAATGCAAAAAACTTAATTTTTTTTAACCTGTGTGGTATTCAATTATTTGTGATCTACCTGAGATTCTACACTGTTGAATAGTGCTTTGAAGAGGATTTTATAAGCAACTAGTAACAGTGAGATACCTCTGTAATTGTTGGGATCCATATTGTCATCCATTTTTTGTAGGGGATGGATTAGGGGGCACTTCCATTCTTGTGTAATTCTCTCCATGACCCAAACATCTGTGATAAGTTTATGAATTTCTTTGTGATGGTTTTGTGTTCAACCCTTCGGATCTTCTCCTAGTGCTCTTTTGTTTTTCAGTTTTTTATGATCTCCTTTATCCCTTCTAATGTTGGTGATGTAGAATCCGGATTTGATGTGGTTTCTGTGTGGATTAATTTTCCTATTGGTTTCTCACTGTTGATAATATCGTGTGAGAATTTGCAGTTTGCTTTCAAATTTTGTTTCCAGGGAACTTTTTGGTATTTTGAAGCAAAACTTTGGAGTTTAGTAACCTGTAGTATTTTTTCTGAAAACTCTATAGAAGTTTCTTGTATTATTTCCCTTTAAGTCTTCCTCAATCCTGTTTATCCTGTTTTTATCTGATGTATGTTTCTTTTTTCTAATTTCTTTCAAGGTTTGTTTCTGAACTTTTTGAAATTTTTGCCATGTTGCCAAGATACAACTGGTTGGCAGGAACTCAGCGTCCCAGGGAATGTCCTGAAGTGAGTCACACAGTGGTGAACCTGAACGGGATGCAAATTGACGTCTCCACCGTTTCTGTCTTGTCCAAAGGCCTCAACATTGCTCCGGCGCCAAGAAGCGTGCGGACACTTGACATCGTCACCTCTGTCAAACAGGCTGTTCGCGTCCTACCAGGGGAGACAGCGGAAGAGGTCTGCAGGGAGACTTTCCTGGTCTTAGATAAAGCAAAACCCCCAAAGACCAACATAACCAAGGAGGAACGTGAAGCACTTCGTGTCTTCCATTAGAACAATGATGTTGTTGTTTTATCGGCAGACAAGTGAAATGCTACGGTAGCACTTGCGGCAGAACAGTACGAGCAGAAGATGAGGAACATCCTCGATGACCCTTCTTATTGGCGTTTGGACAACGGTCCTACCAGCAGGATTGAGAGGAATACTACGGCTTTATTGTAGAAGGTCGAATTTTTTGAAGAGACCAATAAGAAGCTCAGACCTCGTGCTTCCAGACCACCTTGGCTATATGGTCTGCCGAAGATACACAAAGAAAGCGTACCTCTAAGACCAATCCTCAACAACATCGGAGCTCCGACCAACCCACTGGCTAAATATCTGACCTGTCTTCTAAGTCCATCAGTCAGCCATTGCGACCACCACGTCAAAAATTCTACAGAATTTGTCAAGATTATCAAGACCATGGAACTGAAGGATTCAGATATAATGGTGAACTTCGACATCATCTCATTATTCACCAGCGTCCCATTGAAGGATACGCTGGAGCTGATATGCCACCAGTTTAAACCAGCCATTGTGGACCTTTTCAAACATGTAATGACGTCCACATATTTCACACTTAGGGAAATACTATGAACAGGTGGATGGGGTTGCCATGGGATCTCCACTTTCTCCTGTAGTCGCCAACTTATTCATGGAGCATTTCGAAGAGAAAGCCCTATAGGGAAAAGTTCTCAAGCCGACATGTTTTTACATATATGTCGAAGATACATTTGTGGTGTGGCCCCATGGAAACAAGACTTTACATGAGTTTCTAGAATATATTAACGGAATTCATCCTAGCATAAAGTTAACTATGGAAATGGAAAAGGAGGGTCGCCTACCCTTCCTCGACATCTTAATTGGGCATAGTGTATACAGAAAATCGACCCACACAGACCAGTATCTGGGCGGCACGAGTTTCCACCATCCTGTGCACCGCAACACTGTTTTAAATACTCTGGTGCATAGGGTTAGAGCGATTGCTGACAAACGCAGCCTGCCACAAGAACTGGAACACCTGAGAAGTGTCATCAGGTGGAATGGTTACTCTGAGAGGCAGATAGAAAGAGCAATTGAATATAAGCCGGGGAAAATTCCAGTCCAATAGGAAGAAATGCCCAAGGCCACCGCCTTTCTGCCTTTCGCCAGAAACACCTCGGGGAAAATTGGCAGAATCCTCGCACGACATGGTATAAAATCTTTCTACCGACCACCAGCTAAAATACGGGACTACCTCCGTTCAGTCAAGGATGATCTTGGCCTAAGAGTTCCGGGGATTTATAGCATACCATACGAGTGTGGAAAGACCTACATCGGTCAAACTATATGCACCATAGAAAACAGGTGTGAAGTACATAAACGCCACCTCCACCTGGGACAGTATAGTAAATCAGCGATCGCCGAGCATCTGTACGACCATGGCCACAAAGTAGAGTTCAATAACGTTAGGATACTGGCAAGAACTTCACATTTTTGGGAATCTATTATCAAAGAAGCGATCGAAATTCGACTGGCCAACACATTCAACAGAGGCCGCCAGGACGACCGTCGACATAGCAAGTGATGCGGACTTCTCGAGAGTAGAAGATACTGCTTCCGAGAATAATGCTGTATACCTTCAAGGTTGCCGAGAAAGCGATGAGCTTGTGTTTGTCTTCGACTTCAAGCACTCAAAGTACTCAGTCAGCCAACTCAGGGAGACGGTGCGCAAACACAATCCCATCTCTATGGCACTGTGGGTCATGCATGCTGGCCTTAAGTATCGCTGGTCGATACCACCTGCTTACAAAGACTGCTTCACGACGCTGAGGTTCGAAGATTTTCAGCACCACGCTAAGCTGTTTCAAGACTACGCTGCGGCGAGAGGACTCACGCGTCCTGACGCCCTTGCGAATGTTCCTCTGGTCTTCAAAGACGACTTCTGTGGGAAGAAATTCTTCCGCAGGCTAAATGGACGGCACAAGAGGCTTCGCAGGAAACTTTAATCTGCAGCAACTGACGCCTGGCAAGTTGCGGATACCTTGGTCTCCGACGTGCCAAACCAGCCATTAAAAGCACCTGAATGCTTTAAAATACTGGTGCTGTCCAACAAGTCCAGACCAAGCCACGAGGACACAGAGTCGGTTACTACTAACGAGGAATCAGCAGATGTCCACGCAGATCTAGAGCCGGAGATGACCACGCCCTCTAGCCCAGCTCAGGAGGAGATGGAACTGGCCCTACTCATCGAAGAGGGACCTGTACTGCCAATAATGGTGCCATTCTCTGGCAACTGGGCGAGCCTGTACGTAAAGCTGCTGTTTGCAACAGAGCTTCCCATGTTTTACTGGCCGGCGGTTGGAGGAATCAAGATTCTTGCCTCATGCCCGTCGGACCTGGAACGGGCCTGCAAGACGATGCAGGACATGGGCCTCAGCCCCGTCAACTCCCCCGCAAACGAAGCCGGCAGCCGCCGTCGAAGACACATGACACGCTGCCGAAACAACAAACGCTGAGGGTTCCTAAGAAGAAGCACCTTGTCGTCAAACATCTGCAGTGTTATAACTGTCAAGCCCATGGTCACCAGGCGCGTGACTGCACCAACCAACAAAGGTGCGTGAGATGTGGGGGAAACCATCGAGCTGCCGACTGCTCCATACCAAGAGAGGAAGCAGTCTGCTGTAACTGTGGTGGGAACCATGCAGCCTGTTATTCTGGATGCCAGATACGAAAGTAACTTCGGGTGAAAACTCGCTTCGACCATAAAGCTGCAACCACTGCCAAACGAGCCGACCAGTTCGCAACAGCACCACAGACCGGACCGAGCGGGGCGGTGTAACAGTTAGCGTTCTCGCCTCGCATTCGGGAGGACGGCGGTTCGAATCCCCGTCCGGGCATCCAGATTTGGGTTTTCCATGGTTTCCCCAAATCACTCCAGGCAAATGCCGGGATGCTTCCTTCAAAAGGCCATGGCAAAATTCCTTCCCATTCCTTGCCCCCATCCTTGCCCCTCATCTTTCCCGTCTCTAAAGATCTCGATGTTAAAAAGAGACGTAAAGCAGTTAAAAAAAAAAAACACAGACCGGTAGCCAAGACTGCGAGTGGGCCGCATCCACGGTCCGCTGCGCCTCGCCGATCTGCAGACGTACCTGGGACAAGACGGCAGCAGGATGGCGATCAACAACACGGCTGCTGCAACGCTCCCATCAAAAACGCCGAACAGCTGACTGTAATGGTCCAGGTTTTCACACAGATCATCACTGCTATGATGCCATGTCAACGAAAGCCAACATATTAGATAACTGAAACCTACTTACGACTTAGACAAGCCATGTCAAATAAAGAAACTACATCGACAGCAGTCATAGGATCCTATCCTGGCACTGTGACAAATTTGATAGCGAAAGCTATACCGATGACGGATGATGATGATGAACCATCTCTGTATCTGTGGGTCAGCCTCTCCAGTGCAGATGTCTCTATACCTGAAGAAGACGGCAGAGCTAGCCGTCGAAATATCGTGTTTCCACTACACAATCCGGCGGTACACCCGTGAAGACTACATTGCAGTCATACGCCGGGAAAGTCTTCGTTCTTACAGGATATTCTATGCTTCTGCTATATTATTTGTAGAACTATGTTAAAACATAACCTAAGATTTTTTTATTTTTTGTTTGGCGGAAGATAAGAAACAAGGAAGTTTATTAAAAACTCAGAGAATGTTTACTTGAGTCGTACGTAATCGCGAAATGTATCAGTCAAATAAATATCAGTTATCTGTTTTTTAATTATACTTTCCGACATTTAAAGTAAAATGCATTAAAAAAACCAAATACTCCGATAATGTATCCAGTGTTAGGTACTGATATCATGAAAAATATAATTAAAATCCAGAATTAATTCCTGCTACCATCATAGATGATATCCGTCGTTTTTGACGGGCGTTAAAACCAGTACTAAATAATAATAATTCCGTGTGATCGTAATAAACTGGTGACAGTGTTTATATTAGCTGCGCATTCCGTCCCTGTCTTAGCCGCCTTAACCTAACCCGATAGTCCTACCAGTACAGGGAAATACGAACCACGGAAGCGTTCTGGCGTTCTTCACATTACACAGCAAGCTGTGCAAGAGTGAAAGTTGGTTCAAGCGTCTATGAAATTCCCCGCCGAGACAGGGATTCAAACCGGGGAGCTTTCGTTACCTAGTCAGATACCTCAGCCACCAAACCGCTACAGGTGTACCGTTAACATCAGCATGTCGGTGATGCGAACTTATAAGATTTTGCCCAACGCGCGTAAAGATGTTTTCACTTAAAAAACTAAAAATCTAACTTAGTCGGCAATCCGAAGGTTGGTCGAGTCTTTCCGAAGGAGATGTACAAAGCTGTTGTATCAGACGCAGGAAGGCCATGGGCGCCGGGAAGGAGGTGCAAGGGGGGGTGCACTTGCACCCCCCTGACATTCCATAAAAAATTGGAAAATACACAGAAAAAATTTAATGAATAAAAAATTATTACTAAATTCACAGTTTGAACAATAACTTTAGGCGTCTAGGTTGCTGTCCAAATTTGTTCAACACCTTGTCAATAAATTCAGTGTCCTCCTCTACCCTTTTCCTGTGAACACTGACCATGCACAAGCCGTTTAGCCTCGCGTTTCCCATTGTTGACCGGTTCCAAGTCTTGACCTGTCGTAAGGTACTAAATGACCTTTCAATGCTACATGTTGTCGTTGGAATGGTTAGGCCAATCTTGATTGCCTCGCATACCGCTGGGTAAAACGGGGTGGCTTGAGCAATCAAATCAGTAAGGGGTTCATTTAAGGCGGCATCACTCACTTCACCTGTCTTGTGCATCTCGTACCATGTGGTAGCCTCGGCAATAAAATTCTGTAAAATATATCCATAAAGATTCTGTATCTTTTCTGCCATGACTAAAAATGAATGTTTGTCCAATTTTCTTATATTTTCTGGATGTAACTGGATAAGCGAAAATGCTTTTTTATGTATAGAGGAAAAATATGGGATTAAGATAGATATTCTGAAGAATTCTTCTGTATTTTCAGAGGGTTGATTTGATCTGTAGGTCTGTCTTGCCACTATTCGAGGACGTTTTAATTCAACATCCAGTTCTTCGCAAATTTTTCGAGCATTCTCGAAAATAGCAACGAACTCCATCGTCGCATTATCACGGTGAGATTGAAGCAAGTCCGTTAATTTATTTATGTGATCGTGTATTGCCTTTATATTCATATCTACTTTTTGTAATTGGTTGCACACGGGTTCCAGTTTGGCGGAATAGGCAGCAATCACTAATAGTGTCACAATATATGTTGGAGTTGTTGCAGTAGTGTACAGCTGATATGCTTTGGTTTTCGTTATGGAGTTTGGTGCTTTGAGCGAAAGTTCTTCTAAAACTCGTACAATACTAATAAAGTTTTCAGAAATTTTTTTTATACTCTTGTACTTTTCGGTCCAACGCGTTTCACAGAAAAGAGGTATATTTGGAATTTTATTTCGTCGCAATGTACTCTCTCTAAAAAAATGCATGATGTCCTTTGTCGTCCCAGCAGCGTTTCTTACTTAACTGACATCGTTCAGATCATTGACGACAAGATTCAATTTATGGCTTGCATAATGGAAGAATAGGGCTGTGGGATACTTGTCATTAACAATTTTCTGAACACCACCTACATGACCAGCCATTGCAGCACAGCCGTCGTATCCTTGGCCAACGAGTTTATAGAAAATGTAATATATAATTATAATGTGCAAGAAGTATAAAAAAATATTGTGAATATGCCGGTGCACCCCAGGGTCGCGTTTAAAGGGGCCCGCGCCACAAAAAATGGGGTTCGCACCACTTCCCAGGTCGCCGTCTGGGCAGTAGAAGATGGGGGCCCTGGTGCACCCCCCTAGAAGCAGTCCTGCCGTCGCCCATGAGGAAGGCCAATTCCTTTCGTTAGGGCTCTACAGTTTAAAGTGGAATCACAATCACGGAACGTCCCGACGTAGGTTATATAATCAAATACAACTCATAAGAATTCCTGCTCCACACGCGATATGAACTCACGACCGGGAGAGAAACTTTCTAAAGTAAGCGTCTTAACCGCTCAGCTAACAGACTGTCAAGTTTTGAAGCATACGTGTGCTAAGTACTATAAAAATCGGATAAACAAAGTTAACAGAAATTAGGGTGAGGGGGGAAAGGAGAAGAGGGTTAGGTTTTTGAAAATAAAACGTAAACAGTATTTTTCTATTTGCTTCAATGTGTGTGTATGCAAAGTTCCATCAAAATGGGATAAAAACTGTGTTCCAAAAAGAGTACAACCAGGCATATCATAGATTTTCGGTGACGCCTAGAGACCGCCTATAGAAGGTTTCACTTCAAAACTACATAGAAGAAGTTTCACTTCTTGTGCGTGTATAGGGAACAGTTTTTTTTTTTTTTTTTTTTTTTTTTTTTTTTTTTTTTTTTTTTTTTTTTTACGTGGCTCATAATTGTATCAAAGCACCATTGTACTAAATCAGAAGACGGAAAATCAATCAACAGACTCTGTCCAGAGATCTCAATGCAGGATATAAAAGTAGTATCAGCTTTTTCAGTCAGAATTTGTGGTATCCTTGTTCAAACATTAGTGGATAATTTAATTAACTACTCGTCTATTAGTATGGATTCATTTGAAAAAACTTACGCGTATACTTGCTAAAGGATCAACACCTAATCGCGGATAAGTTAAAAATGTCTAAAAATCAATTGGCACAACATTTCAGTAATCGTACAAAGTATATTAGGTTGCCACAAAATACTGTCTAAGTTTACTGATAAAAATTAGCTTTGCAAGGTGAATATTTTTTTTTAAGATTTGTTTGAATATTAAAAGTTATATCTCAAATATTAATTCGCAGTAATTATTCGCATACAACATATGTTCTATCCTCACCTGCAAAAATTGAGATCAGATTTCATTACATTCCCCTGATCATTGCATGCGTATTCGGATATAACGAAAGGTCACCCACTAAAAAAGCACTTAAATATCCTCTGTTTAAAAGGGGTACTTTTCCAGCGCTAGTGAATATTAGGTGGTTTTTTATTTATTTATTTTGGCTTCTTACAATAGATGAAATGTATTTTTGTTTTAGTTGGTCAAAGTTGGTAAAAGCCAAAGACCATTAAATAAATAAATAAAAAAATGAATAATTTCGTTTTTCGACTGTCAACAGTAAACATCGATAAATTAATATAGTTATTCTTTTATTTTATAAACAGCTGTATTGTGTAGATTTAATAATTAGGATTTTTACGTTCTTACAATGGGACTATTATACTCCAAGCAAGAAGGTATCTTAATTTATAATTACAACTAGCCTTAAAATCAGTAGAAAATCATTTATTCGCAGTTGCTTATATAAATGGATTTAAAAAATGACGACGCAGCATTGTCATAACCGTGGCGTCACAATTTGATGATGGATTCTTATGTAAATCGACGAGATAAATCGAAAGTAAATAATAAATTATTTGACATATCGCTTAGTTCTCGATATATCGAATGTCAAAAATTAGTTATAGGTATAATTCCTTGTGCCTTAACCGACGTGTTTTTCTATTCTAGGCCGCATTTCAACCTAACGATAAGCGGTAATAAGATAAAAAAAAAGATTTTGCATTTCCAGCTAGTTGATCCATGTGGCTTTAGTGCATTTTTTTTGGTCCAAACTGCATCTCAACCTAACCACTTCATTTTTGAGACAATTTATCTCGAGAACTAAGTGACATATCGAAAACTTTTATTCTTCACTTTTGATTTGTTGAGTTACATAAGAATCTATCATCATATTTCGCTCTGTCGAGATTGCGAAAGGTAAAACTTGGTCCACGTTTTGCACTCTATTAGTACGCAACAAACTAAATTAAAAATGCTGAAATAAGAGACGCTGCGCAACCGTGAAATGCTGGCAGCATTGCAAAAATGACACAAAAGTTTTCGCTGCAACCTAAACAGTTTCGATTTCTCATAGAGGTCATGGTCAGGTTGAAATGTGGTCTGGATCAAAAAATTTATGAAAATTTCGTTCAGCGGCATCCATAACGGAAAGTGTGTGTATACAACGAAAGCAATCGATGGCAGTTCTATCATTACCGTGGCGCCAAAATCTGATGATGAATTCTTGGGGGATTCTATCATTACCGTGGCGCCACAATATGATGATTGATTCTTATAGAACTCGACAAAACAAATCGAAAATAAAGAATAATTTTTTTTGATATCTCGCTTGGTTCTCGAGATATCGTATCTCAAAATTTACGTAGTTAGGTTGAAATACGGCCTGGACAAGAAGAAATATTTCGCTATAGCCAAATTTGATGATGAATTCTTACGTAACTCGATGAGACAAATGGAAAATAAAGAAAAAAGTTTTTTGATATATCATTTACTTCTAGAGATATTGTATCTCAAAAGTGATGAGGTTAGGGTGAGATCCGGCCTGGACCAAAAAAATTTTTTTTTCACCAAAACCACCATATCAACATGGTGGAAATGCACTATAGGTGTCTTATTTTCTTCCTAGTGATTGTTGTTAGGTTGAAATACGGCCTGGACCAGAAGAAAAAACATCAAAAGCAGAAGGAACTATACCTATGGCTGATATTTATTTCATCGAGTTCTGCAAGAATTCATCATCAGATTTTGGCGCCACGGTAATGATAGAACTGCCAATTCTTGTAGAACTCGACGAAGCAAATCGAAAATAAAGAATAAAATTTTCTGATATCTCGCTTGGTTTTCGAGATATAGCATGTTAAAAACCAGTCATAGGTATAGTTCCTCCTGCGTTTGGTGTTTTTTCTTCTGGTCAAGGCCGTATTTCAACCTAGCAACAATCACTAGGAAGAAAATAAAACACCTATAGTGCATTTACACCGTGTAGATATGGTGGTTTTGGAAAAAAATTTCTGGTCCAGGCCGGATCTCACCCTAACCTCCTCACTTTTGAGTTACAATACCTCGAGAACTAAGCGAGATATCAAAAACCTTTATTCCTTATTTTCCATTTGGCTCGTCTAGTGCTACATACGAATTCGTCATAAAATTTGGCTATACCGAAATTTTTCTTCTGGTCCAGGCCGTATTTCAACCTAATTACGTCAATTTTGAGATACGATATCTCGAGAACTAAGCGAGATATCAAAAAACTTTATTCTTTACTTTAAATTTGTCTCGTCGAGTTCTATAACAATCAATCATCAGATTGTGGCGCCACGGTAATAATAGAATCCCCCAATCGATTGTCTACTATTGCTCGTATCAACATAAGGGCAGTTCTATCATTACCGTGGCGCCACAATCTGATGATGAATTCTTATAGAACGCGGCGAAACAAAACCAAAATAAAGAAAAAGTATTTTGATACCTCACTTGGTTTACCGAGATATAGCATGACAAAAATCAGTTATAGGTAAAAATAGTATCTTGAGCTTATGGTGACGTTTCTTCTGGTCCAGGCCGTATTTCATCCTAGCAACAACCACTAGGAAGAAAATAAAACATCTACAGTACATTTCTACCGTGTAGATATACTGGTTTCGGCGATTTTTTTTTCTGGTCCAAGCCGGATCTCACCCTAACCTCCTCTCTTTTGAGATACAATATCTCGAATATTAAGCGATTCTTCATTTTCGATTTGTCTCGTTGAGATACATACGAATTCATCATCAAATATTTATTCTGGTCCAGGCCGCATTTCAACCTAGCCACGTCAATTTATAGATACAATATCTGGAGAACTAAGCAAGATATCAACATTTTTTATTCTTTTCTTTCAATTTTTCTCGTAGAGTTACGCAAGAAACTGCGGTGCCAAGGTTATCGTAGAATCCCCAACAGAACCTTAGGCAAATATTTTCTGTTTGTTAATTTCATTCGGCTTTTTACAATGGAGGGAAGCTGAAACGACAAGAAAACATTACAAAAAAGATTTAACCAATATTTCAATTGATTGTTATTTATTTTGCAGCGCTGGCGGCAACTAATAGATGTGCTTCACTCTCATATTTCGGTTTGTTCAATAATTTAATTTGTGGCGACTTTACCGAAAAAGCAGACTGTAAAACGGGAAGAGTACGTTATAATGAAGCAGATTTAAACAGTTTTCGGTGGGTGGACAAAGTGCTACTGTCTACGCGAAATTTTTATTCTGGTCCAGGCCGCATTTCAACCTATCCACCTCACTATTGAGACTATATCTCAAGAACTAAGTGATATATATATATATATATTCACTTGCGACTTGTCGAGTTTCATAAGAATCCATCATCAAATTGCGGCGCCATGGTTATCGCAGAATCTCCCATTTCAACCTAACCAAAAACTCTGCTGATACAGCGTGCGTTCAGAAATTTTCAAGACTGGTCTTACAACAAAAAAATTTACCAAGCATTTTTGTACAGCTAACTAAAATTCTTCTAAATATGACTCTTTGGCATGACCCTTTCCTGCCAGTGATTCTTCTATTGTTCATTGGAACTCTTCGTGCGGAATGCTATCAAGGGACCTCTTTGAAGCTGCGTGGACCACTAGAATCTTTTCAAATTCCTTCCCTTTCAAGTCTCTCTTTATCTGAGAGAACAAAAAGAAGTCGCTGGGAGCTAAGTCGGGGCTGTAGGGTGGCTACGGCAGTGTTGCCACTTTGAACTTGGCTAGAATTTACCCGGCGGTGAGCGTATTGTGAGACGGCGCATTGTTGTGGTGAAGAACCCAATTGCCTTTGATCTCCGGGCGGACGCGGCGCTCGATCCTTCCTAAGACGACGGTCTGTGTTCATGTACTTTCACCAAATTTTCATGAGTTCTACTTGTTGAAGGTCTCCCAGCACAGTTATCGTCTTCAACACCCTCGCGGCCATCTTTGAACCTCATGTGCCATATGAAAACCATTGCACGTGACATGGCTTCATCTTTATAGGCCCCTTAAATCATACCAAAGGTCTCAGTGACGGTTTTGTTCAGTTTTGTAAAGAAATTTATCAAATAACGCTGCATTTTCGACTCTCCGAGTTTTCGACAGGGGTCACTGACACGCATTCACACCACTAGCTAGCTGCTCTCTCCAGCGTCTCGTAGGCAACTGCCGCTGGTGCTGTTGGTTAACTGAAACCCCCCACAACTCACCCTTACCCTGTCACTGGAAGTGGTCTGCGAGCCTTGCCCTTCTCCGGGGGGGGGGGGGGGGAATCAGTCTTGAAACTTTGTGAGTCCAACTAGAAAATCAAAGCTTCTGATTTCATTCAGACGCGAATTAATGTATTCACTGTATCGCATGTTAGTGCATCGCGATATAAACTTGAGTCAAAATCTTCGTTCTTAAATCTTTATTTTTCGTTAGCCGTGATTTAGATTGAAATTACAACCTATGAATGCATGACATTGTTACATGCGGCATAATAATGACCTCAACAATATGGCGACAGTGAAAGCAAAGGAAATTAAAAGTAAATATGAACAGCTTACGTTATGCCTCATAATATTAGCTGTAATCGTGGTGTGTGCCGCACAGATCGCGATAAATGTGGAACTACTTTCATTCAAAGGAAGTAATGTTTTCAGTATCATGGCGCTCATGAAAAAACTCAAATTATTTTGAGAGATCTCTGCTGATGCCATTACAAGAACCACCTTAGAAGGAATTGTACTTTTGGTATGAAAATGTGCACACACGTTAGTGTACAGCATTGATTGACGACGCCAAACACTGTTTTAGCAAAGACCAATTGTTGAACTGTCTACGCGGTTAATAATCTAATCAGTTTTGCATTGCTGACAACAATACCAATTAAAGCAATGTAACCACGGTTTTCATTCTGGCATAGGTTACATTTCAACTTAGCCACATATCCGCTTACATTGACTTTTCTTCTTTCAGTTGTTGCTTTGGTCCAGGCTAAAATTTAACCTAGGTTCAATCTCCGTTATCATTGACGTGCCATCGTAAGAGGCTAGCTACCAGGCGAAATGCGTTAGACTATTTACATTGTAGAAATTTCTAAAATTTGTTTCTAGTACAACATGCATGCTATTGTTGCTCATTTTCTCGTAATTTCAAGTTGTTCTAAGCTTTTGTATTTCCATTTAACAGATGAAACATTTTTTATTCTAGCACCTGCTCAATATAAGTAATTTATATGAGTATGATATATTTCATGTTGTATATGGACACTTTCACATGTTTTACAAATGTAAATATATATGCATTCAATGTTATCGCCACATTGGTGGTAGAAATACAGCCACCAATTTAATTTAAAAACTGAATCATCTGAAAAAGGTAAGCTTTTTGTGAGATATATGTGTCTCAATTTTGGATAGTCGCCTCACTATACCACCTACAGCTGTCTATAATGAGTTGAACAAGCTACAAAAGTAATTGCAGCGATGAGTGGTTCAGACCATTTGGACATATATGAGCGTGGTAGTACATGCTAAGAAGATGTCTCCCTTAATGCAAGGTAGGTGGCATGTAGTGAAGGGTACTTTAGAAACATATCCTCTACAAATATTGGATTTTTTTTATAATTTTGGGATGAAACTATACGATTCTGCTATTAGTAATATTCTTTTCTTCGTCTAATATGATTAAATAGCGCCCAGAATAAAACTGACGCAATCACGTGGAATTCAACAGGTTTTGTACAGATTTTTGTAAGACACTGATGACAAGTATACAGGCTGTAAGTTATGTTAGTAGAACGGTGATAATTCATTATTTGATTCCGAATATTAGAAGGCACAGGCCTGGATCAACAACAGAATCAATAATTAGAATAGTGATCAGTACTGGTCCCAGTACACTATCGTGCGGGCAAAACTGTTATCACATCCACCTCCCTCGACATTCCGTTACAAACTGGGACTATCTGCTTCCTACCTGTCAAAAGTTCCTCTACCCTGTAAGATATAAATTGAAGGGACAAATATTGATCATGGCTGGTGTTTTTAACCTATCGTCGGTCAAGTGGGACACAGTCAGGTGAAAAAGATTAGTTAATATGCGAAAAGTTTCTTAAATAATTTGCACCAAGCGTGATGGACGAGCAGTAACGCATTCGGGAGGATAGGGATTCGAATACCCAGATTACGGTTTTCCATGGTTTTCCGAAATCAATCTAATACCAAGATAATTCCTAAAACAGGCATAATTCCTTCCCGTTTCTTGTCCCCAGCTAAATAACTTTGATGTCGATGAGGCATAAAAAAAAGAGTGATAGTGGGTCCACCTCAGTCCATAGCTGTTACGAAAGAAGGGAGTTTGAATTGTCAAGATAATTTAAAAAAAAATCAAGGATGATTATGCATGAAACAAACGATATAAGGATCGTAAGCTGACAAATAACTATGATGCTTCATTTCTGAAGGCATTAAAACCGATAATGGTGAGTATGAGTGAGAAAATACACCAATCGCTCCACAACTTTTGTTTCCACGCAGTTATGTTTTTGGGGTAGTTAATTTTTATTGCCGACAAACTGTAGTGATTTATACGGTTATTGTTTTTTTTTATTGCCACACTAGCTGGTGCCCACGACTTCGTTAGTGTTTGTAAAGAACTTTGATTGCAGCTACCGACATGCAACAACCATAGTACACGATGGGAGACCCGGGGCTAATACCACACATAAACATCAATGATCTGCGCAGAGTATTTATGGTTACAAAGTGATATACAGAGACACACACGTCTTTATTTGAAATATGAAAATGCCCTCCGTCGACCAATTTTAACCATCATATCACTCACACTCCCATAACTACTGACACCATGGTGCACGTTGAGAGACTTGAGGTTAATACGACACAGTGCAATGGCTAGGTATTTTTGGCTGTGGAGTGAAATGTAGCGATACACACGTCTATTTTTATATCAGCTCTACCACTTTCGACCACCATATCAACCACACCCCCACAGCTGCTAACATGCAATCACCGTACTGCACGATGGAAGACTCCAAGCTACCACCATACACAAACGCCCGTGGTCGGTGCTTGGTAGTTCTGGATGCAAGGTGAAATATAGAGACACAAACGTCTTTGGCAGAAATAGGAATCTGCCTCAGGTCGACAACTTTCAACCACCATATCTCCCACACCCCCATAGCTACCGACATCTTACCACCATAGTGCACGATGGGAGCTCGACGCTACTACCACACAAAAACACCAATGGTCTGCGCTTCTGCGCTATGCAGTTGTAGGAGCAAAGTGAAATATACGGACACATTTGTGGAAATACGAAAATAATCCTGACCGACCAATTTCAAAGATCATATCTTCCACACCCCGACAGCTACCGAAATTCAGCCAATGTTGTGCACGATCGGTAAATATACAGACACATGTCTTTGGTCGAAATATGAAAATGTCGTTCATCGACCACTTTCAACTACCATATCTCATATATGCCCACAGCTACCGACTTTCGGCCAACGTTGTGCACGATGGGTAACTCCATGCTTCTACCACCCAGAAACACCAGTGGTCTGCGCTAGGTAGGTGGCTGAAAAATAAAATATAGGGATACACAAGTCTTTGGTCGAAATACGAAAGTGTACCTGTTCGACCACCATATCTCCAACTCTCCCATAACTACCGACACGCAACCACTATAGCGCACGATGGGAAGCTGTATGCTACTACCACACATAAACACCAATGTCTGCGCTATGTAGTTGTGGGAGGAAGGAGAAGTATAGGGACACACAAGACTTTGGTCGAAATATGAAAATGTCCTACATCGACCACTTTTAACCACCATGTGTCCCACACCCTCACAGCTATCGGCATTCGGCCAATGTTGTGTACGATAGGAAACTCGATGCTACTACCACACACAAGCACCAGTGATATGTGGTTGCACCCGACTATTGACTGGCCTAGAAATATAAATTTCATATTCAATTTATATCAGTATTATTAGTGATGATTAACAAGTTGTTCTTGTTTCAGTACCGAGCGAGGACTCGCGTATGTCAGCGGCGCAAACGCTTCAGTTTCCACTCAGATCGCCTAGAAGACCCATCAACCAGCCTCACATCTTCAGCAGGTTTTTCTCTTTATGTTACAATTCGATGTTTCATTTTCCCTTCAATTTTATTTAGTATTTTATGTCTTGAAGTCTAGAAGTAAAATAGCCTGATAATAAAAAAACTGGACAAATACTAACGTGGCTATGAATCCTGACAGTTCTTATTAACAGAACAGCAGAGTAAATTTATCCTCTGACATATAAAGAAGTTTAATGGACGGGAAATTAAAAGACAGTTAAATTCACAGTGTCGTAAAGTAACTGTGACTGAAACTAGAAGCAT
This sequence comes from Vandiemenella viatica, assembly GCA_031002005.1. Classification (NCBI taxonomy): domain Eukaryota; kingdom Metazoa; phylum Arthropoda; class Insecta; order Orthoptera; family Morabidae; genus Vandiemenella; species Vandiemenella viatica. The sequence continues at coordinate 80,889,541 of CM061914.1, forward strand.
ATGAGTACACATTATATGAATACAAAGACCAGTGGCGGCGCCTATTGACGTAGGGATATTGTGACAATCACCACCTTCTAATCAAGAATAAATAAATAAAAAATTAAATGTAATGAAAGAAAAATAATTGGTTGTAAATGCGGCAGTTTCTAACATACGATAAGCTATGAAAGCGCGTGGAAATATTGAACACCATCTGTTGGCCACATCATTGAACTATATCGCTGTCGTGGAGACAAATGTCAGATGTTACAAATCGCGCATGCGCTCTGACGTTTTCGCGTAAATATACAATGGAGGGGGGGGGGGTCGCTTTGCTAGTGCCTGCTGGTGACAATTTTGTCATGTCTTATGCTGCCCCGGGCAGTGGACAGTCATGCGAATTCTGTAACATTATGGAGCTCGAAAAAGTTAGTAACGTAAGCCTAATATCGTAAGCTATCATTAAAAGACTCATTGGCCTCGACAGTAACAGCTGACTGGTGACATTGTGTGTTCGGCGCCTGAAATGTACGTAAATATTGTATGGAGTGGATTTAAGTTTCACTTTGTGAGAACTGTAAAGATGTAAAGTTAAAATGCAAGGAACTGTGCTAGATAAATTAAATGATATATTGTTCGGAAACTCGTTAATCATTTCTACAATTAACAATATCTCTCATTTTTAATGGTTATAACATATTAACTACTTTTAGTTAATAATATTGAGCTACAGCTGGTGTGCACTCGCAACGAAAGTGGGACCGTCTGGTTCACAACACGCTGTTACCCCAATCGATGTGGAAATGCTGGTAATTTATGTAATTTGTCATAGGCTGTTTGGTCGGCATCTAATTAATCCAAACTAATTAAGGGGTTAGCTCTCGCAGTGCATTGATGAACACTGAATATTAGTTGCCCCGCCGATGTGCTAGGCCCATTGTATTTTCAGGCCCATCATAAAGAATGTGTCACCATCTATGAGTGAACAGTGTATGTTTTGTTCCGAGTGTTAAGTGTTTACTTTGTTCCGTTACGTATAATTTTTGGGCATCCCAACGTTTGCCTAGATGATTATAGAAAACCAAACACCATAATCATGAAGGCTCAGATTTGGCCAATTTGACCTTGTGTTAAATATTCTTCATTAAATTTGTTGTTTCAGCCTGGTGCCTCTGATTTATGTAATCTCGTGTGGCAAATAATTTTACTTCCTTCAAACACGGTCGCTCCATCTTCTTTAGCTTGTTTTCATAGATAGCATCTATCCACGAATAGATGCACAAGCCATTCATTGTTCTTGTAATAATTTTTATTTCAATGAGTTTAGTAATTTAACATTCTCCACCAACACCAGCTGACAGTAAGACCGTTACTTTTATATCGGACTTCTTCTGATACTTCCCAGTTCGTATACTGAATTTACGAACTCAACAACATCTCAAACAACGACAGCACGAACTTAATCAAATCTCAAGGAATCTATATTAGTATTCTTGGCTACCATGGAATAATCTATAATATATATGTGATCGTCATAACCCCCTCCAGTTTATCGCTGTATTTTTGATGTCTTATGACTTCAAAAATGTAGCGTTAAACTCTCACATTTGGTTTGATCACATTATTCAAATTGACTTACAGTAAAAAGAAATCATATATAATGGCTGGTGTTGGGGTATTTTTTTACAAATGATGTTACAGTATTATATCACTTTCCTTTTAAATACAAAAATAACCTGTACATTTAATTATTTTTAATATTATTTTTTTTAAATAAATACACATGATATTGTATTTCCCGAAGTGGTTTTGTTTATATTTATCGTGTTTTATGCTTCTTAATAGCTTCGTGATTTCGCTGCGAAGTGGAGCTATTTATTTTATCTTCTGAATGTGTAACTAAACTAAATAAATAAACTGATAGTTTTTTATATTCAACACAGTTTAACTTAGTTTTAATAACTCCAATACATTGCTTTAATTACATAATCGGACTTATTTGCAAGTTCTCCTTAGCGCTAACAACCTAGGCAATCTCCTAGTTATCTCTATGTTGTTGCTATAGAAACCTTTTAAAAAGAGAGTCATATTAACAGGCCTGTGCCATGGAACTCCTAAATTCAAAGATGACATTAAAATATGTAGGTTCTGGGATAACCTGCCTGTTATCCTACAATATGAAATGTTAACCTTTTGGAGACATGTGAATAATGTCTCCCATTAAAAAAAAAATTATTCTGATGAACCAAAGTATAGGTTTTTGCCCCCAGCATACTTTTCCATTTACTAATAATTCATTATTTTCTCCCACCAAAAATTGCGTGGATCGAGGAAGCGACTCTCAGTCGGCTCCTCCATGCCACAAGCTATTTTTTTCTACATTTACAATTTTTTCTTGATATATCATCAGAAAAGTTCAACGTCCTGTACTGTTCAAAACTCTTTATAAAACAGACTGTGTGTTTTGCACCCTGACCTGACCCGAAAAGTTGTCTATGTCAAAATGCTCGATTACTCTCCTGGGTAAGTGAGGACTACCTATTGACTGCTATTGCTGCCTTATTTTACCCTCTGTTTTCTGTATTTCCAAAAATCTATTCTTTAATTCAATAAAAGTTTCTCGGGAGTCCAGCCGGATGGTGTCATAAAACGACGACGTTTCGACAACCTGCTCGGTTGCCTTCATCAGGTCTATTTTAGATATTTCTTCTCGAAATCACAAACAGACTGGCTCCACTCGCTCGGCTCAATCTTACTTTCTAAACCCACGGGTTAAGAAATTCTAATTTAGAAGTTCTTGCCATTTTGGCATTGCCTTCTTTAATTTGCTGGCTTTACCGATTTTATTTGTTTGGTTTCTTGTTGTAGTTTTCTTTTCTGTTGAGCCATTTTTTTTTAATATGTTACCTTTTTTATTCTTCAATCATTTTCTCTTATTAATTGGAGTGGTCGCTTGTGGGGGCCCTCTTCTCTGTCATACTGTGCAAGGGAGCGAATAAGTATATTATCGCTCTCCTGCGCTTTCTGGTAGAAGTTCCTGCATTTTTCAAAGCGATCTCGCAGTTTGGTATTCCAGAGATTTCGTGGAGGATGTCCGTCGGGAATCGGATTGGAAGATGGAGGGCCCTTTTGAGGGCACGTTTTGGAGACGCTAGTCTGTTGATGTGGGTGTTTGCTGCGTAGGCCCACACAGGGCAGGCATACTCCATTATAGGGCGCACCAGTGCCTTGTAGATTCGAAGCCCGCATGCTGGTGGCAGTGTGTTGCTGGTGTTTAGCACTGGGTATAGTGCTCCCAGCCGGTGATGGACTCTGCGATGGACATCGTTGATGTGTGGCTTCCACGTTAGCTTGGTGTCTAGCGTTACACCAAGATATTTGGCTGTGGTCACCAGTGGTATTCTGTCCCCGAAGAGTTGGAGGACAGGTTCTGGTGGCTGCCTTTTCCTTGTTAGCATAATCGCCTGGCTCTTGGAAGCATTAATTTTGATCCTCCATTTGGTGGCCCATTTCTCGATGTCTGCCAACGCAGCTCTCAGCCGTCGACCGACAAGATGGGGCAGCGGGATGTTGCGAAGACAGCTGTGTCGTCTGCGTAGAGTGCTGTTTCTGCTTCCTGGCGCATTGGTATGTCTGCTGTGTAGAGTGTATATAGGACTGGGCCTAATACACTGCCCTGCGGCACTCCTGCGCGGATGCGTCGTTCTGTGGAGAAGTTATTTCCTAACTTCACTTTGAAGGTACGTTCCGCGAGGTAGCTTCTTATTAGACGTAGGAAGGGCCCTGGCACTCCGAGTGTGGCCATCTTGTACAGCAGGCCTCGATGCCATACCGAGTCGAATGCCTTCGCTACATCCAGGAGCACCACCCCGCAGTGGTCTTTCTGGTTGAAGGCTGCTGTTGCTGCTTCCACGACCCTCAGCAGTTGGTGTGTCGTTGCATGTCCGGATCTGAAGCCATGTTGCTCGGGAGGGATCATGTTTCCCTCTCGTACATGAACCATAAGCCGTTTCAGCAGCAGTCTCTCAAATAGTTTGCTTAAGTTCGGAAGGAGGCTGATTGGTCGGTAGTTATGTGCCTCAGCAGCGTCTTTCCCGGGTTTGGGAACGGCGATGATAATGGCTTTCTTTCCATCTCTTGTGGAAATACACCGTTGTGGGCTATCTTGTGTAAATAGTTTGAGTCAGTCTCACGACGCTCCAATTGGGGAGGTTCTTCAGTATTCTGTTTGTTATTCCGTCATGTCTGGAGCTTTATCCGGCGGAAGTTTCCTTAGCTCCTCTACTAACTCGTCTTCTGTGAATGGCTCAATTCTTCCTTCTTCTTCCGCGCCATTGTCACGTAGGAAGCGGGGGAGACGGCGCCGGACCTTCCTTCGGTGCCTTTCATCATGGGTTCGGTAACTGGGCGAAAGTTGTTTTCGAAGGTGTCAGCAAGGGCGTTCACTTTTTCAGCTGGCTTGCAGATGGGTCCATTCTCTCCTTGTAGTGGGGGCATTTGGCTGCGCCGATTTGTGAGTCGTCGAGTTTGTTTCCAGGCAGAGCAGTCTTCTACCTGGAGGGTCGAGACTTTGTGTGCCCACTCCTGGTTTCTGCGCTCAACAACTCGGGCTTTGACCTCACGTACTAAGCGGTTGAGCTCTCGTCGATCTACAGGTCTTCTGGTTCTTGCCACCGTCTCGCTGCTCTGTTTTTTGTTGTAATTAACTGTAGGATGTCAGCTGGTAGATGTTTTTGATCGGGTCCGGACTTTGCTGGTGGTGCTACTGTGTCAGATGCTTCTTTTATGCTGTCAGAGAGTTGTTTGAGAGCTTCTTCCGTATTTTCGAGTTCGTTGTCTTGCAGCTGCTCCGTCAGTAGTTGTTTAAAGCGTGGCCAGTTGGCTTTTGCGATAGTTTCGCCTATTTTCGGTGGCCCTCTCTGTCTCCATGTTTGGAGTTTCGACGATCACGGGTTTGTGGTCGGATGATAGCCTGTTGACCGCTCTGGTTTCTATGGCCTCAGCTGGCATTCCCTCACGATGGCGACATCCAGAACATCTCCACGATGTCTGTGATTTCGTGGAATGTGCGTAGGGCTATCGGGTGCCAGCACTACGCAGTCATGTTGGTTAGCTGCTCTCAGAGTCTTCGACCGCTGATGTTTGGTGACTCTGCTATTCCATGTCTGGTGCTTTGCGTTTAGGTCCCCTGCAACGAGTATTTTTCCTCGGAGTGACAGGAGAGCATCCAGGTCGGCTGTCTCTGTATGCCTGCCTGGTGGGTGGTACACAGCAACCACATTGATGGGGCCGTCTTTGGTCTCGACTACCACGCCCGTGGCCTCGATGGACGTCATGGCTGTGACTTGTATGTTGTAGTGCGGGAGAGTAGATCGCACAATAATAGCTGTCCCTCCACCTGCTGTTGCGCGGTTGTTCCGGTATGTTCTGTAGTTCCTTGCTGACAGCTTTATTTGTGGTTTTAGATGGGTTTCACATATGAGACATATGTCGATTCCTCCTCTAGTAGAAACTGCCGCAGCTCGCCCTGTTGTTGGTAAACACCGTTCGCGTTCCATGAGCAGAACGTAAGACTAGTTGCCTGTCTACGTCTGTCCATGTTGAGCGTCAGTAATTTCGGTTGGTTTTGTCGCCTCCAGGATCAGTTGTGGCAGTTGCTCTAATCTAGTAATGAGAGTCCCCATCTGCAACAACATCTGCTGCAGCAGGCGTGCGACGTTGGAGAGGTCTTCTTGATCTCGGTGGGCGGTTGTTGTTGTTGTTTGTTCTGTTTCTTGTGGCCTATCGGGCATCTGCGTCAGGTTGGCGGTGCTGCTGTCTGAGGTTGGCAGGTTTCTCGGGAGTCTTGGCCGTTCCGTTTCTTCTGAACCTGGTGGTGGAGGCTTCTGGGTGTGTTGAGTTTTGTCTTCCTGACGACGACTCACTGCTCGTCCACGGAGGCGGGCGAGTGCTTGCTTCGCACTGGGGCATCCTCTCCAGGAAGCCACATGGTTAGCTCCGCAGTTGGCGCAGGTGGGCACTCCCTGCCCTTTCTGCAGTGGGCATGTCTTGCTGCCATGTTGGGCTCCACATTTCACGCACCTCTCTGGCATTTGGCAATACTTCTGCACGTGTCCAAAGGCCTGGCAACGATGGCATTGCGGGGGACCACGGCTCGCTCTCATCTTTTCAATGCTCACCGTCAGTCCTGCCAGTCTCTGCAGTTGGTAGATCCTGCGGTTTTCCGGGCTGTCAACTGTGGTGATGGCGTAGAGAGGCATAGGTGCATTGGTCCCTGGCATCCTCATCTGGTTTACTGATAGCACTTCGAATCAAGCGCTGTCTAGTTCAGCTTTGATGTCTTCAGCTGCGAATGTCGTTGGTGCACCCCTCAGCACTACCTTCAAGTGTCTTGTTGCTTTGGACGAGAAGGTGAAGAATTTCACGTCGTTTTCCTTTAGTCCATTTGTCACTGAGGTGTAGTCGTCAAGGCTGAACACTTTGACCTTGTAGCGGTTTTCTTGTTGTGGTTCCACCGAGATGTGTCGCTGGCATCTTGTTTCCACCATTTCATGCAGAATCTTGTAGCTCCCACTGAAGGTAATTATTATGGGTGGTATGGTTCTTATGTGCGGTGCTGGGCGCGGTTGCGTCGTCTCACTAGCGTCCTGATTGTTGGTTTCCAGGTCTGAGAACCTGTTGCTGGTTTCGATGTCGCTGCTTCCCCTCTGCTGCACAACTCGTGCAGTCTTCTTCGGGCGAATGAAGTCATCCCCGTCTTCGACAGCATCGTGGCTCATGTTGCTAGGTGAAGGTCGATCGTCCTTCTTCTTAGCAGCAGTTTCTGCAGGAGGAGAGGTGGCAGCTCGTTTGCTGGTTGGCTCGATGGTGGCAGGTGGTGCTCGTGCGAGAGCTACTGCTACCTCGCCTTTAGTTGTAGGTTTCCTGCCCCTTCTCTTCTCTCCTTTGCTTCCTTCCTGGTGGTTGTTGTGGATGGTGGTGGCTTGTTTTCTCGGCTTGGCATCCTTTTCGTCCATTTGCATGTATGACACATGTATAGTTGGTGAAATGCTTCGCCTTGGATATGACAACGATCTTTTGTTGCCTCTTTTTGGCGTGGTGTCCACCGGTTGATCGCCAGGGTATTTAATCAGCTGGCGTTCGGGATCACTACGCGGTGGGCGCGATTCCGGGCTATCACCCCCCGTGGGGGAGCCACAGGTTGCACAGCACGTACGAGAAAGCCGTGTATCTCCGGGTACCGAACGCGTCGCGATAACGGCACCCGATGGGCCGTACTGGTCGCCTCGGTCGGGTGATAGATCGGGCGAACGGATGCAGTCCTCGGTCGGGGAGACGAGGTCCATGTTGTCACCTCCAGTGCCCGGCGGCGATTGCTGCGAGGGGCTGGCGGGGCTCTCCAACACAGCTGGAGACACCTCGCGGCCGTCCGCAAAAGGTTCCAACCCCGGAAGCGCTTCTCCAGAAGGAGGGCACCCACCGAGGGTGGAGGTGTTGTCTCCACTGATGCTCAGTGAAGACTGAAGCGGAGCGCTGGGTGCGGGCAGGTCCTTGCTGTGCCGCGGTGTCGCGCTCTGGCGGGGCGCGGCCGAACTAGCCATGGCGGCGGGCGCTCACGTCTCGAGTCTCCGTCTGCGTCTGACTGGCTCCACTGCATCATCATCATCATCATCATTAGTGTCATTTGTCAGGCAGGCTGGGCCCGTCTGACTGGGGCGTCAGTTTGCTTCTATTTGGCCTTGTTGGGAAGATTTTTGTTTTTTAAGACATAGATCCATAATAATTGGTCTCCAGGCTTCACATAAATACAGTCCACTGTCCCTATTGATGTTATTATCGTTAAGTTGTATTTCTAATGCTTCCCGAATTACCGAGTCCCAGAACGAAGAGACTCTGGCCAGCACCACCGTTTCATCAAACACTATTTTATGTTCTTCATCGAACGCATGTTCGGCTATTGCGGACTTTTCCACTTGCACCAGTCTCAAGTGTCGTTTGTGCTCGGTGATACGCTCGGCGATGGTTCTGATCGTCTGTCCAATATAAACTTTGCCGCATTCGCAAGGTATTGAATAAATTCCAGGAATTCTTAGGCCCAAATCATCCTTAACCGAGGAAGCACATCACGTATCTTGGCGGGCGGCCGAAAAATGCTCTTTATACCAGAACGCGCCAAGAGCCTTCCAATCTTTCCGGACGTGTTGCCGGCATATGGCAGAAAGGCAAGAGATTTTGGTGGTTCAATCTGTTCATTCGGTGGTCTTGGTGGCTTCTGGATAAATGCACGCTCTATCTGTCGCCGAGAGTACCCGTTCTGATCAAAGACAGTCCTTAGATGTTTTAACTCCAGCGGTAAGCTCTCACGATCGGAAATGGCTCTCGCTCTGCGCACCAATGTGGTCAATACGGAGAGGCGTTGTGCTGGGTGGTGGTAACTGGTTGCACCCAAGTAACGTTCAGTGTGGGTGGGTTTACGGTACACACTATGTGCCAAAGATCCATCAAGTTTGCATTTGATTAAAATGTCCAAGAACGGGATGCACCCGTCCTTCTCAACTTCCATCGTAAACCGTATGTTGGGATGGATCCCATTAAGATGGCCTAGAAATTCATCCAACGCTTCCATACCATGTGGCCACACGCCAAAGTTGTCATCAACATAGCGGTAAAAACAAGAGAGTTTTAGGTTAGCACTCTCAAGAGCCCTCTCTTCAAAATCTTCCATGTAGAGGTCAGCCACCATCGGTGAAAGAGGAGATCCCATGGCCACTCCATCAGATTGTTCATAATACTTCCCTCCATACATAAAGTAGGTGGAAGTAAGTACTTGATCAAAGAGGTCTGCTGTACTTGGCTCAAAATGACGGCGAATCAAGTCCAAAGTATCCTTTACCGGCACACGAGTAAAAAGAGACACCACGTCAAAACTAACAAGGATGTCAGAGTCTGAAACAGTGAGAGACTGTATGGTTTTTAAAAATTCAGCAGAGTTTTTGACATGATGGCAGCTACGCCCCACAATGGGACTAAGAAGACGCGTCAGATATTTAGCAAGTTGGTAAGTCGGTGACCCAATAGTACTGACGATCGGACGTAAAGGAACATCCTGTTTATGTATCTTCGGTAAGCCATAAAGTCTAGGTGGTCTCGCGGCACGTGGCCTAATTCTCTCAATCACTTGCTCGGGAAGATTAGCCTTTTTGACAAGGGTCATAGTCTTCTTCACAACTTTAACGGTCGGGTCAGCGTCCAACGAAACATATGACACGTCATTAAGGAGACTCATCACTTTTGTGTTATATTGCTGTATAGAAAGAAGAACAGTAGAGTTACCTTTGTCTGCTGGTAGAATGACTAAGTCGTCCCTGCGACGTAAGGCAATTAGTGCTTCACGCTCTGCGACCATGATATTATTTCGTGGCGGCTTGGCTCTCTTCAAAACTCTACATGTCTCCCTCCGTATTTCTTCAGCTTCTTCGTTTGGTAAGCAGCGAACAGCCTGTTCCACCGAACAGATTATTTCCTTGGTTGGTATGCGCCTAGGGGCAGGAGCGAAATTCAGGCCTCTGGCCAGCACAGAAGTAGTGGCATCATCAAGACAAAAACCAGATAGGTTGACCACACAACGATCCGACACCACTGGTTTGCCGCTTTGTTCTGTTCCCTCCAACCGGTTAACATATCTATTCTTTAATTTTTTATTATCGGTATACACCTTTTGGTGTATTTATTCCAATTGTTTGTGTACAGTGTTAGCTCTGTGTTGCAAGTGAATTAAGTCAGTATCGACGTTGGTTTCTGCAACTATCGATATTATCGTCTCTTTTGTATTGTTTTTCTCGTCTATTTAACCGTGAAATGTATTTAGTCGTATCTCTATCACCTGGAATCTATCTGTGACCTGTCTTTGAATGTCAAGATTTGGGGCTGTTAATTGATTTTGTAGAGATAATGAAGTTTCTTTCTATTTTGTCAGTGATTGTGCTATGCAAAATTTGACTGGTAGCTGAACATCTTGACCCATATTCTACAACTTTGTTCTCGTGTGTGTCTCCTGTTGCCGAATGGAAAACTACCGACCGGTTCTCAATCGCGACAGAGTGTTGTTCTAGTTTAGTTGATTGTTCTTCTATTTGAGCTTTTAGTGATTTGATTTCAAATGACTGATGATTAAGGTGATTTTTTAACTCAATGGATTGTTGTTCGAGTTTTGATTCAAGTTGTGAGTTAAGTTCACATGAATTGTGATTTCATAACAATAGATTGTGATTCAATTTTCAAGTACAATCCTAATAAAAGAGATTTTACATCAAAGTGACTCCTTAATGACCCAGCTAAAGTGTATAAACTATCTTCACTCAACGGTGAGAAATCTAAAAATGGAGGTAAATGTTGTTGCATATGCATTGTAGTGGTACTTGCATTTAAAACATTTTCAGTTGCTTCTGGTGACATGACATTTGTTTCCGCCCCTAGAACTAGCCTGATACAATTATGATTAATTGACTATATGTGAAGAAATTTTATTTTTCTGTTAACTAATATTATTTACAGTAAATAATTGCAAAGATTAGTATGTATTTCCACATATGTAACAATACCAACTTGATACACTTATATCCGTGATTAAATATTTCAAACTGGGGTGAACATAAAAATTTTAACTCCATACTATGTGAAAATATATACAAAAAAAAATTTAAGTATAGATGAAAATATTCAACGTATACTTTGGTTCCCCCTTGCTACAATTGTTTAAGTCAAAATATTAAATTAATTTATGGCAAATTCCTCCAAAGTATGGGTCTTAGCTTGTTCTCGCGACAACGTTGGCAGCAGTGGAATTCTCCTCTGGCAGTGTCTGCTAACCTTCAAAGTTCAGTCGACTCCAATCCGAAGATTACAGGTTCGTGTCCTGTCACGGTCGCCATGTGTTAAATATTATTCCTTAGATTTGTCGTTTCAGCCTGGTGCCACTGATTTATGTAATCTCTTGTGGAAAATAATTTTATTATCTTCAAACACGGTTGCCCTTTCATCTTTAGCTTGTTTTCATAGATAGCATCTAACTAAGAACAGATGCACAAGCCATTCATTGTTCTGGTAATAGCTTTTATTTCAATGAGTTAATAATTTAACATTCTCCACCAACACCACCTGATACTAAGACCGTTACTTTTATATCGGACTTCTTCTGATGCTTCTTAGTTCGTATATTGAATTTACGAACTCAAAGAAACGATTCAACTATGTTGCTCCATCTCAAACAACGACAGCACGAACTTAACTAAATCTCCAGGAATCTATATTAGTATGCTTGCCTACCATGGAGTAATCTGTAACATATATGTGATCGTCACAACCTCCTGTGACCAGTATGGTATGATCACCCCAACAGGTGGCTAAACTAAAAAATTAGATAATTCGCAAGATGATGTCTGTACTTACTTCTATCTGTTAACACAGATCTTCTTCAGTGGTCACAATGGACGTCTCGCAGACGGACCAGGCGCAGTATCCTGATGTGACTCCCTTTCGTGAGTCAAAGCCAGCCACGATCACAGAACTAAGTAAGTTTTACAACATCTCTACAATGTGTTTCATTGTAATAGTTTAAATTTTCGTTTTACATTCCGTTCTTCACATTGAAGGCTCTTACTGTCTCCACTTCCCAAACTATGAATCATAGTTCCTTTAAAGTACTTTACTTATTATTAACTACACTATATGACACGTGCGCATTTCGCAGTAAAATATTATGAATAGCGAACCGCAATGCAGCTTGAAGAAGAGCAGTGTGAATTTAGACCTAAAGATCAACAACAGATCTCATCTTCACTACTCGTATGATAATATAAAAACATTGGGATAGGGGAAGAGATGTCATATTTATTTTCTTAGATATTGAAAAGGCCTATGACAGCATACCTAGGGATAAACTTAGGTAATGTCTAAACAAACGAAAGGTACCAACAAACTTGATCACCAAAGTTAGAATGCTTTATGAGAGCTGCCAAAGCTACATTCAGATTGGAGACTCCTATTCAGACTGGTTTGTGACCACCAAAGGTGTTCAGCAAGGTAGCGTATTATCACCGCTGTTGTTCATCATTTGGAATGGAGGAAATTATGAAGAGAGTAAAACAGCAACTTAACCATGATGACTTTAAATCACTTACATTTGCAGATGATGTTCTGATTTGGGGATATACAAAAGAGGAAGTGAGAAAGAAACTGAACCTCTGGAATAAGCATTTTAAGGAATTTGGCCTTAAAATAAGCCACACAAAAACAATGGTAATGGCTGTCAGCAGACAGAATATGAAGCCCGTTATTGAAACCAAAGAGAAACTATTAGTAGGCTTTCACGTACCTGCGAGATGGCGTTATAGCTGTTTTCGAGACACCAAGTGCAAAAATTGTTCACATTTTGTAAAATTGCTGGGAAGACAACACAAAACGTTATCTAAATACGAAATTTCATTAAAATCGTTACAACCGTTTCCGAGATTGCAAGACGAAATGTTCGAGTATGTTACGAGAGCTCCAATTGATGTTTTTTTGAAGAATATCGAATTTTCTTAGCAACTCTGTTCCCGCACTGTACCAAACAGTGAGTCTTTTCTTCCTCCGTACCTTCGTTTCATGAAATATAATAAAGTTTGTCAAGGGCTAATATTCAATAAAATAAAATAGAAACGGATACTAAAGAAAAATTTTATCGTATTTTCTTTTTTTGTGTGGTTATGGTTTTACGCTGAAAGCAGGAAAGGACTGTGGTAAGGAATTCGGCCAAGATCTCTCAGTAGGAACCACCCAGGCATTTGTCTGGAGCAATTTGGGGGATCATGGAAAATCCCAATATGGATGGACGGAAGGGATTCGAGCCCGCGTACTCCCGAATGGAGGCCGTAGCGTTACTGTACACCCTCCACCCTTGTTGGCGTATTTTATAGAAAAAGGTATTCCTGTGGAAAATATTGTGTCTGTTGCTACCGATGGTGGTCCTACAATGGTTCGACGGTACCGCGGGTCGATTTCATATTTGAAAAAGCCAGAACCAATTGTAGTCACCGCGCACTGTGTTATTCACAGATAACAATTGATTTCAGGAAAACTTTAGTAAAAGCCTTCATTGCTCAATTGCTCGATACGGAATATAACTACTGCAGTTGACATGGTCAGAAGCAATTCTCTCAGTAATATTGAAACCTTGTAATAAAAATGTCGAAGATTCCAGTCTATTACAATTGTAGAAAGAGGTTCGTTGGCTATCAAAGAGTACCTGTGTAAACAGATTTTATGATCTCTTTGATTCAATTATAACAGTTTTTGAAAACAAAGGTAACTAGTAAAGAGAAAATCTGTTGAAATTTAAGAGGTTATGGTTTTTTTTAAACTGATTTATGTAATGAATTAACAGATGAAGATGAATTAGATTAAAGCAAAGGCAACTAATGTGCAATCATGTCCAAATCTTTCCTCTGTTGATACAAATGATGACAACGTTATAGTATTTTTCCAGCACCTTTAATCAGTTAAATAGAATTTATAACAATGTTAATTTACTTTGTAATGTGCGGTGGGTCTGGGTGCCTTATTAATTTACAAAACATATGAATGTAATTTTTAATCTCAGGTAAAATTTTATTAAAGTTATTTCAATTGAGAAAGGGTTCATAATCAATTAAAATGCATGACATCATGACTCATCAATGAAACTTCCATAACCTGGACATTTATTCAGGCATTAAAATTTACACATGAAGCGAACATATCATTTCTGTCAGCACTCAAATATTTACGACATCTATATATTAATACGCTAAGCGAAAACTTATGTTACATTTTTAAGAATATTGCGCGCACGGAGAAGTGTGAGATTTGGCATAGTTAAATATTATACGGAGAAGAAATGCAGGAAGCTAAAATCTATATATAATATGCGTTACAAGTACATTAAATTAAGTAAAATAAAACGCTCGCTCACCTACGTAGTTCGCTTTGATGGCTGGTAGATGGCTGGTAGATGGTGCAGCTAGCGGCCTTACTTTGTCTTCTTTGGTGAAACAAAAGAGTCGAAATTAATCTCTGAACCTATATAGAAGCAACATTTCGAGGGCTGGTAGATAGCACAGTTAGCGGCCAGAATATTGGGCGAACGGTGGAACTTAAAGAAATACAGAAAGCTAAAATTATAATATATTTTACAAACCTTGGAATCGATATAAGCAGTCAGAGATAATCGATTGCTTCAATTGTAAACAAATGCGCAGTTTGTCTCTGGTTTGCGATATGGGCTGCGCAGAACGAATTTCCCTTAAACTTTTTACTCTTGGTCCGGGGCGAATTTCAACCTAACCATGACCACTATGACAAAACGAACCAATTAGGTTGATATCCCTGTACCGATAATTTTTGTGTCACTTTTACAGTGCTGCTAACATTTCGCGGTTGCGGAGCATCCTATATTTCGCCATTTTTAATTTAATTCGTGGCGACTTTTCCGGAAAAGGGGAGTGCTAAACGTGAGGAGGACACTATAAGGAAATTTCAACAGGTCAGTAACAGTTTTTCACTGGCGGAGAATGTCCCACCCCACCCAAAAAATATAATAAGTATAGTTAATACGTGTTACAAATAGATTATTAAAATAAAAAATTAATTTGCAAACCTGTTTGTGCGCGCGAAATAGGATCGGAGCCAACGGTCTTACGTGAATTCCCCGCACTGAGACACTCTGTGGTCTTTGGTAAAACGAAAGACTCGGATAAAGTAGAGATTAATGTTTGAAGTTATGAAAGGATTCCTTTGAAAAGGAATGTAGCTATTCTGCCAGATACTATATGGTCATTTGATTATTTAAAATGTTAAATTTTGGTTAAGTGCCTTTTGATTTTTTAATTTCAGTAATTTCATTAGAGAGAGAGAGACAAGAAATAAGGAATACTTACTTGCGTGAAATTCAAAATGATAATAGACCAAATTTAAATAGCGAACACACAAAATGACGAAATTATTTTGATAGATACATTTAAATGCGCATGTTTTCCGGCCTAAATGAACCGTCGATAAATACATTTCATCATTTGCTATGGTTAGATTAGAAGCTAAAATTTAGCATACAGTCACGCGTGGAGTGTATCGTTTTAATTTTATAGGTAATGCAGAGAATTAGTAGATTATTACTCTTTCATGAAAGAAACTAAACAATTTAATGAATTACGGTCGAATTTCGATCGCTGGGCGATCACTAGTATAAACAAATTGAGTAATCAAAAAGACAAAAGCACGTCATTGATTTTATTATAATCAAGAAGTTATTTGAATTTATTGCTCCGGCTAAATCATTACAGTTGGCAGACTGAGACTATTATCTTCGGTTCCCTCGCCAAGGTCGCTATTTGGGTGAGAGAGAGCGCCTTCGAATTTTAGTGCACTTTTATATCGTGGGGGTTTACCGTGAGTCAGCACAGGAGGTAGGCACGCCAGTACCTGTCTTCACATAAACCACCACCAATCACACTTGTGTCCGTATGGACACCAACACTTATCACTTTGTAGGGGTCCCTCTTGTTAGCCACCCGCTCGCCTCTATGACCTCTCCCCTCGAGATCTGTCGGACGTGTCCCTATTGCCATCATCGCCGCTCGCTTCCACAGCTCGGGGAGACCCTTGGACGTCCGTTCTGCCAATCCAGGCTCATCTTTCTCCCTGCCATCTCCAGATACGTCCAGACATGAAAGAAATGTTATAAAATAGTAACTAATTTTGTTATTGAAGGGCCACAGTGTCCCCCCCCTCCCCCCCTCCCCCCCCCCCCCCCCCACACACACACACGACCTCTCAACATTCAGACTCCTCCTAAGTTTCGGGGCACTTCCTTGGCTCTCATTGTTCGTGAGAGTCTGAATTTGGCTACGGTCTGTCTCCATAAATTGTCACGATTGCACAAATCACTACTGCGAGTGTTGGACCCAGGGGCGCCGACTTTTAGAAAACCTCGTGGGTGCTCATGTTCATTTGATGACTCATTAAAAAAAAAAATAACAACCACGGCAAATAGTATGAACTAGTTTCGACGACTTCGATGCTGATTTGGCAGGGTATAATATACGCTACTTTTTATTCATAAAATATTTAGTGTTTTATGCAAATTAAATAAATACCTTCCAAATTCTTGACAGACATGAACGAAGTTGCGGGCACCAAATAGTCTTACATAATAGTGACAATCGCATTTAAATCCATCCAGTAGATTTAAAGTTATAAGCGAACATACAGGCAGAGTAAGAAAGAAATATTTTGAATTTTCAAAATTCGAAAACCACACTAAACTTCATTAAAATTGGCTCGGCCTTTTAAACGAAGAGATTTAGATAGTAATAGATAGAAAAACCATTAGAAATCAGGATTTTATTATTACGCTAATTTGATATGTCTCCGCAAGGATCGCTTCCTTGAACGAAGTCACGGGTAAAGCTAGTAATTAATATACAGAAGAGATGGAAATACTAGATTGAACCATAAGGAACGGATACCTATCTTAAAAATGGTAATTAAGTCATTAAATTAACAGTGTTAAGCATAATTTTATTAGCTGGAGATATATACTCGTACATACATATTGTACAAAGCTTTACTGAGAATTGTGAGATCAACATTAATAAACTTTTTTTAAGAAGCGACATTTTAACTTATGATATAATTTTTTTTTATTTTTTTAAAAGTAATGCTCTATTTATAAATTTATCAGCAAAATCTTGTAGGTCCACATCATCAGCTATTTCTAACTGCACTACAATGTTATCATTCAATCATTGCTTAGCCATATTACTCCTCAAATAAATTTTTATTCTCCACAACGCTGAAAATGATCGTTCTACGGTGCATGCAGATACTGGAATAGTTGAAACGTTTTTTTTTAACAATTTGATGATTTCAGGCATCATATCTGCAGTAGATTCGCAATGCAAAATTATATATTCACATTGTTCAGCCTGACATTCATTCTTCGTGCAACGTCCAATATTATGGTGAAGAACCAAACGATCCACATCAAAGTGATCTTCATGGAACTCTTTCACGCAACTGCTGCTTGTATCATTTTGATCAGTAAGAAATAGTTCCACGTTACTCAAATGTGTCATAGCATTTTTAGTAAAGTGCTCGTCACTACGGCCAGTGACTTTATCTAAAACTGCAAGATACATTTTTTTATATCAGTCAGTTGGCGAGGGTAATTGGTGCGGTTCGCTTGATGCATCGACTATATATCTATGTATCTTCCTTATTTTGGAGTTATTAATGTTGATTTGTTGATCATCCAATATAAAAGCTGAGTCAAGAGTCGATTTCCAAGGATTTTGAAATTATTCGTCAATTCGTTGGGATGATATGACGTGCTTGACAGTATTAATATTATCTACAGATTTTTCAGATGCATAGAAATATTCTGTAAAGTAGCGTTTAAAGCTTCGAAACGAACGAGAATTTCTATCAGAAACGATAATAAAGAAGATTAAAAAAAAATTGAAAACTTTTTTAAAAACTATTTTGCCTTCGTGCAGGTATTATCTTTCTGACTTTTTATGTCGTTCATAGAACAAAACGTAACACTATAATTGTTTAGAATAGTTTTCAAGGAAGATATACGACAACACTATCTTGTTTGTCAAAAAGGCCGCAAACATAGGTTCATCGCCAGCTGCCTGTAGTGATTCAAAACAAGCTTAGGGTTTCGATGAACCACGTACGGAAACAACATGCTAAAAAATCTCTTATTACTTGTACTTCTTTGACAGTGTCTTGAACAACCAGTTTTAACGAGTGAGCGGTGCAATGCACATGAATTTCCATTCCTTCCATAGCTTCAATCCACAATTGAAGGCCAGTATGCGCTTCAACATCGGATGCACTATCTGTATATAGACCCCCACACATCTTGATACTTATGTTGAATCTTCTTAATACTCCAGTCATTTCAAACAAATTTTGTGTGATATAGTTAATACCGTTTCATAAAGGCCGACGATAAATGCTTCGCGTATATTACACTTTGCGTCCACGTAACGACAGAAGAATATGACTTGTTAATTACTGGAAATATCGCTAGTTTTATCAACCATAACTGATTAATGGACCACATTTTGTACTACTCTGATTATTTTATGCAGTACTTGTCGCTCAAAATTGTACGTGCCACGTGTTTAACTTGAGAATATCCTGTGATCACTGCTTCAACATCGAATGCAATTTGAATATTCGTCCTCGTGGTCCCTTACGGCTAGGCCTTCGGTCACTAAAAACTATTTGTTTACTTTTTGATAGCATTCAGTATACATTGGCGCACGTTCTAAATTGGCTTTAAACAGTACACAAAAACAGTGAACTTCAGGCTTTTTTTTATGCTTTTTAAAGCTTTATTTCATGATGAAAAACCACCTTGAGTGAGTGCCTTAATGAACTCATCTCCTCTTGATGATGTTTACAGCACAGAAACGCCAGTAGGCGTGGTTTCTTTACAGATTTGGTAAAACACATTATCTTATCATTTTAGCAGCCATAGAATAATTATCTGGCACTTACTCTGAAAATTTGTACCTTTTCTTCTGTTTAACTGAATTTGCAGAAATAACATCTTCTGGCTGGATCTGCTGAGCTGTACTAAGCGGAGAATAGCTACTAGTGGAGGATTCTCCAGGTTACGGTTTCTATGGATGAATTTATCTGTCGAGACTAATAATTTTCCGAAATTAACACGATAACACCAAGCGCAGCGTGCTCTCAAAGCACGTGTTTAGGTTACCGGCTCGACTAGGAATGCGTGAGACACCTGAGACAGCCTGCGAGCCGCGGCTGTGTACCGTCGGCTGCGCGGCGGATGGATGGCGGGCTAGGATTTGCGCGTGGTAGAGCGGGGTCGAATTGCTTAATTTGCTTGTGTGAGTGCTCTTTACTAATCAAACCAAACGTTCCACACAGTAGATAGTGTTAGTTATGACCTAACGTAGTGTTTATATTCTCCTTGGGCATGACGTGCATACTCACATCGTAGGCAAGTACGATCTCGTCGAGACGTCTTGACTCGGCGCGTGACGTAGCTAATACAGGTGTCGCTCGTAGTCTGTTACTGATTACTGTTGGGCGTCTATGCTCATGGGTGCTCGGCACCCACTATTTACATCTCGTGGGTGCCAGAGCCCCCGAGCACCCCACAGAGTCGGCGCCCCTGGTTGGACCCATAAATTTCGCTCTTAGGGCGATGTTCCTACTCAGCCTTTCACCAGTTCACAGTGAGGAGGGTCATTTCTTTTTAGGGGAACAATGCCACGCTGGTTTCCTGGAAGTTGGCTCAGGTCGGTAACTGAACCGCCTGGTCACCGTGTCGCTGGCAGTTTACGTCAGCACAGAATATAATTGTTACCGGCTGCTTATAACCACACTAAACAGATAATGTAATAGTAATGTTCTCATACTATTACAACTTATAACTAAGTTTCAAGATGACCTTAATATGATCATTCCAGTTTGGATCCTAGAACTTTTCTCAAACCTACAAATAGCAGAATTATCACTGTAGGAGCACTTGATAGAATTCTTAACAAATGAAAAATTTAAATTGGAATTGAAAAATGGATATCTAGAATTTTAGCTTCAAGGACAAACTACGGTATTATTTTCGGCTTTCTGGGTTACTTCAAAGAAATTTTCAAATGAATTTCATCACTTTTAGCCGCAAGAGCATTTAGTGTAGTCACCAATTTACTAACACACACAAACACTAATAGATTGAAACAGACTTTCAGTAGTGGAACGCGGCGATTTAAGATTGATATTAACAAATATAGCACCAAATATAGAAACATTAGTGCCTTATACTAAGCTCAGCATTCTCAATAATAAGATTATATTATTTTTTAACAGTAGCGGATCCAGGATTTTGGTTTGGGAGAGGCTTGAGAGGGTTTTAGTTTGGGGGGGGGGGGGGCTTGAGTCGGTTTAAGGGTGTGCTTTATAGTCATGCCACCCTTAAACGATCAGTAGAGTTAAAAAAAAGTCTCCCAAATCTCCAAATTACGATTTCGGGGATGGACCTAGATACTATGGGAAGGGGGGGGGGCTTGGGCCCCTAGGCCCCCCCCCGCCGGAACCGCCACTGTTATTTAAAGGTTCGCGCACACTAGGGCGGGCCGCGTCGCGTCGCATCACATCGCAGAAATGCCTCTACAATCGCTTACACTGATTCTAATGGGGTAACGCACACCACAGGCGGGTCGAGTCGGGGCGGGGCGGGCCGCCTCGCGTCGCACTTGTCCGGATCGCTTGCCCTAGGCGTATTTTTTCACCTGTGCGCCCTGATGCGCTCAGTCGCGATCAGGTTTGCGATAGGAACTCCAACAGCACTGACTAACTTTTGAAACATGTGTGTTCCAATTTATGTGAATTAACTGCATTACTTCAACAAAATTTGGCTGCAAAGTTGCACGCAGGATGGTGGATGACTTTTAGAAAAAATATAAGTAATTACAATCTGAAAAATTTAATTACTCTATTACTCTATTAATAAAGACGAAAAAATTACAAATTTTTTCGCTCATGCTCACTTGTTCTTTTCTTGTATGTTTTAACTTAAAGTATACAAACCTAATGGATAAAGAGCATTACATCTCGTTACTAATGACTTTCAAAGAGTTTTATGATTTACAAGACGCAAAATATAATAACAAAAGAAAAAAATATGTAGGAAGGAATAGGAAACTAGTTAAAACAACCGGTATAATGTCATGATTTGTATTTTATTTTTTGTTTATTTTACTTGTGTATTATAATTTTCTATCACTTTCTTTGAATCCCACTTGTTAAGCTATGTGTTACCCATTAACCTAGCCAGCTGTTGCTTACAAATATTTTTTGAAATTATTCCAAATCTTAATGATCTCAGATATAGTCTAGAAACCTGTGTAAGTCAAATATTGATTTTTTTTTTTTGCTGTCGTCAGTCTTTCAACTGGTTTGATGCAATCCTCCATCCTTTCCCATCCTGTGCTAACCTCTTCATTTCTACATACTCCTTACAGCCAACGTCCTCAATTATCTGTTTCATATATTCTAATCTCTGTCTTCCTCTACAGTTCTTACCTTCGACTGTTCCCTCCACTAACAAATTAACCAATCCAGCATGTCTCAAAATATGACCTACCAGCCTGTCTCTTCTTTCCACAAGATTCTTCCACAAACTTCTTTTCTCGCCCATCATTTCCAAAACTCGTTCATTTCTTACTTTGTCTGTTCACTTAATTTTCAGCATTCTTCTGTAGCACCACATTTCAAATGCTTCAATTTTCTTTATTTCCGGTATTCCTAAAGTGCATGTTTCGCTACCATAAAGTGCCGTGCTCCACACAAAGAGTTTTAAAAAGTTCTTTCTAATTCCTAGATCAATATTTGAAACTAAAAAGTTTCTCTTTTTCATGAATGCTCTTTTTGCTAGTGCTATTCTGCTTTTAACATCATTCCTGCTTCGGCCATCGGTTGTAATTTTACTTCCCAAGTAACAGAATTCACTTACTTCTCCTATGTCATCCGATCCTATTTTTATATTTAATCTACTATTGGTATCATTTCTGCTACATTTCATCACTTTTGTCTTGCTTTGATTTATATTCAGTCCAAAATCTTCCTTCAATATTTTGTTCATGCCATTAAGTAACTTCTCAATATCCTCAGCCCTCTCTGCTAACAAGACAATGTCATCAGCAAATCGTAGAATCCTGATTTTTTCTCCCTGAAAACTTATGCCACATGGAAATTTTTCTTTGACCTTGTTCATTGCTTCTTCTACATACAAGTTGAATATTAACGGGGATAGAATACAACCTTGTCTCACACCTTTTTAACTGATGCATGTCTCTCGTGATTCTCTACTTTTATTATAGCCACTTGATTCTTATATAGTTTATAGAGTATTCTTCTATCTCGATACTTTATACCTGACTTCTTTAAAATTTTTGAACATCTTGTCCCACCTAACATTATCAAAAGCTTTTTCTAAATCAACAAATGCCATAAAAGTGTCTTTGTTTTTCTTGATCCGCCCTTCAAGTATTAATCTTAAAGACAGAACTGCTTCCCTTGTACCGCGATTTTTCCTAAACTCAAACTGATCTTCACCTACTATCTCTTCTACTACCCCTTCCATCCTTCTGTATATTATTCTGGTCAGTAATTTTGAAGCATGTGATGTTAGACTAATAGTACGGTAATTCTCACATTTGTCGGCTTGTGTTTTCTTTGGAAGTGTGAAGATGATATTTTTATTAAAATCAGTTGGAATTTCTCCTGTTTCATAACTTTTTGATATCAGCTTGAATAATCTTTCGCTTCCTTCCTCTCCTAGAGATTTAAGAAGTTCTTCAGGGATCTCATCAATTCCAACTGCCTTATTTGCTTTCAAGTCATTCACAGCTTTATCAAATTCTATCCTCAAAACAGGATCTCCTAAGTCATCAATGTCGACATCACCTTCCGTTTCCATTAAACTATTGTTCAAGTCGTCCCCAACATACAGTTTCTCAATGTATTCTTTCCATTGGTTAGCTCTATCTTCTGAGCTTAAAAGTGGTTTCCCATCGGCAGCTTCCAAAATTCCAAAATTCTGTTTGATCTTTCTATAGGCAACATCTACTTTACCTACGACCTTTTCCTTTTCTACTTCTTCACACTTTGCTTGTAGCCATTTCTATTTTGCTATTTTGCATTTCCTATTTATTTGATTTCTAAATTGCCTGTACTGCTCTCTTCCTGCTTCATCCTGAGCATGTTTGTACCTTCTCCTCTGATCCATCCATTCCAGAATTTCTTCAGTGATCCAAGGTTTTCGGGCAGCTTGTTCCCTAAAGCCTAATGTTTCTTTGCCAGCTTTCATTATTTTGGTCTTTAATGCATTCCGTTCGTCCTCAGTTGAGCTCCTTTGAGGGTTTTTTCTTATACCCAAGTCTACCATTTCTGCAAATTTTTCTCTCATGTTGTCATTATCGTTCTTATCTTCTGCAATCCAATTCAAATATCGTTATGAATGCAGCACTTTATTTATCTTATTAGCTAACATTGGCTTCTCCCTTCATAGATTCGAAACCTGCTACCCATAATACCAAAGCCGTTATCGATCACCCTTCATAGTTTGTTTCTCTTCATTTTCTTTTATCTGATATCCTGGATAGGCTTCATCTCGAAGGGTGAAAAGCTTCATCCACTACTATTAGATACTGCACTTTATCTGAATTCCCTGGATAAAGTTGTCAATGTCCAAATTCAGTTTTCCTGTAGCCGTTGCCTCACGTAACTTGTTGTGGCTAAATGTTTTGACATCTTAATTTTTTCCCCAATCCCCTGACGACCAAAATACCAAAACGGTATTATCAACTGCAAGTGCTAGTAAAACCATGAAAACCGTTCATTTTTCTGGGTTAAAAATATAGAAAACCGCAATTTGATACAACTGTTATAACATGCTTGCCATCCAATGTGCCTAAGAAATGCGAAAATTCCATTTTAAATTATACCCATTACCTTTTCTGCTTAATTTTCTTCTTCAATTAAAAACTAAAAAAAAAAAAGAGAGTCCTTTGTTTGCTGTGTCCATTTGCAGTGCAGAAGTGGCTGAATAATCGTTGAGAACTGAAGGTGGCTACAATAAAAGAAATGCGACTCCATTTGTGCGTTGCAGCATTTTCGCTCAATGTGATGCGGCCCGCTCTAGTGTGCGCATACCTTAATAATATATAGTTGTTAATCAAACTTTGCGCAATACACTGAAATTGTTAACATTTTTTGAACAAAGCAATTTTAAAAATTTGGCTTAGTTTCTTATTATATACAGAGTGTTACAAAAAGATACGGCCAAACTTTCAGGAAACATTCCTCAGACACAAACGAAGAAAATATGTTATGTGGACATGTGTCCGGAAACGCTTACTTTCCATGTTAGAGCTCATTTAATTTCGTTCCCATGGCCCCCACGCTCTCCTGACCTGAACCCTCTTGACTTCCATTTATGGGGGCATTTGAAAGCCCTTGTCTACGTAACCCCGGTACCAAATGTAGAGACTCTTCGTGCTCGTGTTGTGGACGGCTGTGATACAATACGCCATTTTTCAGGGCTGCATCAGCGCATCAGGGATTCCATGCGACGGAGGGTGGATGCATGTATCCTCGCTAACGGAGGACATTTTGAACATTTCCTGTAACAAAGTGTTTGAAGTCACGCTGGTACGTTCTGTTGCTGTGTGTTTCCATTCCATGTTTAATGTGATTTGAAGAGAAGTAATAAAATGAGCTCTAACATGGAAAGTAAGCGTTTCCGGACACATGTCCACATAACATATTTTCTTTGTTTGTGTGTGAGGAATGTTTCCTGAAAGTTTGGCCGTACCTTTTTGTAACACCCTGTATACAGTGAGGGAGAGCGGGGAAATGGGAGCCTACGAGGGAGGAACTGAAATAAGATTGTCTTAGAAACGATTTTTTTAAAATTAAATTCTGTTTTACTCTATGTAAAACAAAACGGAAACAGACACTTCACTGAAGAAAAAAGTATCGGGTAGTAGGTTCTTTTTTTCTCGAAAAAGGGGGCTATAGATCTGGAAACTTCAGAACGTATGACTTAAAAACACACAGTGATGTTAATTCATTAAGCTGCGAGGAACAAAAATTTTTGATGTAACTCCTAGTAATGCAAAGCTTCAAGATATGTTCCTCTCAGACAAACATCCTTGAATATTAATATGGTTATTTAGGATTGTAATGTACATAGAGAATAACTGAAATTACATTCTCTATTTTAGTGTCTAAGTATAAGACTTTAAATAAAGCTCAAACGGATAATATAAGAGATGAAAGGAAATGTCAGCTGACAACGGTTACTAAACACTAAAGTGCTACAAGCCACGGGATAGGAAGATGTAAATACCGCAGAAGAAACGAATAAATGTGCCATGCAGTGTCGTGGCATTTTTTTTTTTTTTACTTATGGCTCTATGCCTCGTCTGCATCGAGGTCATTAGAGGTGGGATGGAACTGGGGACAAGGAATGGAAAGAAATTCGGTCATGGCCTTTTGAAGGAGGCATCCCGGCATTCACCTGGAGTGATTTGTGGAAACCATGAAAACCTAAATCTGAATGCCCGGACGGGGATTCGAACCGCCGTCCTCCCGAATGCGAAGTCAGAGCCTTAACCACTCACCTACCACGCTCGGTTGCAGGGGGGGGGAGGCTTTCATTTGTACTCTCGTGAGTTGTGTGAAAGGTTTTCAGAAGTGTTGGAGACTTAACAGACTTTGTTAGCGGAATGATAGTTTGCAGTAGACGCATGTGGCGTTCCATTTCCGAAATTGTTCATGAATTTAACATTCCTCGATCCACAGTTTCAAGAATGTATCATGACTATGTAATTAACGGCATTATGTCCCGCCATGGACAACGCAGTGATCGACAACGTCTGCTTAGTGACAGAGACCAGCAACTTCTGCTTCGATATGTCTTTGTTGACTGACAGGAAACCCTGCTTCAAAGAATAGCAGCATTCAATTTGGGACTACGACAGAAGTGTCCGTGAGGACAGTGCACTGAAATTTGAAATTGATGAGTAGTGTGATTACACGGTAACCAACCCAGGATGTTCTTTGGATATCCATAAAAATATTCCACTCATCCATATAATGTCATCATTTAAGTTCTTTGCATGGCGGGTGATTCAAATTTTTCCCAGAAGCCACGCCCGATCAGACACGTTCCCTCTCAAGAAATGGTGTGAACTATGTTATTACCAACGATCATATTGGATTATCCAGCGTTTAATGTTCGTGAATCCGGGTTGCCTAATCGGAACGTGATGTTGCAACCTATGGACGAATTTGTACTGTAAGGTATTATGAATTTCGACACAGTGCGAATGAGCATAACGGAGGTAGATAATAAATTCAAGCACATCACTCAGCTTGTCTTGATTTTCTGGTCGTTGCTTGCTTAATGTTGTTCAATTGTTACTTGTGAAGATGTTGCAGAATTTATCAGACTTTCACAGAGTTAATTAATTTTCTCCAATCTGGTAAGATAAATGTTTTCACTGTAATGACTTTGAATAAAAGTATTATGTGTTTCGTTCGAAACTGTATTTCCTTTTTCTATAGAGGTTGTATATCGTATTCTGTAAGTAATTTATCTTTACTTTAAGGACTTTGAATAAATTTCTAATGTGCTCCTCTCGAAACTGTTTCCTGTTTTCGCAGTTTTGGCTCAGGACCATCTGGGCTTCTCCAACGCAATGAAGGAAATATTTTCACTGTATATTGGACTGTATGTTGGAATAAATTCCCTATAGGTTTCTCTCTAAACTGTGTTTCATGTTTTCATTGGTTTAGTTCAGTTAAATCTGTCTGAGGTTCTCCCATCTGGGGTAGGTAGTTTATGTTAATTGTAATGGCTTTTCATAGATGATGGCCATTAGCTTTCGAATTCACCCATTTCAATTCCACCAAAGCAATATGTGTAACTGGCTCATCCGTCACTGAACCATGCAGTTGCCGCAAAAGGAGCAAAATTTCATAGACAAAGAATATGTTTTTTTTTTATTATTTATTTATTTATTTTTTTTAAAATTCCTGTTTGTGTTTCTCTGGTTACCCTGAGAGTATGGTGTCAGAATTTGTTGTGTTATGTCTGCAGGTAGCTGTGATAGCATCGCACCATATTCACCTGGTGGCTTTGGGGGAAATGCCTGCTATGCAGCTCACATCGCACCCATTCCCAGGCCTTCTGCTTGCCGCCACACTCGCTGTTCCAAGCAAGGCAGCATGCGAGCTAGAAACGTCACACGTTCAGGACAACTAGACACTACCTTGTCGGAGGCCAGTTCATCAATGGAGCCACTGTGGGGCCCTCAAGCCCCGCCGTCACCGTGGCCACTGAACTCGCCAAGCCAAGCTCACTCCCACATGTCACTCGTAGCCATTGGACCTGACGTTACTACCACTGTGGTTCAATCAAGTGAGTCAAAGCAGTGAAAGTGTTTACCATGATAGATTGATTTTTTGCAGAATAAATCCTCTTAATTTTAAAGAGCTACGCAATTTTATTGACGCATCTTTTATTATTTTCAAAGAACAGATTTTCTCACAACCTTCCACATCGGTTGTGAAATTCCACATGTGGATGCATTGTGTTTTCAAAATTCAGTAGATAAGGCATTTTCAATTAACTCACATTTGCTTATTAGCTAAAATGTGCAAAATCACACTAAGCAATTCCATAGAAGAATGGTATGATATTTGTGTGCTTCAAGATGTCATTGTGGCATAACAGGTTTCTTGGAGCAGTTATAAAAGACAAGGTTACTCTGGGGGAAATTGGTAGCCATAGTAACAAGAGAGTAATTAGATTGAGCAAGCGAGAGAAAAAGTTTAGTTCACGCTTTTGAGTTAATTATGTAAAGTTACTGAAAGCAAAGGACTTTTGTATCTTTGGATCCTTAAGTATTGGATTGTGTTTTAATAAATTGCAAGAAGTCATAGAAAGTTTATAATTATTCAAATATGAAGGACTAAACAATAAGTGTTAAGCTTAAAGTTCATTCATGAGTTCAAAACGATTTTGTATTCCAGCTCTGACACTAAGAGAAGAACATATGAAAATACAACATTAAAAAAGGAGTACAATCATATAAAATACAACATCATGATGAGATTTAGTGAATTCTAAGAACATGATAGGTGTAAATACGATGATTATATGATCTTCTTCAATACCGTACTCATGTGGGGTTATGGAGGATGAGGTGAATGGTTTCTTGATTGAGGAGTATGCAGGTCTAAGGTCGATAAAGTGCACATTATGACTAGACCTCAAGACAGATGAAGGGTCTGCAGGATATACAACAAAAAATCTTTCCATTGAGGGCTATGAAATTGTTTAAATGGTTCACCATGTAAATCTCATATCCAGCATCGTGATATGCACAACAGCAAAACTGTTGGGTATCCAAGCTGGGCGTGTCTTGATTGAGTGATAAACACTATATTTACACCAATGAGATTGGAACTCTACCATTGGGGAAAAAGGCTGCACTTGAATGAGTGAGTGACTGTGTGAATATGTGAGTCAATGTATGACTCAAAACGTGAGTGAATGGAGAATGAATAAAGCGTTAATCTGTGTTAGTGTAGATATTATAGTTCACTGTGGATCTTTGTGTATTATATATTGTGTAACTATTATGGAGAGCAGTGGTAACTTGATCACCAGTTTTGTTTTTGTTTTTGTTTTTTGTTTTGTTTTTTGTTTGGTTGTGAGACATACCAGAAAAATATAACTGCATATGATAATTAGTTGCTTAAAAATCTATTATTAGCTGCCCCTTCTTGTAATACTGCTAGGATTGATGGTGGAGATATAAAGAGTTGAGGGGTTGTGGTTTTATTAGTTCACTGTGATGTCAAAATATACCATGTATTTGTAGAAAAAATGGTGTATTGCTGATGCATAGTAAATTCAATGTTAATAATAATAATTGATAAAATTGCGATGGAGCACAAGATCTGGTGGCAATCTCCCTAAACACCCTTTTTTTCCTTTCCTCTTCCCACCTGATTTTGCCCTCTACTAGTTTTAACTTTAGGTTCTTTCAGTGTTTTTGGTTAATTATTCGTCATTTATGATCGTAATTTATTCCAATCCCTTACACCTGTTTCTATGGAAGAACTTTTGCCAGAAATCAAATGCCAGCTTGTGGTCATGGTCATCTTTACCCATTCTCGCTCCTCTCTTAATTTTCCCACCAATACCTTCCATGCTTGATCACCAATATATGTTTTGTACACTCCCAAGACTCTCTCCACTCTCCTTCTATCTTCCAAAGAATCCCACTCCAGTTCCTTTATCATACTAGTTAGTGATTGTATTCTGCAGTAATTTCCAAAGACAAATCTGGTAGCTCCTCTTTGCACTCCCTCCAACTCCTATATTTGATACCCGAAATGTGGGTCCAATCTATACCACCATTTTCTCGTAGTGGTCTAACCAATGTTTTGCATCCAAATTCCCTTATTTCTCTAGTGCAACCCCTCATCACTCTTTCCAACAGGATTTTGAACCCTTTCCCTACTACCTGTCCAATGTGTCCTGCTCAGTTAAGTTTGTCATCAAATGTTATGCCAAGGTATTTACATTCTCAGTCTTCAATAAGCAGCTCCTTCCCCACTTTATAATCATAAACAACCTTTATCTTTTTATCTGTGTATCTAATAAGCTAGCTCTTGTTTGCATTAATCTTTGCTGCACTATATCGCTATGATGCACCATAATAATTTAAGTATTACTAATGTGCTGTGAAAGCTTAATATTTTTAGTGTTTAACATTATTTTCATGGATTACTAATAAATTCAGTGCTGCTAAAGCACTACAAAATTTAATGGTTAGTGTTTAAGTCTATTGTCATGTTAATAAATTCTCTGTTTCTGTTGTATTATATAATGTTAATGTTTGATAGTATTGTTAAATTTTTGAATCAACTTCTAATGACATATCTGTCTAGGTCTCGCTGTTAACAATCATTGTCCGTTTTGACCCTGTTATATACCATTATGTCCATCAGTAAACAACCTTACATCTGACTGTTAATCAGGAGCACAATCATTAATTAGAATAATGATTAGCAATGGCCACAATACATTCCCACATTCACTTCCACCTCCTTTGTTAGTACACTTTATGCTTCCTTTCCTACCTTCTAAAAATTTCTCCAACTAACAAATAACTTTTTATCCATTTCAGTGGTTTTTACTTTATGGCTTACTCATTCAAATTCATTGGAAAGGCCTAGTGCTACTTTATCATCTTGACCTTCCTTGTCTAGTTTATCTAAAATATCTTGTATATAGACAATCGCTTAGGACATCAAAATATCACCAGTTTGAATCCATGTTTGGGCGGGGATTTTCAAAGGCCCTTAACCTGATGACCTTCATCTCTGGCACAGATTGCTGTGCAATGTGATGTACTCGAGAACACTTATTTGGTTTGGATTCTATGTTAAAATGTAGGTCTCCTTTAGGTGGTTTAATTACTGGGTTAGGTTAAAGTAGTGATGACAGAGGCTGTCAATTGTGAATATACTGACCAATTATACTATACACATTATTACTATTTTATTAGAAAGATACCAATGAAAACAGACTCCAGGCTGCTGAGATGAAGTTCCTGAGATCAATGGTCCAGAAAACCAGAAGAGACAAGATCAGGAATGAAGTGATCTGCAAACAGATCACAATCAGTGAAACCCTCCGAGAAAAAATTGCCAATGCAAGTTTGTGATGGCTAGGACATGTCAAGCGGATGGACCCTACATGATCACCGAGGATATGGTTGGAAAAATAATTGGAGGGTAAAAGACCAAGAGGCCGGCCCAGAAGGAAATAGACTGATCTTGCGAAATTGGAACTACAGGAAAAAGTTGTACAATGGTCCAAAATCCAAGAAGAGGAAACGTACTTGGACAAACAAAAGAGGAGAGCGCTCTTACACCGCACCTGGGAAACTGGAGACGGAAGAATAAGAAGAAGATGATGATCAAACATATTCGTTTCTTAGTGTTGCGTTCTACGTCTATGTAAAGCCTGCTACCATTGCTAAAGTATGTGAAACTCTCTGTTGCCATGTGAAATTAATCTTATTTCCTACCACTTTACCTCTAGAAATTAATTTAATTTCTCTTTAAGTGCCTCATTTTCATGATTCATTCTTCCACCACAGGAAACAGTCAGTTTTCTGATTTTTCCTTTTTTTTACCATAGGAATCTATTGCAAGTAATTCATGATCTATGAACACCAGTGAACTGATTAATTTTTGTTAACCTTTATGAATTTCCCTTCACCAATAGTTCCTAATCTCTTTAGTATACTCTATACGAAGGCGGCCAATTTGCCTGCCAGATGCAGTGGTCTAGAACATACTAGCTCAAGAATAACTTTTTCATTAGAATTAAACTGTATTACTAGTATCTTTGCTTTATTTAATATTTATTGTAACTGTAGGGAAGAATCAGGTGGCCTGCAGAATCAAAATTGTGGTCCATGTCCAAAATTAGCTGGGCAGTCTTGCTCTATTAGTATTGGGGAACACCTTGTTGTCCAGCACACTTTCCTTTAACCATTACCTTATCCCTATAACTACTTGTGGTGTGTGTATTTCTGTTAATTGCCAAACTCTGTTATGTTGTTCATTTTACTTGTACAGTTCACTAGCAGTGGCCTTATAACTTGCTTTGTAATATTTTCAGCAAATACCAGAAAGAGGACAGCAACATGCATTGATGGGCGATTTGACGTATTCATGCCAATAAAACGGCCACGCTTGGAGGACCTCCAAAATTCATCGAATATAAACATAACAATTGCAAATAATGGTGTACTACAAAAGCACGAATTCTTTTTTTAAAACACAGTTTACAATCTAAATCTTAAGTGCTCTACTTTATTAATGTTGTAATGTAAATGGTCATAAAAATGAAGTATTTTTTGAAAGTTTATATTAAAAAAATTGTTTTGCTGTTATTTGTATTGTGAATGTAAATATTCTGGTAGATTTTATTGTAGATGTACTGTAGTGTAGTACAATAGGAAGCAACTAGAACCATGTGCTCATATTTCATGTAAACACGGGCTTACCATTTAAAGAGCACATATTAATTCACTGTTGCAGTAATGGGTTCAGAATGCACGAAGGAAGATATAACATCAAGAAAGGAGAAGAAGAAGACGAAAATAGAAATTAATCAGGATAGTCAGGAATTAGCCATGCAAACCATTAGCTCTCCATTAACCACTCGACCACCTTCACAGAACTGATGTCATCAGTTGTAGATGAGTTGGTTAGGAACTTTAGAAATCTGAAATTAGGTAGGTGAGAAAGCTATGCATTCATCGAATTGAAATAGCATCTTTACATGTAGTCAGACAGCGTCATCAAGATGTGGACAGTCAGCAGGAATGGTGGCCACACACAGCAATAACAGATGAGGCAGGATTAGTATCTTCATATTGCTATTCCAATCAAGGGCCTTCAGTGTCAGATTTTGGATTGAACAAGTAAGTTTGAAATGCAGCGCACAGGGGAAATCAATTTGGAGGAAAAAAAAGTTCCGTTACTGGGTATAATTTTTTTTTAATGGCCTTATGCCTTATTGACATCGAGGTCATTAGAGGTGGGATGGGGCTGGGGATAAGGAATGGGAAGGAATTCTGCTATGACCTTTTGAAGGAAGCATCCTGGCATTCACCTGGAGAAACCATGGCAAACCCAAATATGGATGCCAAGATGGGGATTCGAACTGGTGTCCTCCCAAATGTAAGGCCAGAGCGTTAACCACTCACCCACCTTGGATACAATTAATTGTTTAAATGGCAGATTTAAGACATCACTTCTCTAACAGGAGTAATGCTTCAAGCCCAAAAGCCACAGTTTCAAAATGTCTTATTAATGATTGTGAATGCCATTCACGAGGGATGTCAGCCAAAGAAAATGGTTTTGAATTGTTTTTAAAATTTAAATACTTGTTATATTCTGAAAATGTGCCCTCTGAAGAAAATATTGCTGCACCCAAATGAAACATATTCTCGCCCTTTTAATGCAACATTGATGATCACCAAAGTGGAAAGGTGACAAACTATCCTTGGAGTTCCTTAAGCACACTGGCCATGTTACAAATGCATGGCTTCTAAAAATGTTTGCTGTGATTCCGAGGTCCACCACGTTACCCAAGACATTTTAAAAAAGTGAAAATTATTGCAATCCAAATGATTGGGAGGGAGGTTAACAATCTTGATCACTGGGCCAGTTTTCCTATTCAGCAGCACTTACAAATTCTTAAAAAGGATGATCCTCTCATGAAATGAAAATCAGATTATATTATTGCTCCACTGAAAAAGCATGCTTCAGGCTGAGAATAGGATGTTGTGTACAAGTGATGGCACTGATAACACACGTAGAGACTTGTAAGGGACAAGCTCCATACCAGAGTTAGGATATGCACAGTCACCTTAACTATGATACTGCTTTACTGTGTAAATTTGCCTTTGAAAAATGAACTGTAAGAATATAGAACGGCCGCCACTCATCTTGACATAAACCTCAAGTGAGAAAAGGTTTTGTAGAATTCATAAATGAAAAGAGATACTATAGATTCAAGTTCAACATTCATTATATTCTTCAAATAGTTTAAACACTCATTACAGCTGAAGGCAATCGAACAATTTCTTTCCAAAATGATTGCAGATTATGAAGTGTTGAAAGACAGACCAAAACCCCTTTTGAAGATATTCGAAGCTACATGTTGTGTAAAATCTTCTAGGGCTTTCCACCAAGGTAGCGCGTCAATGTAAGGGGACATTTCGAAGCCTGCCTCAGGCTCCACCTTCCGGCGAAGTGTCGGATTTTTGGAAGCGTCCACGCTTAAAACGCCTTTGTTTTCCAGGTGATGTCAGGGACCAATCAGTACACTGGTGGCGGGGCAGGGAAGGACCTGGTGGGCTACTATTTAAAATATCTTTTACTTAACATCAAATGTGGCTAGTTTATCAGTCGGGTTTTAAAACTCATGTAAAATCGTGTGTTGTGTCATTATGCAATACTTTTGGTGCGGAAATATTATGTTTTTAGCTTTAAAACTTATTCCATTCGATTCTATGCTTTTCCAGCTTCACAAAAAGCTCTCAATCTCTTCTCTAGCTGCCATAGTTGTTCTACAATCAATTTCCAAAAATATTCACTTCCTTATGCAATGACGCCATGATATCACAATCACTATTTTTGTTAAATTTTATGAAGGTACTGTCTGTTATCCAAAAATGCTTATGGGATTTCCTTTAGCAATTTTTATTACATCTTCTAAAAGTATTTTCTTTTAACAACTTTTGTTGGAGGGTTCATAGTGATTAAAACTATATACAAGCATGGAGATTTGAATGCCTTTAATTTAGAAACAATCTTTTACTCGTTTGACTGTATAAAATGATTTAAGATTTTACTATGTTGTACTGGAAGAAATTGCATTTAGCCCCACTATCAGCTGATTTCAAATACTGCTTTAACATTATGGTTTCCCGAAGTTTAGAGTGCCAGTTTACTTGATACATTATAATACCAGTGTTTTCCTGTTTAAACTCTGTATTATGTTTTTCTTAATGACAAAATTTACTGGGAAGAACTTTTAAAGTGGATGAAATTATTGTGTTATGATGATATTATTTTGTAATTAAGTTTTGTGTTTATCGTGAGGGATTATACACTATTGCAGTTATTTGGGTAAGTTTACGGTTTGATTTTTACTACTTAAGGACGCTGTACAGTCTATATTAACCATGTAGCTGGTTTTACGACTTTAATTCATTGCATATATGGCTCTAGGCTTCAGTATCAGGCCCTGCACCATGCCCGTTCTTCATTTACCAAAGTGTCTAACTAGGATTTGAAGAATCCTAAGGTAGCCTACAGACTGGTTGTAAAATGATACTGAACACCAGAGCAATGTTTGTGGATTTGTCCCTGGCATATGACATGGTGTGGATGGAGGGTTTATTATTAACTTTTTATTTTCAATCCCATGGCAGTGGCTCCAAAACTTACTGAATGAAATGGCAGTTGATCACCAGTATAAATCGCATCATGGTGATAAAAGTTTCTGATGGTATGCACTGAACAATCTCTATTTCTTTTTAATCTGTAAACAGTGGATATTTCTAACAGAACATGTGGCAAGTTCATATATGCCGACGAACTTGCCATTATTGTCCCCAGATGAATCATTGAAGATTGTGACGAGTTATTGACAGAGGACTAAGGTATCCTCCACAAATACTGCTCTAAATGCCACTTCGTACAAAATCTTACAAAAACAGAGACGTGTTGCTTTCATTTATGAAGCCAGTAAGCAAGGCAACAGCTGTCTCCTCACTTCTGTATAGCAACAGTTCCTTTCAACGGCATCCCTAAATACAAAGGGTTTTTTTTTTTCAACCTCTGATTGCACAGCATAGAGACCAGACGAGTGGTAGGTGAGTGATGTGTGCAGTAGACGATTATGCATCTCCCCTACTACACACTCTGTTGTTGCCACATTTGTGACTTCATTATGTGCCAAGCTGCAGTCACAGAAACATTACCGCATTGATCAGTTCTCCCGTCAAGTGCGAGTTATGAAGCGTTATTCGTTTTCTGCAAGCAGAAGGAAACAGTGCAGCAGAAATCCATCGAAGAATGAGCCAAGTGTATGGAAAGAGCTTGATGAGTGAAGGAGTCATGTGTGAATGATGCAGAAAATTTAAAGAAGGCCTAACTGATATGCACGATGAAGGAGGTCAAGGACGCAAATCTGTTACTACAGATTACCTTTTTCAACGAGTTGACAAAGTGGTAAGAGAAAACCACAGGTGCATGATAAGAGATTTATCAATGAAATTTCCAGAGGTGTCAAGATCTTCTTGTACTCTATCGTAACAGACAATTTACGATACAAAAGAATCTGTGCTCGCTGGGTCCCTAAAATGTTGACCGACAACAACAAAACTCACCGAATGGCGTCAGCTTTGATGTTCCTTGCCGGTTATCATGCAGATGGAGGAGATGTTTTGAAATCAATTGTGACTGGAGTTGAGATGTGGATTTGGTATGACACACCTCAAACGAGACAACAATCCCAACAATGGATGCACGCAAATTCACCAAACAAACCAAAAAAATTCAAAGAGACCTTCAACGACTGAAAGGTTATGGCTACCATGTTTTGGGACCAAAAAGGTGTATTGCTTGTGGAGTTTATGCTGCCGGGGACCACGATTAATGCAGCTGTTTACTGTGAAACATTTTCGGAGGTCCATTCAGAACAAAAGAAGAGGCATGTTGACTTCTAGCATTGTTCTGCTCCATGACAACGCTCACCCTCACAGTGCTTGTGTCATCCAGTGACTTCTTGAACAATTTCAATGGGAGCACCAAGTGACTTTCATCTTTTTGCTGAACTGAATAAGTGACTAGGAGGGCAGCAGTTTCGAACCAAGGAAGAGCTTCAAGACAGTGTAATGACTCATTTAAAGTCATTGGTGGCAACATTTTATGAAGAGGGTATTGGACAGCTTGTCCACAGGTATGACAAATGCCTTAATCTTCAAGGTGATTATGTTGAAAACTAACCATAAGTGTACATAACAGTTGGTAATAAAATATTTTTCCATCTCCATTTGTCTTTTAATTATGGCCTATTGTAGGTAAAAAAAAAAAAAAAAACTCCCTTCATACCTTAGCATAAAAATTTATAGGTTATCCAGTTGCAGCCCATCACAATTCCTGCAACTTTTACAATCCCAACAGCTGTTTTATGGTAAAAACTGTCAGAGTTTTCCCAGAAACCATCACCGCTTCTAAACTCCATAGATGGGAACTGGCTTAGCAAAATATCCTGGCCACTAGGTATATACCTCCAATAAGATCACTCCAACTAGTTTTTGTCCTTTAATGTTCCTTTATTTATATTTTTATTTAACATTATAATTTAATTTCATATATTTGTATATATTAATGTGTTCTGCCTTTACCGTATCTATTGAGCTCTGTTGCATTCAACGCCCTCCACCCCCATTTCTTCCACCCTCTTTGTCGTGGCATACCAAGTAATAAATTAGACCGTGTTGAGCACATTCCTCCCTTGCTGAATTGCCTTGTATCTATCTGCATGAATAAATTGTTGGACCAAAATATGGTACAATAGTATTTGTCTCATGTTTTATGTGTTAATCACAACCATCTTGTATTCAACTTTGGTGAGTGATAGCTGTATTTCCACTAGCCTTTGTTATTTACATTGCCTTAAAGCCATTACCTTTTCTATCATTATAATATGGTTTCTTATTCAACATGAAGTTCTCAAGCTTCAGGCAACATCAAAATTTAAAAAGTAAATTTAATGTATCACAATGAGTGTAGTCTGCAAATATGAAATGATAAAAATGGTAAGTTTTCAGCACCAATTTGTATAGGAGTGTGAGAATATTTTGCAGAGAATTTTCAAAATGAAAGCACCCATTCGTAAGTAGCTCATGAAGTAACAGAATTAAACTTGCTTATAACATTTCTTTTATACCATATACTATTGTTTATTTCTTTTCCCATGTACAACAATTTTATTACTTTATTATTGTAATTAGTGGGCTCAGAGTTGTTTAAGGCAGAACAAGTAATATGAATTTTAAGTCACCATTCATGTGTTCATGCCTTGAAAAGGAACTCATATAAACCCCAAGATTTCAATAACTTCGGCACTGGTACTTATTTTTACTTGAGGTTGATAACAGTGATTTTTTGCTGTGCTGGATGCAATAAGAAGAAAACACCCTTATCATTGAACCTGTAGTTA
This sequence comes from Vandiemenella viatica, assembly GCA_031002005.1. Lineage (NCBI taxonomy): Eukaryota > Metazoa > Arthropoda > Insecta > Orthoptera > Morabidae > Vandiemenella > Vandiemenella viatica. The sequence continues at coordinate 80,926,982 of CM061914.1, forward strand.
ACAGAATGGTATACTTATTAAGGATGATGTATAACACCATGATTTGGTGTTCAATTTATTGTGCTGAAGAGTACTCGCAATATGAGGATAAATTTAATTTTTCAAATGAATAATTGTGTTCCACAGGTTAGATAAACAAGGATAAATATCTGTTCTAGATAAATGAGAATTAGCATGGAGAATCAGATTGTTGAAACCTCCTAAGATTATGACATTTTAATAACTTTAGATTTTTTTTTAGAACAAAAAACCAATATAGAATGCTGTAAAACTCTTTGGTCTTAGAAATAAGAAAGTTCTTTAATTTTTCTTGTAGTACCATTGCTTTTACTTCATAATACGAGTAATATTTAATGATAGGTTTCACTTAGCAACAAAAAATCACAGTTTCAAATTAAAATCGAAAAATACTTAATACAATTAATTCCTCATGGAACCATTTATAAGCAAATGGGGCTAAAATTTTTAGTCACAAACTCTTCTCCATATAGTGGAAGAGAACAAGATGAGTGGTGAATGCAATTTTGCTTCTAACAGCTAGAAATTTTTGAGTGGTAGCATTGATAGTGGAGAGATTACTGTGCACAGAAGCTGTGTTTGAAAATAATAGAATACTGGTAAAAAAATTTTAAGGATGAATATCAATAATTTTAATTGCAATGGAGTGCTTACTCCAGTGGCAATTTCCCTACACACCCATTTCCCCCCCTTTTCATGTAATTGTCTTTCGTTAGCCCTTTATGGAGTTTAAATTGAAATTATTTCAGCTTTTGCAGAAATTTATTCATCACTTACCTTGGTAATTTATTACAATCTCTAATTTATTACAACCAGTTTTTTCCTCAGTGGCATTTCCAACATGGTAGCATATCATTCTTTGCATTTTTAAGAAGCAAGTTTCTCTCAGCGTTGAGAAGTAATTTAGTCTTCTCAGTAAACTACACAGACGGAAAAAAAAAATCCCAACACCAAGAAAAAATTATTGTAGAGTAATGAAATTTGGACAATGCATTTGTCAAGTTAACATGTTTAATTGATTAAATTTTCAAGATCACAGGTTAATTTAAGCTCAAGAAAATGCATTTCAAATGTGAAATACTGTTAAATTAATAGCCGGTGTAACCTCCAGAATTTTGAATGCAAGCCTGCAAACGTGAATGCATTGTGTCATACAGGTTTCGAATGTCACTTTGTGGTATGGAGTTCCATGCTTGTTGTACTCGTGCTGTCAATACTGGGACGGTCAGTGCTGGCTGTGGATGATGCTGGAGTTGTCGTCCAATGATATCCCATACGTGTTCAATTGGAGACAGATCTGGTGATCTCGCAGGCCAAGGTAACATGTCGACACTCTGTAGAGCACGTTGCGAGACAACAGCGGTATGAGGGCGAGCGTTATCCTGTTGAAAAACTCCCCCTTGAATGCTGTTCATGAATGGCAGCACTACAGGTTGAATTACCAGACTGACGTACAAATTTGCAGTCAGTGTGTTTGGTATAACCACAAGAGTGCTCCTGCTGTCATAGGAAATTGCTCCCCAGACCATGACTCCAGGTGTAGGTCCAGTGTGTCTAGGCCGCAGACAGTTTGGTTGCAGGCGTTCCCCTGGCCTCCTTCTGACCAACACTCGGCCATCACTGGCACCAAGGCAGAACCTGCTTTCATCAGAAAACACAACAGATCTCCACTCCGTCCTCCAATGAGCTCTGGCTTGACACCACTGGAGTCGCAAACGGCGATGGCTTGTAGTCAGTGGAATGCACGCTACAGGGCGCCTGGCTCGGAGCTGTCCTTGAAGTAACCGATTTCTAACAGTTCGTTGTGTCACTGTGGTACCAACTGCAGCTCGAATTTCTGCCGCAGACGCAGTACGATGCGCCACAGCTGTACGCCGAATACGGCGGTCTTCCCTCTCAGTAGTGCCACGTGGCCTCCCGGAACCCGGTCTTCTTGAGGCAGTACCATCCCTTGACCACTGCACCCAACAATCATGCACAGTGGATACATTCCGGCCAAGTCTTTCTGCAATATCGCGAAAAGAAAATCCACCTTCTCGTAGCCCTATTACACGACCTCGTTCAAACTCGGTGAGCTGTTGATAATGGCTTCTTCGTCTTCTTAAAGGCATTCTTGGCTAACATCAACTCACTATGTCAAATCTCAGCGGTAAATAACGTTCACAAACTTTACAGCGCGTATTTAAAGCAAACCTGATTTGCAAGCTCTGAGTAGCGCTACTAGCGCCACACTTATGCGCGAAGCGCGAAATTTGAATCGATGTCATCTTTCAGATGTATAAACATGCCTACCAAATTTCGTTTATCTAACACAAGTCTTTCTTGGTGTTGGGATTTTTTTTTCCGTCTGTGTAATTATGTGAGCAGGGTATTTTCACATGGTATTCACATGACTTCACATGACTTCAGCAGTAGATAGCAACAGTGATTCTGATCACTGAAATACCATGTGAAAATACACTGGTCATTTGGCTAGTCACCCGAGAAAATTATATTAATTCTTTGCATTAATTTACCTATTACTGATAACTAACTAATTGGCCTGTAAATTTCAATTCCAATCACTGTCCCTTGTTTTCAAATCCTCTGGTCAGCAGTAAAGGCCCATTGACACTAGCACTCAACTCAGATCAGTTAAAAATCACTATACATGTAATGTAATGGGAGCTTTTATACTATGTTGTCCACTCAGGTCAGGGCAAGGCAGGTCAAACTGAGGATCATGCCACAACCAATTAACAATGGTCAAGACCTGAGATAAGCAGAGCTGACGGCAAGTGTGAGCATTTAACAGTCAGGTCAGGTCAGATCATGGATAACGTGCATCAAAAACTTTTGCTCATAAACAATAAAAAAAGGAGTAATAAATAAAAAAATAAATTAATATATTTTTGTCGGGCTTCCAGCCATGTTAATATATCATATTTGCGGGACGTTTTGAAGGCGTCCATCTCTGCCTCCATTCTCAACCAAATGTCAGTGTATAACTGTTTGTTTATTCAGCCGCTGCTACGGAAACGGTGGAAAACAAAAACCAACACAACGCGATTACGTCATCCGCTCTTCTGCTCGTTACCGGCGCGAAACTGTTTCAGCATTTTAATTGCCAGGTTCCAGGCCGCACTGAGTTGATAACCAGTGTCCCTGTTGACTAATAAATCAGTTAATCTTATTTCTACAGCCTCTGTAATAACGCTGACCCAAAAATCTTTGACCCGGGCTAAAATGGTTGTTTTTTCAAATTCAAAAGTGTGACCTTCTTGCACACTATGTTCGGCCACCACAGATTTTTCTTCTTGCCCAAGACGAACATTTCTGGCGTGCTCTACACATCGCTGCACAATGCATCGCTGCGTCTGTCCAATGTAGCCGCGGCCACATTCACATGGTATATAATATACACCAGGGGTTCGTAAACCTAGGTCATCTTTAACGCTGCTGACCAAGTTACTAATTTTAGTGGGTGGTCTATAAATTGTCTTGACTCCGTGTTGTGATAGCAGTCTACCTATTTTGAAACTTAGGGCACCCACAAATGGCAGAAATGCAAGGCCCTTGGTATCACTCTGATCTCTCCGTCGATTTTCCTTCTGTTTAAACGCACGAGTAATCTGTCCCTGATTGTAACCATTATTTAAAAACGTTTTCCGGAGATAGTCTAATTCACCAGCCAGGCTATGTTTGTCACAAATCCTTTGTGCTCTGTGTACCAAGGTAGTTAATACAGAGTTTCGTTGTGCCGGATGATGACAGCTGTTGGCATTTAAATATAAGTCAGAATGGGTAGGCTTCTGATACACAGTGTGTCCCAGCGAACGATCAGCACGTTTAATAACAAGCACATCAAGAAACGGCAGGCAACCGTCCTCCTCCAATTCCATTGTGAACTGAATATTTTCATGGATTTAATTGAGATGCGCAAGGAATTGGTCAAGACTGTTTCTGCCATGGGGCCAAATCACAAAGGTATCATCGACATACCTATAAAAACACTTTGGCTGGAGTGGTGCGTGGTTTAGTGCCTCTTCTTCAAAAAATTCCATGAAGAAATCAGCAATGACAGGAGACAACGGCGAACCCATTGCTACACCATCCACTTGTTCGTAATATTCTCCTTCAAACTTAAAATAAGTGGTTGTCAACACATGGTGGAAAATATCAATCATTTTTTGATCAAAATACCTCCTTAACAGATCTAAGGAGTCGACCAAGGGAACACGAGTAAAAAGAGAGACCACATCGAAGCTCACCATTAAATCACCAGGATCTAACTTCATGTTGTCTAAGATTTCCACAAACTCCCTGGAATTTCGAATACTGCGATGAGCCTTCCCTACGAATGAGTTGAGAATATCTTTGAGGTATTTAGCCAAAAAGTACGTAGGGCTATCAATTGTACTTACAATAGGTCGTATAGGTACTCCTACTTTATGTACTTTCGGTAGACCGTACAACCTGGGAGGAACAGGAGCACGGGGTTGGAGTAGTCTTTTCACATCTTCTGGTAGTTCTAAGGAGTGGATCAGCTTCGTTGTCAAGTTGGTTAGCTTAGATGTAAGGTCACGGTTAATCTTCCATGTATGCTTGGTCCTCCAAAAGCTGCATAATTTTACTATGATAGTCCATCTTGCTTAAAACCACCGTGCAGTTACCCTTGTCTGTGGCCGCGGCTACATTGGACAGACGCAGCGATGCACTGTGCAGCGATGTGTAGAGTACGCCAGAAATGTTCGTCTTGGGCAAGAAGAAAAATCTGCGGTGGCCGAACGTAGTGTGCAAGAAGGTCACACTTTTGAATTTGAAAAAACAACCATTTTAGCCCGGGTCAAAGATTTTTGGGCCAGCGTTATTACAGAGGCTGTAGAAATAAGATTAACTGATTTATTAGTCAACAGGGACACTGGTTATCAACTCAGTGTGGCCTGGAACCCGGCGATTAAAATGCTGAAACAGTTTCGCGCCGGTAACGAGCAGAAGAGCGGATGACGTAATCGCGTTGTGTTGGTTTTTGTTTTCCATCGTTTCCGTAGCAGCGGCTGAATAAACAAACAGTTATACACTGACATTTGGTTGAGAATGGAGGCAGAGATGGACGCCTTCGAAACGTCCCGCAAATATGATATATTAACACGGCTGGAAGCCCGAGAAAAATATATTAATATTCAACGCCGTGAAAAATTACGATCCTACAAAAAAATAAATGTTTTAACAGTTTGTTGTTCTGATTATCATAAAGCTGACAAAATTTAATATAAATTCAAATATTATTACACATTTTCATACTGCCAAGGTATAGGTCCTGTTTCCAAATTTAAAAATGTTGTGAATTTCTTGTATCAAAAGCTTCTTTACTAGCATTTGCACCCAGACAAGGAATACTTGTAAGAAAGGGTTCCTCTTGTCATCCTGAGATTCACTTTCTACATTGCATGAAATTTTATATTTCCACAACTGGTTGTTCATTACTAAAATTGTGTTATCAATGAACCTTGGAGCAGAATTAACTTTGCTAAAACAATTTCGAAATCTTTGAGCTAAAATATCAAAAACATTTTTCACCACTTGTCTTGCATGGCACAGTCAGCAGTTAATTTTTTTTTATTTTTTTTTTTTATTTTATTTTTTTTATTTTTTTCCCCCGCCTGATTTGGTTGCATTTGAAACTCTTGATGCACTAAGAACTGTTTTCACTTTGACCTTGACATATTATTAGCTTCTTCAGTACAATTTGAATTAACTTTAGCATAACCTTGTTTTTTATAAGCAACTGAAATGAAATGGTATCATCTACAATTTAATCTGACCTGACCTGACCACTAGTGTGAATGATAGTGGTGAAACCCTGGATTGTGAGCCGAGTTTTCAGACTAAATCTAAATAACAAGTAATACATCTGTTGTAATACACTGGCGCTTTTTTTGCTCTTTTGGCTTTCTTAGTTCCTTTATAATATCATCAACATGTATTTCAAATTTTGTAGTCTGCTCATTTATATTTGTGTAAAAGCTCCTCCTCTGATTTACATCCTAAACTGTAAACCCTAATAGTCTAATCAAACCAAATACATAATATCTCTGCCTTTCTCAAATTCTCAATAACTTCTTCTCCATCCTTATCTATGTTTGACTGGGTATCTTCCTTTCCCTTCAGTTTTCTAACATAGCCATAGAAAACTCTAGATGGATTATCCAGCGGCCTCTGCACCCACAGCATTATTCTCATGCTTACTTCTAATAATTTTCTTGTTTATTTGTTTCAAGTATTCCCTACTGCCCTGCTGTCTCTTAAATCTGTTGAAATTTTCTCTTATCAGCCTCTTTACCCTCTGAAACTCTGTATATAATTTTGTATAGATATTTTTATTACTTTATATTGTTATTAATAGGGAGTAGTAAAGAATTAAAATATCTGAAAGGCAGAGCTGGATTAAAACAGCAGGGTGCCCATAGCAAATGTCAAGAGGCCCTTGGTTTTTGCCATCTGGGGGCGCGGGAACCCTAGTAGGCGCAAGGCCCACCCAAAGGCGCAGGGCCCGTAGCATTTGCTAACTCTTGCTATGTGGCTAATCTGGTACTACTGAAAGGTACAACAGAAGATTAGACAGATACTTAGATCTAAGTAAATATGATTGGTAACAAGAGTATAATAGGGAAGAGGGGTAGTGGAAAGACATATCAAGCTGAGATCAGGCAATATGTGTTAACTACTTTAGACTAGAGAAATAAAAGGGCAGAGCTCTGAAAACCAATCTAAATTTGTTGATGTGGTTGGTTTTGGCATTAACAGTAAGAAATTTACTTAAATGATTTGAGGTAATATTAATATTAATTGGACTATATAAAATCTAAATTATAAACTTCATAATTAAAATATTAATTTTCTGATCCTGGGTATGGTTCCTATTTCTTAACTACTATTACACAAAAACTATTTGCTAAGGAAGGATATGACAAATAAACCTATCAATTACCTGATTTGGCTAACAAATGAACCAACATACTTTACAATATCTTGGTATAAAACTTAATCATGTTTAGATGTGAGGGTATTAGATGAATACATACTGGGGCAAGAAAAGATGAACTATAACCATGTGGGAATCATGGGGAAGGGAAGAAGAAGAAATCTGAAACTACAGGAAAGTGTAATCTCTGAAATGCCATGTTTACCTTTGAATCGTTGGTCTTGATGACTACACATCTGATATGCCATACAACTAAATATGATTTAAGATTAAACTGAAAAATTATAAAGTGTATTCATTTTATTTGTTCCTCATTACACTGATTCCTTCATTTGTGGTGAGTGATAGATTTACTATTCCTATCATTCCTTATTTTCATTGCATAACAGTATTTTTATTGCCAATATTTCAGAACTATATCCTAACAATGATTTCTGGTACCCAGTTAGCTTCTTCACATTAGGCTGAGGATCATAAACCTTTCTTGCACATTTTTGTATTCTTAGTTTAAGGTGTCAGTTGGTAGTATTAGTAACAATAGAGCAGAAGGAAACACTGTGAGGTGATAGATAATGTCAGGGCACTCTTCTGTAGGATCAATTAGGCACAGTCTACCAGGACATAAGTTTTTCAAACATACTGCAACTCCAGGATCACTTTTTACAGTAAAGTTTTTTTTTTTTTTTTTTTTTTTTTTTTTTTTTTAACTGCTTTACGTCTCTCAACAGCGAGGTCTTTAGAGACGGGAAAGGATGGGGGGGGGGGCAAGGATGGGAGCAAGGAATGGGAAGGAATTCGGCCATGGCCTTTTGAATGAAGCATCCCGGCATTTGCCTGGAGTGATTTGGGAAACCATGGAAAACCCAAATCTGGATGCCCGGACGGGGATTCGAACCGCCGCCCTCCCGAATGCGAGGCGAGAACGCTAACCGTTACACCGCCACGCTCGGTTTACAGTAAAGGAGGCATGCCATAACATGGTGTAATTCATGTAAATCATGATTTGCTATGATAGGCTGCAGTTCAACCTAACTGTGAAGCAGATAACAGTGAAGACTATGGTACCGCTTGGAAAAGAGATTGGTTCTGCCTTGGGGGTGGTTTGGATTTCACTAGGTACAGCCTGATCTTAAATAGAAGTTTGAAGCAGGTACTTACTGAATTGTAAGGGATCCTACTTTCAGTTATGATGGGGTCAGGATTGAACAATTTTTTGGGTTGGCAGACTGCTGGTGAGGGGATAAAAATAACTGATTAAAGGCATACTGATACTCAGTGGGAAGAACCACTAATGCTAAAGAAATAGGGCAAGCTGTTCAGACAAAAACAGCTGGGGGCACAACTGAGAAGGTGAAGGTTAATACTGAAAATATCTTAAAGCCACTTATATGAGTGTTACTGGTTAACTAAAAAAAGTATAATGAACAGCGTTTGGAAACTTAATAGGGTGTATACTGGTGATGAGGCATGGAAAGATATTGCAGTAGGTATGAAAAGTAGTTCATGGAGGGGAAAAGATGACCATGACCACAATCTGGCACTCGATTTCAGGCACAAGGGTGTGGGAAGATTTTCTTTTTTAGGTAAGGGTGTCAGGGATTGGAATGAGTTACCGAGGGAAATGATGAATAACTTACCAAAAAGAATTTAAAGTTAAAATTTGTAGAGGGCAAATATAGGTGGGTGCAGGATAGGGGGAAGTTGGCTGTGTGGGGAAATTGCCACCGGAGTGTGTGCTCCATTGCAATTAAATTAAATTGAACATCTAACTAGGTAGGTCAACGTGGAATGAGGATAAATACCAAGAAGATTTAATTTATTAAATACATGAAAAAAAGATTGTTTATGATTGTACAGTGGAGGCAGAATTATTTGTGGAAGACTTGAAGTGTAAATATTTTGGCATAACAATTGTTAATAAACTCAATTGGGCAGGTAGTGTTGAAAGGTCACAATTTTTTTTTTTTATTTATTTACTGGTAGCAGAGAAGTAAGGGAACTGGCTCATAATACTTTGGTCAGACCATTGTTTGAATATGGTGGTGTGGTTTGGGACACCATTTTTGGTGTGAGATACAGTAGTTGTAGTACATGTAAAGGAAGGAAGCTTGATTTGTTTGTTGAAACTACCATAGCACCACAGTAAGCAAAATGGTAAAGGAGCTGGATTGGCAATCACTGAAAGACAGGAGGAGGTTAACCCTTTGACTGCTGTAGACGCGTTAACGCGCGTGGCTACTACTGCACCCAGGTGCTCCAGACGTGTATACACGCGCCGCCTTGCCGCTCTGTCTCTGCTCCAGACGTGTATACACGCGCCGCCTCGCCGCCCTGTCTGTACTCCAGACGTGTTAACACGCTAGCCTCTTAGCGGCCTGGCTATGAAGCCATATTTCCACCCAGGGTGGTTAGTTGTTTTCCTCATTCGGCCCTTGAGCATTGGCAGCTGCGATCTAATTTGTGTTGCTCTTTTCCTTTTAGTTTTCGCTGAGAAAATGGCATACAGTCATTTTTTTTAACTGCTTAACGTCTCTTAACAGCGAGGTTTTTAGAGATGTTAAAGAATGGGGGGCAAGGAATGGTAAGGAATTCGGCTATGGCCTTTTGAAGGAAGCATCCCGGCATTCACCTGGAGTGATTTGGGGAGACCATGGAAAACCCAAATCTGGATGCCTAGACGGGGATTTGAACCATCGTCCTCCCGAATACGCCGTCGTGTTTGTACCGCGGAAGAAATCATGGAGATTATTACTAGAAGCGACAGTGAATATAATCACTTTAATATGGATGACAGTGATAACCCTTCGACAGGATCTCGATGTAATTTTCCTAAGCTGTGTACATCAGCTAGTGGAAAATGACCATTTTTCAGAGTTTGAAGCTACAGATTGTTCGAGCGAAATGTGTGGAAAAAGAGAATGCTTTAGTGATGTGTTTGACAGCATGTGCTTGTCGATTAAGCTGCAGGACACAAGTGTGGATTACGTTAACATTCCAGCAGTTTGTCATTTTTCCTGATATTTCTAACGGAATATTATATGATATCTAATGCTGATGAGACCAACAGATACGCGAGAATCAATTCACACTATATTTTCACTATGAAGTGGTTTAAAAACTTTAGATGTTATATTAACTGTATTTATTTTGTATCTGCGGTTTCAAATCGCAGAGCGACAGCAGAAGAACTCCACACACAACGCTCCAGATGTATTCAGCACACAGTGGTCCGGTCTAATGCGGCATTCCAGCTCAGGTAAACAGCTTAGGCGTAAACAAAGCCGCACTCAGCGAGGGCTCGGCCGGCCGAACCGTAGCAGTTAAAGGGTTAAAGACAGTGCCGAGAATGTGCAAGGTGTATATTGATGATGAGGCTTGGAAATATATTATTCCAAGCATTAGAAGCAGTGCATGGAAGGAAAAAGAGCAAAAGGTGGAACTGGATTTCAAAATAATATAGTGGAAAATTTTTTAGTCAGGGATTGGAATAAATTATCAAGGGCAGTTATGAGTAATTTACCAAAAGTGGTGAAAGAATTTAAAAAGTTTTTCAAGGCAAAATTGTCTGGATAATAAATAATAAGGAAGGGGTAAATAAATGACTGGGGAAATTGTACCCGGAGCATATGCTCCATCTCTATTAAATGAAATTAATTGTGGGTGCCTGTGCGAACTTAGTCTGGTGTTGGTATTTTCATGCGTAGTGACAGTTCAAAATATTATGTTTTTTCTGCATTGTGTTTTGTCACTGCAGCTCTCCTTTACCTTCTGTGATCAATTGGTTGTATTTACATTTGTATTTTGTTCATACCTTAAGTTTTATTTGAAAAGTGCTACTTATACTAATATCTAGTTGGTATAAACAAATAAAAATAACAAAGACACTGAGCTTTGTGAAAATTGTTAACCTGTATTTATTTCAATCACATTTTAGTACAGAACATTCAGTGTTTGTGATAACTACTGAATGCATCCTTATTGTAACAATGTTTCTACAGATCTTGAGTTTAAAGAACCTGTCATGGTTTTCACACATGGAATGCTTAATACAAATAGTATCCATAAAGCTTCATTTCTTTAATAGATAACCAGATTAGTAGAGGGGTTCATTGGATGTAGAACAGTATTTACTGTTTGGTGGTAGACAGCAGCAGATGTTTAATCCATGTACCATAATAATATCTATATACATTGTATGTACATGAACAACATCACCATTCAGAGAGTAAAAATAAGTATACAATAACAAGTTGAAATTACTTTCCCTCTTTCTCATTAAAAAAGTCATCACAGTGGTAATAAAATAGATACAATGAGCAATTTTAAAAGTAAGCACCAAGACTTGCCTGACTGGTCAAATAAGGCACTGATAGAGAAAACAGGTACATAGATATCTTTGTAATCTAAAGGCTGATATATTTTGACAGTGAAAATAAATTTAGTTACCTAACATCTTGCCCTATTATCAGGGTGACATATTTATCATCACAATTATAAAATCATTGTAACCAATATTCAATAGTCATAAAAAAATTTCAAATGATTTTTGCTGATTTGGTGAAAATATCACATTTTTGTTGCTTTTGTGAAAATCAGTGTTGTATGAAACATATTTTCAACTGATTTCAAGTATTTTACATGAATAATAAAATATGAAACATTGCCATTATGCTTCATTTAAGATTTAATTATAGTTTGAAGTTTTATATGATGTTCATAATTGTCACTATCTTTATTATTCTAAAATGAAAATGAATATGTGATGGAAGGATCAATGGAAGAATGGAAATGATGAAAATTTTCATTCCCAGTTCTGCACTTGAAATTTAACAAATAAATCAGTAAATATTACGAAACAAAATAAAAGTTTGTGATCTGTCCCAATTATTTAAATATAATATCCACATCATTCTGATGACTAAGAATTTCAAGGCCTCAGTTTCCAGTTTCTGACCAGCTGGGCTCAAAAACTATATTTTTCATATCAATTCCATTAATGGGAAAAAACATACTGCATAAGTACAAACCACAATGGCCATACTACTTCTGTTGCAATATTCATCATAACTATTCTATTTGAGCAAAGAGCTTAGTGTTCTCTTGGCAAAAATATGAGGAATGCGAGACAGGGACTTATGGAAATGACCTCTCTGCATTAAATAGCTTATAAATAAAACCATTCCAAGGGAGACGCAATAATAAATTGTCCATCTAATCCCTGGAATATCATTCATGCAAAATCACATCACTCAATGTTCTCATCTAGAGTTGCATGCAATATCTTACAGACTTTGAAAGCCCTCGGCTGTATGACACTGTGAGTTGCGTTGCTGTATGTAGATATGTCAGAGGTATTTGGTTTACAGTGTTCACAGTGTGGAAAGACTGCAGCTGTATCATAGCAGCCCTTCACATTCACTTAACCATCCACGTTGTTATGGATGTATCCACTTGTGGACACCTGTATGGTGTAACAATCTTTGAGTCCCACAGCCATAGCATTAGGTGAGACTGAATATGATGACAGCCTCAGCTGTCTGGTGTCGGACCTCACGCCTCAGTCTCTGGGTCTGGGTCGGGGTCAGTGCTCATATTGTTGAGCAGCGTGTACGAATCACGGATGATCAACAGCCGGTGTTGACCGTTGACGATGAAACTGCTGCCCCTGCGCAGCGTTTCCTTGCCTTTCTCTAGAGTTTCCTTAGTGAATACGACATTCTTGTAGGTGCGTACAAACATGAAAATCAGCACGAATAGTCCGAATACGATACAGCCGTATGTGAAGAGTGGCACAGCTACATCAGCAACTGTGGTTGCTACGTAGATCCACCGTTTGATCACCGGTGTCAGCTCCTCCACTCCCTGCAGACAAAATCATCATTAACAAACATTTCTGAGGAACTTAGGAGAATATAGAATTGTTTCACATATCATCATTAACAAATCTACAAGATTATTAATAGGATAACTCATCACATCTATGAGTCTCTGACATTCTGACTGTATTAAACCTTTCAACATTTTCATATCAAACTCATAGCATGATGTAAATCACTAAAGATGTTCAGTTTTTATTCAGTTGTTTTCCATTAATACCTGGGTTCAGCAATAATTTTTTGCCATTCTATTTCTGAATTTGTGTGAAAATTGTTAATTTATTCAGTTATTGTAACATATGTTATTTAAGAAGGACTTATAATGCTAATGACATAGACAATTGTGTTTAGTATGAGATCTTTCAGATAGAGAAAGGTTCTCATTGGTTTGTTTTGGAAATAATATTAACCAGTGGCAATATCATGCTTGATGGTGCAGAAGAAATTAATGCATAATTATGATACATGTTGTACCACATATGTGTGGCATGATATACCACTATCACTGTGGTCAATATGCTTTAACATTGCATATTGTCCAAAGCATCTTCAAAGGACTTGAACTTGGTTTAGTGGGATTCCTATTCTGCAGATGTCTGGCTACTCAAAAGAATGAAACTGCAATTGATAGAAATGTGAGACGTAACCTTGCTTTACTAGTAGACATTCAGAAGAATATGTCCACAATTTGGTTATTGCTTGATGGTATGACTCCAGTGTCTGTAAGTAGATGGGATGTAGTGCATAGAATAACATTTTGAGTGAACGGTATCAAAAAGCTGATTTTTTTCCCCCCCAATGTAACTTCGGCTTTACCAACTGTCTTCTTGTGTTCGATGCTCTACTATTCTGTCTGCATAACATCATATAAAATTTGTTAATGTCATCTGTATTAGCACCATTTCTGTGAAAATTTAAGTATTAATGACTGTAGAAGATAAATATGTAGCAAGACAACGAATCTATATGTTCCAACAAAAGGATAAGAATGAAGTTTCTCTTGGCATTTAGAATTTATACAATGCTCGTGGGTAACTAATGGTTATCATACGATATTTAAGCAATCACATTCACTGTCACCATTTTCAGTTCACCAGAAGATGGCAACAGTGAATGTGATTGCTGAATTATTGTGTGATAATGATTCGTCAACTCGACTCATTACCCGAGAGCATTTTATAAAAAGTATAATACTTTACATCTGTAATATAATATACAGGATGTTAGTGAATATTAAAATGACATGGAAAGGTTAAAAACATGGTTACTTGAAGAAAAAGAGAAGGAATATTTTTAATACTTTATAATTTTATTTTCTTAGACTTAATTTCTTGTGATCAAAGCTATATGGCAAACTCAGAACAGTTATAGTAAAATATTATTGCCGAAACAACTAACATTCTTCTGTAGTAACTGTACATCTTCTTCCTTTGTTCGAACTTTGTCCATTGTCTATGTTGCTGTCATTACAGTCAATTTTGAGCTAAGGTGCATGCTGTTTTCAAGTAACTGTTGTTTTTATTATGTTATTCCATGTGAGAAAAATGGGAGGACTCCAAAACTAAATAATTGTTAAAAATATACTATACTTGACTCTAGCAATAAGATAACATGTATCTGTTGCTCTTAATGAGATAACTAAGGCACTAAATTATTTACAGGTTTAATTTTTTATCTTTATTTTTTTAAATATTAAATTTTCTAAGAATTAGCTGGTTCAACCCCAGGGGTGGAAGACATTTTCTTTATACAGGAGTTCACCGGGAGTAGGAGACTGATTGTGCACAATTTCTGATCACCTAATTATGTAAGAAAAACCTGGTTTGATTACTAAATCTGACCACAGTGCATATGCAATCAAGCTTTATGACAATTCTGATGGCAAATTGTCTTTTGGATGAGGAAATAAGCTTGGTGGTTCCTATTGTGACACTCTGAATAGAAGGGCTGAAAAACCGTTCACCCTATTTTCATCCTCTGTCTTCTTTCATACTGATGTAACCAATACTGCACACTTAACAAACCTCATCATAATTGTCCACACACATAGAAAAACACTTACATATGGGGGAAAGGAACTCTCCCACTGCACCCATGATTTAAATAATTCCATGTAAGAGTATCAGATTTGTGGATCATGCGATCAGAAACTTGGCTACATAAAATTAACGTTGAAAATTTTGGAAATTAGTTTCTGAATTTTCAGTTAGAAAGGTAGTTCTGATGCTACTAAGTCTCGGTAAATTTAGGGTGGTTGTTGAGGATAACAAGAATGACTCGGCACCACGATACTAAGTAGACGTAAAGCAGAGTGATTTTGTTGTCCTCAAGAAAAAGCATAGATTTGTACAAAAAAACCGACATAATTTTTATGTTTGTTTGTATTCCACACAGTTTTAACCCAGAATAATATATTCTGATAAAATAATACCCCTTCTACTAATTTATCCAGAGTTTCTGTATTTGTGTATAGATGATAGTGTAGAGCATATGGCTGCATCATACATTAAAATGGTGAAATTTAAATGTACTAGTTTGACCTCATCACATACACACAGCGGAGAGGATTGTAGTATCACCAGAGACAGTGGTACACAATTTTCGCGTTTAAGAAACCAGCTAAGAATTTTTTTTTTCTAATAGGGACCTAACACAGTTTAAGTCCAGTGTGCATGCACAATATTGAATTTAATGGTCATGGCTAAGAGATGGACTGTTGAGGGTCTAAGTTGATAAACAATTCAACTGGATTTCACACAGTGGTTACATTATGGATCATTCAGCCTGTAAACTGACATTTCAACAAAACAGAATGCCAAGAAAAATTAGCTTATTAGGTACACAGATAACAACACAAAAGGTTAATAATGATTATAGGAGGGGGTCAGAACAGCTTGTTGAAAGCTTGAAGTGTAACTATCTTAGCATAACATTTGATAACAAACTCAATTAGGCAAAGAACATTGGGCAGGCGGTAGGAAAAGGTTACAAAATCCTTCATTTACTGAAGAGGGTGATGAGAGAACTTAGCAGAGAAGTTAGAGAGTTGGATTACAAAACTTTGGTCAGACCATTTGTTGAATATGGTGGTGTAGCTTGGGACCTACATTTTGGTTATGAAATACAGGAGCAAAGAAGAGCAGCTAGATTTGTTTGTGGAAATTATCGCAGGACCCAGTCAGTAACTGATATGATAAGGGAGCCGGATTTGGAGTCATTTGAGGAAAGGAGGAGGGTGAAGAGAGTGCTGGAATGTACAGGGCATATGTTGGTGATGGAGCTTGGATGGATATTGGTCAAAGAATTAGAAATAGTGCATGGAAGGGGAAAGGCTACCATGCCTACAAGTTTGCACTCAAGCCTGCCGCTAGCTGTTTGAACGCCCTAGTGCAATACCGATTATGCTGTCCCCTGTCTAACTACTGCCAGTGTTGTATGTAGAAATTTTCCACGAACAGGTCGTGAGATTGCCGCTCCATCAAACATTATTTTCCGCCTGAATAAAAAGGTCGCCGCCACATAAATTTTGCCGCTCTCTATATCGACAATGGAGTGGCAACTATCATGGCGGCGACAGTCGATCACTCGATTTGCCACCCCCCTGGACGTGCCGCCCGCTTACGGTGGGCCTGCTTGCGCTCAATTTCATGCATAAGGAAATGGAAAAACTTTCTTTTGTTGGTAAGGGTGTCAGGAATTGGAACAATTCACTTAGTATAGTGATAAATAATATTCCAAAAACGCTTAGGGAAATTAAAATTTGTAAATCAGAATAGTAAATGCGCAAGGAATTTAACTTTCCAATTTGAAAAGAAATTTTTAAAAAAATATGTAAAAAAAGAAGGGTAAATGGGTGACTCAGGGAATTGCCACCGGAGTGTTAGTTCCATTGCAATTTAAAATAAATAATAACGGCAATATCTAAGCCAATTTTTTTTCAACTAAAATCAATCAAAATTTCTAATTCCTAAATTTATTCTAATTAAGAATGGTTATCTCTAAATGGTAGTTTCAAGTTATTAATACAGAAGAGACACTGGAGACTGCTATATAATTAACAAGTTCATTTTGGGATGCAATATGAATATAATTTTTAAGTATATGAACTAATATGAATGGTACATATTATTCAAATTGTCAGTAAAGCAATGTAAACTCTGTTGTTCCTATAAGAGGGAATTTACCTCTTCCAGCCAGACGATAGGGAAGGTGATGGACCGGAACTTAGAAACGGTATATATATTCGGCGATCTACTATATTTCAGATTCAACTGGACACGAACTTCGCCTTCCACTGGTACTCCAAGTTTCTGAAATAAAAAGACGCAAATTTAAGTATAATTTCTCTGATACTTTTTATCTTATGAGCTGAAAAATCTTTAGTAATTCAACTTAAGTAGAAATCACAAACTTTCCTCATGTTTAAAATCAGTTAGACATTGACTATACTAGGAATTCTTTTGGCAGCTGTATGTATCCACTACCTACCGTCTGTATTTTGAAGTAGGTTTCATGTTTATCCTTTTCAGGTTTAAGTCCTTCAACTGCTTCGAGGAGAGATGGGTCTGCTTTGTAGAAATGCGGGAATGACAGGAAGACAGGAGCATCTGTTTAACACAAATCCAGGTGTAAATAATGTTGAATGGCATGAAGATGAGAGTAAAAGAGGGTGAAATGAAACAGTTTATTATCCTGCTATTAGAATGTTGGTTCAGTAAAGATTAATCATAAATAATGAACTTGAGCTATTACTTGTCCTGGCTTAAATATACTGATATTGTCAACTTATATCTTCAAAATTCAAACTAATTTATGTGGTTGGCCTTAAAAGTTTATGGGACCCACATTTTTGGCAGAACCGGATTAAAATAGCTTGGGACCCGTAGCAGATTCAAAGAACAAACCCTTCGTTTGCTTTACTTATTATGATACAAGATAAAATAGCCTATTGTCGTGAGGGGGAAGCCCCGAAAATCCTTGACATGGGGCCCCCAGAAAGCCGCGGGGGTTGAAGCATTTGATTACTCTTGCTACATGGCTAATCCGGTACTGATTTGGTTATCAAATACAGAAGTGGGAGAGGGTGCAAAGAAGGGTTGCTAGATTTGTCTCTGCAATTTACCACATGACACAATCAGTAAGTGATATGATAAAAGAGCTGGAATGGAATTCATTGGAAGACAGCAGGAGGGTGAAGAGAGTCATGGGAGTCTACAAGGCATATACTGGTGACGAGGGATTGATAGATATTGGTGTAAGAATTAAAAGTAATGCATGGAAGGGAAAAGATGACCATGACTACAAGCTGGCTTTTGATTTCAGGCACAGGGGTGTGGGAAGATTTTGTTTTGTAGGTAAGGAGGTCAGGGATTGGAATAAGTTGAAACAATTTAAAGTGAAATTTGGATTGGAGAAAAGTGGGTTGGTGCAGGAAAGGAGAAAATGTATGGGTAATGAAATTGCCACTGGAGCGTGCACTTCCATTCTTGACGGCAATCTGATTATTTACTTGATTCAGTACTGCAGTGGCAAATAAATGTGCATAAGTCAAAAGGAACATGTATGTACTGGTAAAGATCAAACTCTTCTTGAAATTTTATGAAACCATAGTTTGCATATAACACTGCATTATGCTGTGATCCTAATATTGAGCATACTTTGAAATAAGAAGGGTTGAATATTTCAACTCAAGATTTTAATGGTGCACCATTTAAATTGGACTGGTATGTATAGACACTACAGCATTAATCTTTATATTTACTAAGAAAAATGTGGTATCAGATGTCTGCATTTATATCGTTTATTTCATAGCGTCATAATTAGCAGACAGTCATTGTCTCTGCAGAAGCTGATTCCTCTTATGATCGACAAGGAGAGTAAACGAAAGATGATCCTAGGGTGAATAGAACAGTTTTGTTATTATCTTTGGAAAGCAAGTGTTTATGGAGAATTCCACTACAACTACATTAAATAATATCATTGTATACTTCTGTAGTCAGTTGCTAGACATATTATTTTCAAGCAATAATTCCATTGTAATACAGCCAAGACCATTATTTTCGACCAGAAATTAAGTTTTAATACAGCTTGGACCTGCATGAAACCGTTAAATGTACTTCCTATAGAATTTCTAGTGGAGTCTTGCGTTTGACCACTGCAGTATTATAATGCCAACTCCAGACGGAATCACGATCTCCAAAACTTCCACCCCCACATATTCTCACACGCCCAAGGAAATTTTTCTCACCATGTCCTTTAAACATTATACTTAAATTGACATGAAGGAGACATAATTCTGTAACAATTACATTTGTGGTCACATAATTTGGAGAGAAATTTCCAATTTTCACTTGCGTACCAGATAAAACAGATTTAATGGCTCCATAGCTATTTCTTCCCAAGAACCTGATCCAAAGATGTTGAGAACAAGGAAAACACCAGCATTACCATGCATTTATTTTTCTAGCAGGGACGCTTGGGATCATAATATGTTAGAATATTTAACCACAGAAATACAAATTCATCTCAGGTTGTTTATCATTTATTAAAGTGTTTGTCAGTGAGCAGAAAGCAGCAAGATAGGAAGGAAAAAAATGTGGTTAAGGGGAAGGAATGTATACATACCAGCAAATGCCTAAACAAATACTATGCTAAATCATCTGTGAATCATATACTGAGACATCGTTTTGAAATCTATTTGGTGGAGATATAAGCCTAGTGGTTTCTGACGGCCAATGGTGTAGTCCCATGGTGAAGAGATTAATTTTTCATCTACATCTACATATATACTCTGCAATTAAAAAAATTGTGGGTGGCAGAGGGTGCTCAGCACCAAAGCTAATCTCTTTGTTGTGCATTCCAGTCCCTAACGGTACGAGGGAAAAAAGAATTCATATAAGAATCAGTGCGGCACCTTATTTCTCTAATTTTATCTTTCCTGTCCTTCCGACTCAAATAGGTTGGTGGAAGTAGTATTTCACTACACTCGAAAGTGAAAGTGGGGGTACGCATGTTTACCAATAAGTTTAAATGAATCGTGTGTCGTTTATCTACCAGAGACTCCCAGCCTTGTTTACTAATCAGTTCCGTAACGCTTTCATAAGGAATGTAGCAAGCGGTCACGAATCGAGTGGCTCTTCTCTGTACTTTCTCTATACATTCGATCAACCCCTTACGAAACGGGTCCCAAATGGCACAACAATAATCCAAATGTGGACGCACAAGAGTTTTGTATGCTATCTCCTATGTTTGTTCATTACAATTTTTAAAGATTCGACCTATGAATTGCAGCCTAGAATTTGCTCTACCTACTAACGAATTAATGTGTATGTCCCATTTCATGTTCCTTTGTACTATTACTGCCAAATATTTCATAGAATCGACCATATCAATAACTGTATTGTTTAAATCGTATTTCGGAACAATTGGATTCTTTTTGTTAGTTATGCTCATTGTCTTGCACTTTTTACAATTTAGAGCAAGTTTCCACTCAGTGCACCAAGCCAAAATAACATCCAAATCACGCTGAATTTCTAAGCAATCGGCCAAATTTCTTACTTCCCTATAAATAACCGCATCATCAGCAAACAATTTAATAAGGCTTTTCACTTTTTCTCCGGGATCGTTTATAAAAATTAAGAAAAGAAGTGGTCCTCTTACACTTCCTTGAGGTACACCCGATGTAACATCTAGATTAGAACTTTCTCCTTCAACGATGACATACTGCGACTGACCAGTTAGAAAATCCTTTATCCATTCACAAAGCTGATCCGATATACCGTACGCTCGAAGCTTCGCTAAAGGGCGGTTGTGTGGCACAGAGTCAAAGGCTTTCTGGAAATCTAAAAAAATTGCATCTACTTGTGAACCTGCATCAATAACTTTCATTACATCGTGTGTAAATATGGCCAGCTGGGTTTCACATGATCTTTTCTACCGAAATCCATGTTGATTTGTTGTAAGTAAATTATTTTCATCTAGAAAATTCATGATGTTCGAGCATTTAATATGCTCCATAACTCTACTACAAACAGATGTTATAGATATGGGACGATAGTTCCCAGGATCACTTCGATCACCCTTCTTGAAAATCGGAGTTACTTGCGCGATTTTCCAGAGTGAAGGTACTTTTCGCTCTTCTAATGATTTGCTGAATATATCAGACAGAAATGATCCGATTTCCGCCGCATACTCTGAAAATACTCTTCCATCCGGGCCTGGTGCTTTCCCGCACTTCAGGAGCTCTAATTGCTTAATGATACCTGCAGTATCTATTCGTAATGATTTCATTACCGACTCGCCACGGCGTGGAAAAACGGGCATACTATCCTTATTTTCATTTGTAAATGAATTTTTCCGGAGTATCGGATCAGAAAACGGATGAAATCGATTGAATTGCGAACACCGCTCCTTAAACAACACTCAACAAGGCAATAATTTAAACTGGCTGTCATTCTTCTTGCATCTGATAAAAAAACTGTGTACATCGAAGAAAGTATTATTTAAAATGGACATAATCTATGGAAACAAACGTTTCAGTTTTAATGTCAGTTACAAAATATGATTCCTTTGCCCTCCACTGAAGTTTTATTTTTCATTTAACATAGAACTACGTAAATATTTTGTTGACAAATAATGCATTTAATGTTCCACGCACATAAATCTAATGTCGCTAAAACTTCCGTAAACAATTCAGAAGATGGTAATAAATCCTCTTCATGTGACCCCAGAAAACTTTGTCATGTATGGTATGTTTTGCTGAGCGTAGAGTTTTCTTGGATTAGGAGAAGATAGTGTTCAATGTGAACCACTTCATTCCAAGGATTGTAGTTAAATTACATACAACGATTCGGATTTCATTCGCGTTTTTTTTTTTTTTTTTTTTTTTTTTTTTTTTTTTTTTTAATTGTAAGAACTATGTTTGTAGATGTTTTTGCATTCAGCATAAGTTGTGGATGCATTTCGCATCGGTTTTGACTTGACGCTTTGAAACTGCATGAAATGTTTTTGACTGTAACCAGCGCTTACGGCATTGACAAGTCGTGAGGCTAAAATGAATAAAAGAAGGGTGTCAATGAACCTGTCTCCGAATCTTGGGGGAGAATGGTAAAGGTTCCAATACTAAGAAAACCATATATATGTCTGAATTTGGATATAAATAAATGGCATTACGTGAGCAATGAGACTCTTAGTCAATCGATCCAAATCTCACCATATTGGCAGGGGCTGATGTCTTGCAGGCCTTTGGGAGGGCAGGTTCCATCCATAGCAGGGCAGAAACACTTGTTCTCAGGTTGCTTGTCTGGGACCTCGAAGACGTCGTCTGGTGGGACGTAGTAACCCGCCTCGATGCCATCCTTGGAGGTCATGTGTGTCATCTTGAGTGGCAGGATACGACAGAGGTCCTTGTCGTAGACGTGCACCAGGTCGGATCCTGTAAAGTAGCGCGGAGGGAAGAAGGAGCCCTCGGAAGCGTGGATGCTGTTGCAGGGCGCCTCTGACCAGTACGGTAGATGATCCAGTCCGTTGAGCCGGTTGATTAGCCCGAACTCCTTCATGCTCGTGTGGCCCGTGAAGATTGTCGACACCTCATTCAGAGTACCGTTACGCTATGGGCACAGAATGAGAAGACCATTAGTGGTGCTTGAATGTGAATGTGAATTATCTTCAAAATAGCTAAATTGGTACCTATATACTATCTTCCACTTACAATAACCATCTAAAAACAAACATATTAGCAAAATAACTCTTAAGAGTGTGTTTCAGATATGAAAAATAAGTGCAATTAAAAGAACCACCAGGATAATTCTTACTGATATCAAAAATCATTATTTTACAATAATGAGTTGTTTTTTACATTACACACAGAATTGTGGGCAGACGGAATTATTTTGCAAAATTAGTTTTCTCTTTCAAACGCTACCTCTTTGTATTTATTTGTTTATTTTGAAGCTTCATCTTGCGAACCATCATAATTGGCTCCTCAGCTATCAGACGAAAAAAACACCCTTTATTTAGTTCTGTTTCTGAAGGTGATTTTTACATCTTTTGCTGCATATATTTTCAGTATAAATGTTTACACTATGCTACTGATAACTTCATATTTTCATAACAAGAACAGCATGCAAAAAAATAAATAAAACTAACCATTTAGATCGAAATATTTGTCGGGATAAATTAATTGTGCGTTGAAATTGTGTCACCACTAACAAAATTTTCAATGTCCCTTTACACTTTTGATAGGACTCCGCCAGAAGATTAAATCTGCCTGTTGAAAACTAATCACTCGACTGGCTACAAAAATTATGAAGCCAGTATAATCTTGGATACTGAAATATACTAGATACTTTCTCCTATTTTGACATCATAACCTACAATATCAGCTTATAATTTTCTAAATAATAATATGTAAAACTTGATAAGGCAATGACAGTCTTTACAAGAATTGAAATAAACGAAAATCTGTAGGTGAATGAGAAAACAGCTTTAAAGATAGTAAAATTGATATGAATTGAAATTAACTAATGAAATATAATAAACAAAAAAGAACTACGTGAATCAAAATTTCTAAAACAATAAAATAAAGTTTGGAATCAAACAGATTTCAGTTTTTATGTTATTGGCTTGGGAGTAATGTATGTTTTACACTTCTTGACCTCGAAAATTCTATGTTTACGCCAGTTTATACTCAATTGGCAGAACAGCCGAAATGTATTGTGTCATTGCTTTAGTCGCTGAATATGACCTACCGTGAGCAGCAGACCCATCTTCTTCATGGGCCGTCGATGTTTAGGGAAGAATCTATTGGCGAGGTTGGTGAGAGGATCGTCGTATCCGAAGAGCAGTTCATGGGCCGTGACGCGCACGAAGGGCTGCAGTCCCATCGTGCGCAGCATCAGGTTCAGCGCCATCCGCATCAGGTGGTGGATGCTGTTGCTCTGGGTAGCCAGCGTCTGCAATTGGAATTCGGACTCAATAACTGTTGATTTCTTTGAGCATAATTTGACTCTGCTCCACTCCCATGTCGCAATAACAGAAGCTAAATACTGCTGTCACATTTGTAATGGCAAACATCGCCACAGTGTGCATTACATACGCTTTTGGGGACAAGAAGTGATGGGAAAGACAATATATTCTATAGCCCGGTTAGTGAACAGAGTCAGCTCAAGGTAAGTCTGTTCTATCCCCACTCCGCTACCCTTACCACTATATGTGAAAGGGAAGATGGACACAGTGAGGTAGGAAGAGACGGGGTGGTGAGGTGAGGAGTGGAGCCAGGGGAATGTGACCTTGAGTCGCCAGTTCGGAGTGAACAGGGTATAACGCGAGTGTGATTATCTGGAGATGGCGTATGAAAGACTCAAGTGGAATAATCCGGCTTAACGGCACAGTGCTTTAGCGACCATCGATCATACAGTGGAGTGACAATTAATGATTTACGAGGTAGCCCATGAGAAAATATGACTAGCGAGGTTGTTTGTTTGTAGGGGGATGAAAGAAGAAGAGGCTCAATTGTAGCAATTGTTTATTTGTGAATTGAAAAAGGTATATAGTAAAACACTTGCAACGTCACACGAAACAAATAATAAAATGTTTCAGTAACAGAAACAAATATATATATATATATATACAGGGCGTTCTCCGAGAAACGCAACCCACTGTTAGCGCTACAAGGAAGAAATTGCTCCCGGCGAGCGAGCGCTCAGTTTCCGGCATTGTTCGACCGTCGGCCGCGGACTATTTCATAATAATTACGCTTCATAAACTTCATAAACTTGTGTGCTAAGCATTTAAATGTGACGTAATTCATTAGCTTACCTTATAAAAGATGCTGGAAGTGTTGACCCTCTTGTGTAATGCACATTTCACATCTTCTGAACATATTTCGAGACACACGCTGCCCTAACTGACTTAATGATTTTTTGGGTGACTGTTCTAGTCGAAAAGCGATATCGTTAATTTTCTCCTCTGTGAGAATACGGTTGACCGTTAAAAAATGAACCCGTTTCTCTTACTTTTTTAACCAGACGCAGAATTGTTGATTTAGCTGGCAGTAAAGCGCCAGGAAATTCGCGACGAAATTTACTGCGACACTTTTTAAACGACTTCTTCTTCACATATGTATCGTAGAGAAATATTCTTTGTTGCAAACTGTAACGTACCATAATTTTACTCACACTCAAACACGGTACAGATTAATAAGAGTATGAAGCCTACCAAACCAGCCAAACCGCAAAGAAACGTTTATTCACAATGATTAATAAGAGACTGAAGTCACAAAGTATCTACAATGCAAAGAAACCGTTCTTAACAATGTAAGGGTCACTGCAATGCACTGTTGGGGCAGCGGAGGTGTTAAACAGTGCGGTGATTCACGGTGCCGGTTGGCGGAAACTGCTGGCTGGACTGACCGAGCAAGTTGCCGACGGCAACAGACTGGGAGGGTAGCGTTTTCCGGCGAACGCCCTGTATAAACACCTTACTCTAGAGAAAACACACAGTTTATCTATATCTCTGTGATATGTCGTGCTTCTATCTAGCGGTAATGTGGTAACTCCTTATTGATGCCAGCAAAAAATAGCAGGTTGGCTTTGAAATATTTCATTTTGTTGAAATTGTTTATTTGCAACTGAAATATCTAGCGGTAATCCGATCATGGTCATCACAAAAGTTTCGATATGTAGTACTGTTATTTAGTGGTAATGAAATAACACCTTATCGTTTTGCCGTTTCCAGGTTGAATTTCGAAAAATTCCTTTCTTAACTAATGATGTTATCGATTTTGAAGTATGAAAGGAAAAAAAAGTTTTAAAAATAATATATATGATGATTAACATATAACAAAATTTTCCGCCATCACTGTTAAATAATTTTGTGCAAATAACAATGTGCAATTACAGTTAGCATTTCCTTTATGGGGTTTGATTTTATACGATTACAAAGTATTGTCAAATTTGGTTACCCATTTCGTAATAGAAATCTATGATAAGGATTTTTCTAGTGAAATCTGCCAAAGAAGTAAAGTTACTGTAATTGTATTTATGAAATATTGACAGACGGAAAGGGTCGCTAGAACAGCAGGTATAAAAACTTGTTATATGCGCTCAGAGTACATTTGTAGCTATGAGTTTTATGTACTAAACTTACTCTTGAGCAAAATATGAAGTGATATAAGTTAAATAATTAAATATATTAACGAAAAGAAAATCCAGGCAGTAAAATTTGTTTATATGAACAATTTTGTAAAATTTAGGAAAAAAATAATTTTCCAAATGCCGTTAAGTGTTGGAACTGAATTTTGCCCAAAGGAATAAAGTACACTTGTTATTTCGGAAATGGAATTGATTGCGGTAATAAATGGAAATAATAGCATTTCAATAAAGGTTCATAAGAAAAAACTAAATACTTTGTCACAGGCTGTAAATGGGCCAAATAGTAAAGTTTTAAGAAACTTTAGTCTTTGAACTGGAATTTATGTCACTAACAGCTAGATACTGGTGTTTACATTTTCCGAGTCACAGGTAACGTGCATAACCTTTGTTATACTAATAACAACTTATTTTTCAAAATCATAATCTGTAACAGTTAAGTTAAATGCATTGATAACAGTTCTTTTTAAATACTTTAATCTGTTTCAATAAAGAGTGACGATTAAGTAAACAAGTGTCTAAAGCAAAGCAAAGTGCAATGAGAATCATAAATAACTTCTATATATTTAACTGTTAAAGAAAGATCTTCAAAGAATCTAATACAAATAAAACACTTAACTTATACATGAATCAATTTTTGTTGTGAAAAGAAAATTTCCAAAAACCCCACTTAGTGGTCAAAGAGTACGAGCTTTACCTGTACGAATAATTTTCAAGAGTAATTTAAAAGCATGAAGTGGTATTATTCCTGAATGTACGCACACTGTACATTTTGTAAATGGAAACTGAGATTAAAATACTGAATCAAGTAATGATAGGCCTATAACTAAGACAAAAGTAAAACAATGTTTATTGAAGTAATGTCCGATCATTCTTTGGTAAATACTTCAACACAGGTTAAAAATTTATTTTCAGATGTAAACAACCTTAGTCCATCCATTACTTTCTTTGTATGTATTTTTATAAGTTCAAATTCTTAATTCTAGATAAGAATCCACACATTACATGAAGAGAAAATACAGTTTTATCTGAAAGCTGTACCGTGTTAATGGGATGGGTGACGTACTTACCAGGAGTGGTATGTTTGGTACGGTGAGTTTGAGGGATCTGTCAGCTGAGAGCTCGGAGACGAACTGGAGGATCTTATGGTGCTGGTAGGTTACGGTGCCGTTGTCGTGGAACTTAATGTTAACCTTCTCCATGTCCTCCCTGCAACAAAAGCACTCAGTAAATCTTTACGTATATGTATATATCCGCCACATTGGCTGCGCGCATAAGGACGCAAGCACACTGTATAGGGGAGACCAACTAAACAAGGTTCGGGCCCTGTGATCCACCTAACCATGGAGGAAAGAATATATTGAGACGACGCAAGGGACCTTCACCACGCACTGGAGTGAAACCGGGTACAGAGAAGTGGGGTGGTGAGGCCGCCATATTGCTCGGCCGTAGAACACGGGGAAAAGGCACAAAAACCTCAAGGGAATCATAAGACAACCGTGGCACCGCAATTTGATGATGGATTATTATGTAACTCGACGAGAGAGATAAAAAATGAAGAATAATTTTTTGATATCGTGCTTAATTCTCGAGATATATACTGTCTCAAGAGAGAGGAGTTTCGTGTTGAAATTCAGAAAAAAAATTTCCCTTAGGTCAAATTTGATGATAGATTTTTATAAAACACGACGAGATAATTCGAAAGTGAAGAATATATATTTTCGATATCTCGCTTAGTTCTCGAGATATGCTGTCTTCAAATTGCGGTGGTTAGGTTAGGTTAGGTTAAGTCAATGTTTAGAACTTTTTTTTTTAAACCATTTAACAATTCAAAAGTCCTCATAACTTTTGTGCTTACTCAGAAGATATTATACTGTCAGTGGCCTATGTAACTTTGCTAACAACATCAGTGGATTTATCTTCTTATCATACATCAAAAGTCAGACACTTAGATGGGAGTAATTTACATCGCGATACACATTTTGTCACTAACATAGTGCTCATTTTCAGGGTGAGAAAATTGTTCAACCTATTCGCAATTCAAACACAAGTACATGTCGGCTATCTTTAAAACAAATGTAAAAATATCTTTCAGATGGTACAAATAAATTCAGATTTTAAGTCCCTCAGAATCCTTTACATACCTGCAAGTATTTTTCCTTCTAGACGTGCTTTCGTACAAACAGGTAACATCATTTAAACCTCCCGTAATTTTTTTTTTATTAATAATTGGTAACCCAAAAGAGGGTGATAACAAACGCCTAAAGCCGATTTTAAATGTCTACATTTTGAGACTAGAGTCTTCTAACATAAGTATTACGATAGACACTTTGGGATACTGTTTCGGAGATCCCCGACATTAACTTACTAAGTCCACTCTGGTCTGTGTAAACAGGCTCACTAGAGTGCATACAGTGAATGCGAGTCATAGAATAACTTTGTAAACGTTTGGTTGACTCTTAAGTTATCACTTCTCTGGGGAAAGCCAAGCGTCATGCACCAAAAACGTCAACGTGTGGTAATGTAACAGCAACTACGATTTGTATGAAGTTCACAGAATGGAATGTTAGTTAATTTATCTAGTTACATTTGATCTAGTCTTGAAGACTAATGTGTTCCCATACATTTTTACAACAATTTTAGAATAACTTAAGGGTTTTTTTTAGTTAGTGAGATTTTTATATTTCTTTAGGGCTATCTACACCATACGGTATAAAGGTTTTATGGAAAGAGAAGCGAGCTTGCCTCGATTTCTGACATCTCTATTCTGCTTGTAGGAATGAGTGAGGAAATTCGGAAATTACTAAAAGTTTGGGTGACTGCTTCACATAGCCAACTTTTAGTATTTCTTTAAACTTTATCTGACTGCAAAAATTAATTTAATTTGTTTATTACTTTCTGGCTAGTGTGATTCAATAGGAAATTTCTCTCCTTCTTTTAAAATTATCACTTTTTAGTACTTACATCCAAACAAGTCTAATAAGGCCTTAAATTTATTAAAATACTATGATATAGGTAAATAATGACGATCATTTAAAAATGAATTATCACTTTATGCCAGTATATTCTCGCGTTAAGGGTTTCCTTACGCAGTTTTTCTACGTATACTCATTCCTTTCAGACAGCAATAGAAATGAATTTCAAGACAAGAATAGACTTTGGTATTCCAGTTTTAGAGGTAGAATTTATATTTCTGATCTTCAGTATGTTGCTTAATAACTTCGCTAATATATAATTACATTTAATACCTGCAGTAACTTACATTTTATTAACCAGAGATGCTTTGCCTTATTAGTATTTTTCTAACAATGGAAATTGGCAGAATCTATTTGCAAACTTGATAACACCGATAAAACTCGTGTTCTTATACATTCGTATTCAAATTTTCCCTTTTGAGTTATAGACTGTACTAAAAATTGGTTCCTTAGAATATTAAACTTATCAGTTTAACACATTCATTTTTGGAATGCGATATTTCGAAACTACAAGTTTTTAAATAAATATATTTCAGACTTAATTTTCACTATTCGCAGGCAGGCACAGAACAATTTCTCATAGTTTCATTGTAATCGGATGAATGGTATAGGAACTCACAGAAGACGAACAAACCAACAAACAAACATTCATTTTTATGTATTACATATCTAATTTTCACTATTCCCTACTTGAGGGTAGGTGAGGAATTAGATAGCACACATCCCGGTATAGCCATAAAAATAAATTGTTTTCTTGGTTTTTCATGATTATGTAAAGCGAATATTGGATATTTTTCTTTAGTTGGCCAATTATTTCACTGTCGTTCCTTTCTAACCCGGCTATAAAGAACTAGGCGAAGAACTTTAATCATCGAAATTAATAAGGATGTTGCTTATTATGGAGAAAAATACGAGGGTGGTTAAAAAAAAGGTCTCCTGTTTTTCTCTCTTTCTCTCTCTATATATAAAGAGAAAATCACATTTATTCACCACTTGTGATACATCGTTGGAAAGGTTGAAGTTTTAGCTATTTTTCTACGTAATCGTCTTTCCGATCGATGACCTTCCGCATTCGCGCCACGTGCTTTTTGATCCCGTCGTCAAACCAGTCTTCGCCGCGTCACGAAGAAATCGAATGACTGCAAACTGCACTTCCTCGTCCGACCGGAACTACTCGCCTCCCAGGTGTTTTTTAAGTGCGGGAAACATGTGATAGTCGCTTGGGGCAATGTCCTGGATTTATGGGGGGGGGGGGGGGGGGTTGTTCAACGATATCCCAACCAAATTGTTCGACGAGGGAGGTCGTTTGATGTGGACGAGCGTTGTCATGGTGCAAAGACACTCCCTTCGTGAGCATTCCTCTTCTTTTGTTCTGGATAGCCCGCAGTAGTTACTTCAGAGTTTCACTATAGTGGTCAGAGTTAATTGTTGTTCCTTTTGGCATGAAATCTACCAACAATACCCCCTTACGGTCCCAAAAAAAACATCACCATATGCTTATAGGCTGACTGCTATGTCTTTAACTTTTTGGGTTTCGGCGAAGATGGGTGACGCCATTGTTTGGACTACTCCTTCGTTTCAGGTACGTAATGATGCACCCAGGTTTCGTACCCAAGCTCTATTAAATCCAGGAAGTCTTCCCCTTCCTCTTCTAAGCGGCGAACAAATTCTTTGGCACATTCCATGCGCTTTCTTTTGTGTTCGTTGGTGAGCTGTCTCGGAACCCACCTGGCGGACACTTTACTGTATCCTAGAGTTTCTGAAACAATTGTGCGTATGGAGATTTTGCCACACTCTCTATTAAGTCTCTCGGTTATCTCATCAAAAGTTATCCTTCGGTTACTGCGCACCATCTCAACAATTCACCGTTTCGTGGGACACGCTCGGTCATCCAGGCCGCTCCTCGTGGATGTTGATGCGACCGGCAGAAAACTCCCGGCACCACTTCCGCATACACTTTTCCCCGTACACTTCCACTAACTGACGATGGATTTCTATCGGCGTTTTGCGTTCAAAAATCGGATCACTGAGCGCAGTTCGCACCTGGCCGGTGAGCTAAGCGCCTACTCCATCTCGGAAGGCTGTCAAACAGCGACCGATCGTCCGATTTGACTCGAACCTGTACCATTCTGTGGCGGGAGAGACAAGGAACACAGCATTGTTGTCGGATTTCACCTAGCATTGTTGGTTTTGACGTGGCGTCGTTGGAGACATTATTTTTTGAACCGCCCTCGTATATCAAGGTAGTTTCGGTACAGCGTTGGAAGTTGCAATTTCCGGCAGTCTTTCAAATGTAATTTATTAAGAACAAGTGCTTTAAACACAAGTCTCAAGGCTACCATCTAACTCGCATGGTCAACACGCGGAGGTCCACCCGGCGTTGATCAATATCCGCTGGTGTGGTGACCAGGCTTGCTACTGGAGAGAGTGGCGCCAGTCTGCAAACATGCAGTGTGTGTGTGCAGTGGCAGCCGGAAGAGACCTCAAGTACCTGCTCGCCTATTAGATAACTACTGAGTCACTCAAGTCGTGATTTCTCCAAGAGCCGCACCCATTGGCTTCCTGCTGCAGATCTGAAACGCTGGTGCCATACTGCGCTTCCTACGCTTTGTGTTTCCTCTGCCTTACGAACCTACTTCCATTCTTAATACTGCGCATTTCTCATGTTTAAAGACACTCTGAAGACAGCTTTAGAAGATAGACTTCGGTGCTTTCCGTTTCAGGTCTTCGACTGCTCTAAGAACTCGTAGTTTTTCTCCAGAACATAGACCAGGTCAGAAGGCCATTTCGAAATTAACTGCGGTTGGGCTTTTACTTTATATGTTGGCACAAACCAGGCTAATTCAAACGGAATTTTCACCGCTAGAACATCCAGAATTCGATAGTATACATGCCGCCGACCGTAGGTAACGTTATTTGTGCGACAGAATTTGGCTAGGGTGCGAAGAATCACCGTGTTTAGGCAGATTTTTCTTTTTACATTAATTTAATTACGACGACCAGGATGTTGCACTCGGTCAACCCAAGCTCGTACATTCACCATTTGTAAACCTCTCATTCACTGACAACGGCAACTAGACAAATGAGAATGTTTGGACTATTTTGCTCAATCATGCTTTAATTGCTCAATAGATTTAAATGAAATTTGGTACGGAGTTATTACATGGTATAGATGGTAACAAAGGATAGTTTTCATCCCGAAAAAGCAAATAGTTCATTATCAATTCGCATGCTTTCAACACCTTTTTCGTAGCCGGAAACGTCACTTTTACATTTTACCTCTTTCGTGAATCACATACACTGCTTTTCAGAGATCAAATTAAGAAAGTTTTGATACATTCAGTTGAATGTTTAGTTTAAAAGTGCGAAAATTGAGGCACTTTCTAAACAAATAGTTCCGGAGCAGGAAGTGTAAACCTATTCTTAACCTTAAATTTTTTAAGACAGTATGTATTTAGTTTTTGGTAATTTGGTAGTTGAAATACAATTCTGTTGGCATTTTAATATAAAAAAATCTGAAGTGTGAGACACATACAACTGACCAACACACATTTATGGATCTATCTGCTTCGCTTGTCACTGATGTAAAAGCGTTCATACTGTAAGCTAGTAGATGGAAGAAGATGCATTTGACTTATAACAGTAACAAACGACTGAGACGAACAAATAAACATGGAGGTAAATACTTAACCTTCATGGAGTGAAGAGTATCCGGGATTACTAAAGAACTAAATAACACATGAATTCAGACAGTTGGGGCATGTGAAATTAACTTCCGAATAGCAGCTGCTATATTATTGGTGATATTTTAGAACAAAATTACTAGTAAAACTAGTTTTTAAGCTGTGACAGTATAGTATGGAAACTATTTTTTATCGCCGCCGAAACCTTCGACTGCAATGAGAGTACGTTAAGGCTAAGCAATGAGACTGTAAAGCTTTCAGTTGCCTTTTAAAACCAAGGCATAGGGTATTTAATGTTACAAACGCGAAGTGGAATCTTACAAATTTGCTCATGCATATATCTGTGCGGGGAGCGTGGTATGTCTATTCCTTTTTCTCGCCGTTGGCTGTAAATATTTTCCGGTCTGGACGCATCCTTGGTTTGTGAGAACCGGTTCTACACCTGCCTAGTCCAGCCACGCATCTAACCACTTTTATGCAACTCTGACTTTTATATTCTTCCCTGTTTTGAAAACAAATAATACTGAGCACAACATAACTAGAATAAGACATAGTGCATTTTTGTTTTCTCCTTGTATTATAGCTGTGACCAGTTGTATTGGCGGGCAGCTTCGAATGCGCCGTTATCAAATCGAGCACTTAAAAGTTAAATTCACTTGTTAGCTTTCAATAGTAGTTTGTGCGTTGACGCTGATACTAGGCAACACAGGGAGCGCTACGCGAGAATGTTCCCAAGTGTGGCAATAGCGCATTCGATTCACCCGCCAATTTCCCTGGCGACAGCTACAGTGTAGTATGAGCCTTTTTTTCAGTGTTTCTCTGCCCAAAATTCTTCTTCTTACTAGTTTCTATCAAGCTCTATCATTTTCTCGCTGCTGCACCCGCAAAGACCATGGTGTGGGTAATAATGCGTTTTCCTTTTGTTTTTCTTCCCTTAGGAAAGTGTAAACTTATGTAGTGTAGTATTTCTGTAATCTTTATCCTAGACTAAATTCCACACTTTTGTTACACTTTTTGGAATATTAATCATTGTTGTACTGATCTGATTAACGTTTGCCAAGTATCCTAACGTACTCTATTTCAGAAAACTGAAGAAACAAATTTCAAATTTATGAAGTCAAGAAACAACATTAACAGAATCCAGAGGATGGTGCTTTTATTTGCGTTGCAGCGTGATATTTGGTTGGTAACTCGTTAAGGAATCATCATTTGCGATGCAATGAGATCTGTTCTAGGTAAGAACGAATTATCATTTCCCGACCCGTTTGAGTTGTAAAGATATATCACAAATTTTAAGCTAGACAATAAGCTTTATAACAGTAAAAATCTCATAAAATCGCTTCGGTAGTTCTTTCGTGATTCCTCGACAAAGGGATAGGCAGAAGGAACCCGCTGACAGATTTATAATAACAAGTATTTTAATCAGTTGTGGGATTTAGTTGTGACTACCACTGTCTTGTGCCCATAGAATGATACTTACATTCAAACTACTTAAATAGCAGTTTTAACTTATTTATTTGGAAACGACTTTCCAGTTATAATTATAATTATGTAGGTATAAATATCCTTCTCCCCTACTTCAATGTGTGTGTTTTTTTTAATAGATCGTTACCTTGATTAAATGTTTCATTTTGCAGATATTCCACAGTTTCGAATGTAATGTAGTATTTACATTATTTTTTGCTATTTAAATGATTTAAACGACAGCAATGTTGTATTTCCGGCAAACACATATCAAGTAAAGCACAGTGTTAATGGTATTGAAGGGAAACAAATCGGTGAGAAATAATTATCATCGTTATTATTTATACTACTCTTTTGATTCAAGTTTGAAATAAATGACTAATACAATTTCTTTCCATAACTTTTTCTTCTTATTAATCTTCCGATTGTAATACATATTTTATGAAGTACAAAAAACGAGAAAGTTTTTACTTCTGGTACTATGGTACGTACTTCGTTTTTGGAACATTTTCTGCTATTTTATATATATTTGATATATTTTAATCTTTCAGTTTATTGCTACTCTGCACACATTCAACGAATTACGGAGTAATTATTTCATAAACTACTTTTGCATGATAGAAATAAATAATGTTTTTATTT
Source organism: Vandiemenella viatica (assembly GCA_031002005.1). NCBI lineage: Eukaryota > Metazoa > Arthropoda > Insecta > Orthoptera > Morabidae > Vandiemenella > Vandiemenella viatica. The sequence continues at coordinate 80,961,752 of CM061914.1, forward strand.
CATCCTTTTTGATTTAAAAACGAACTGGACGAATAGTATTGAAAGATATAACAATCAAAATTAATTAGTCAGTTGAGTCAAAAAAATAAAAAATAATAATATGCAACCTCATTGCCCGATTTTGTATCGGGTAGTAAGGCTGATAACATAGTGAAAAAAAAATTAATTTATCATTCACAGATAAGTTTTGAGTCAGACTAGTAAATATGGCGGCTTGCACCGAACTTAGTATTAATTTATTATATATCTTCCAGTCGTTTCCAAAATATGGTATCCCTTCGTGATATACCGTTTTGAGTTGTTTTCTCGATGCAGATAAGCAGTCATCCGTGGAATGTGCCTTGTGGTTTCTTTCTACTGAATGAATGAGCTGCGGATCGCTGAAGTAGAACGACTAGCCAGAAGACTGACCGCATAAAAGCGAAAGTTGGAAATTACTCGCGTCGGGGCTCAGAGATCAACTGGTTTCCTTGCGTCCTTGGAGAGACCTTACCTTAAGTTATTAATAAAATCGTGCACTGCTTTCATCGAGATAGCAATAAAGGCCTTATGAACCTTAAAGTTTACTTTAATTCACACAGCGTTGTATTCTCGCTATGGGAAACGATTTTTTCATTGAAAAGAATCGTAATGTGGTGCTAATTTTTATCAACATTGCTCTCGTTTAAGCTACAGAAAAGTAGTTTTTATTTTCATGTGACGAGTCCACGCCTCTTACAGTAAGCTAAGAATTTTTGATACCTGTTAATGTTTCAATATATTTTAAATAGACAGCCAACCATAAAGTATTTATTCGTTTAAATTCACATAGTAATCATATATTGATTTTTGTTTATTTATATTCTTTGGATGTAGATGTTTTGTTTTATTCTCTGGTCAAAGATGCTAATATTTATAGCAATTGGCCATGGACTTTACATAGAACCATTCCGGTACACTCCAGGAGTGATTTCGGGAAACCATCAAAGACTGAATTGGTCCGCGAATTGAAGCCGGGTGCTCATGATTCCAGGGCAGACCATTATAGTCTAGAGATGAAGTTTGAATATGTGAAATAAATTACGCCACCGCTGAAAGCAATAAGTCTTCTGTCGGAAGACAGAATTCAGCTAATGAGATGGGAAAAAGTACGCAACTATGTCTATGTAAAAAACAATCAGCAAAATAGCACGAATAATCAGATTGGGAACGGAAAGAGTACAACAAAGTTGGTATCGATGAACTCAACGTAGAAAGGCACGCAAAGAATATGTGCGCATACAATATTTAATAGTAACCATGCACGTAAATTTATAATATTTTGTGCAATTTCATTAACATTCAAACCTCAATAATTGTAGATTTTAATGTAATGTTACTGTACAAATATAATAGTAACTACGTTACTGATAATAAATTCAATAATTAAACTACAGTTCTGACAAAATCTGGATAACTTTGCTGCTTCATTGGAACCTCAGTTTTAATACGATTAAAATTTTGTAAGAAACATCAGCAAACTTTGATTCAACTGAACACGAACCTCACCTCGGTGATAGAAGCTCTTTGACCAGTGAAAGAAACTAAGGAAGAAACGAAGGGGCAGGAAAAACTTTAAAATGCTCCGAGCGTGGTGGGTGAACGGTTAACGTTCTGGCCTCGCATTCAGGAGGACGCGGGTTCGAATCCCCGTCCGGAAATCCAGATTTAGGTTTTCCATGGTTTCCCCAAATCACTCCAGTTGAATGCCGGGATGCTTCCTTCAAAAAGGCCATGGCCAAATTCCTTCCCGTTCCTTGTCCCCAGTCCCATCCCGCCTCTAATGACAATAGCCATCGACGAGGCGTAAAGCCATAAGTAAAAAAAAAAAAGTCTATACCAAAAGGAGAGGTATAAAAGTACGAAATCGTTACTAATATTACAGGAGTCCTGTGTCACCCTTGAAAAAAAGTGTCCGGAAATTGTATATAGCTTGACAAATACAAGTAGTCTCATGAAGCGCGTATGTATATGTGACGGTAATAGAAGGGCATAATCAGTCAATTATTTTACGTTCGCGATAGCAGCAAACTTAGTTTCTTAAAATTTTTGATTTAGATGTCAATAACAACAGGAGTTTCTTAGAACAGCAATCCGAATTTGAATAACTGGACCTAATTTTGTAGTTTTTCTTGTGTTTATTCCGTTGCTTTTATTCTTTCGCAAAGAGCGATTCATACATCGTACATATTTTCTTTAAGATCATTGTATTTAGCCTTCAGCTGATACAATTCAGTATCACAATCCTCCAGTCACTAATTTATTACTAACTTGTTCTGACTCTGCTTTGCAGTAGTTCAAAGTTTCCCACATTTCTCTCTACGTTAGTGATTAATTGATCTCGTTTGGCAATGTTCTAATGACAGCACCAAACTATTTGACCAAGCCCCCCTTCCCCCCCCCCCCCCTCCCCCCCGCGCTCACTTTCACTGTGGTGATGACCACAGAGGCAATAACAACTTGACAGTAACGCATTGGTTTAAGTGCTGTTCTGTTTTACATGTAAATCATCCTAACATTTAGAATTGATACCAGTGATGTTACGTAAGGATGAAATCAACCCTAGAAAGGCAAGGACTTAGTAGTAACAAAAACTACAGTAATGTGGAGTCAAAATGATTTTACTCCTGGCACTAATGTTTTTTGGGAGGAAGGTTGCGAATCATATCTTACAAACATGTTCGGTATAAGGCGAGTTGACAAACAGGCAATGGAATTTTTAAATCAGTTTTCATTACGTGCTAAACTTGGTTGATGCATGAGTTTATAAAAATAAAGAAATGTAATATGCTTCCTTAATTAATGCTTCGCATGTCAACAATTGGATTTAAATGTTATAGTATCCCTATTTTGTTATTTTTTTGTTTGTTTGTTTACATTCACAGTTTACTGCAGATGTCTGTTGACACATCCATCACGTTCATCTTCCCGTGATAAACTCTGCTCTTATTAACGAGGTGCTGATCGGTGAGTCACAGCTGTATAAATGTTTTAGTGTAGGAGAGTATTACTGTAACTGGAATGACATTTTGTAGGCGATAATATGACTGCCCCATACTGGACTTACTAATTTTTGGCTTGTTACCACCGATCAGGGCATTTTATTGCTTACTGGTCTACGAGGTAAGACGAAGAGGAAACTATAACATATTATAGGGCATAAGACTAAATAGAAAGATAATGATTTGATCTGTGTAAGTATGTTCCTGACGAAAGATACATTATTGATGACTTTTTTCCTGCTTCTGGTAATACTGGTTTGCAGTAATCGCTCTTAATGCAATATTACAGCAAGGCTATTAAGATGATAAGAAGCTTTACAGTTCAGGTATTTAACAAAATGAATTTTATATCCTGTCCAGGGTCTGCCTCTGCGATTTTTGCATTTTAGTAGATCTTACGGAATTGTGGGTATTATTCCCACTTATCTTATGACTTGTTAGATATGGTTATTTATTTTTAAACATTCATAATTTTTCTAAGACAATCACCCGTCTTTAAATCATTGTACTCTAAAAATATTTTTAAAAGCCTTTTTTTTTTCAGAACAGACGCAATATTAATAAATGCCACCTTTGCTTGAATTACACTGTCACTAAAAAACTAAAATTTCGCCACTGTCCAACTCGTTACACCCGAAAAATATATTAATCTCATGTAAAATTTTTTAAAACTGTTATTTACATCTTAAATTCCGAATAGATTTATCATACAAATCAGCAGCAAGTACAATTACATCATCATCACAACATATATAAATTTGTAAAGGTACGTTTTCTAAGCATTTCTTTATCGAAGTGTCACGTAGAAGCTACTAAATCGACCTGGTTGGCGTTTTTACAGTTTGAAAGCTTATGACCTGAGATACAAATGGTGGTGGACAGAGAAATAAGTCTTAATCTGTTAGTAACCGAAGCAATAGGCACCAAATATCACACTATACCAAAGATAATCCATACATTCTTTGGATTCTAATAATATTGTTGTTGACTTAGTAAATTTGGGTTTTATTTCTTCAGTTTTCTGGAATATATTGCTTTAAGATATACGAAAAACGTAAATCAAATCTTTTAGAGATCTTGAAGAACCATCGATATGTGGAAGTAGCTAGGATCATGAAAAATTCTTTTAAGACATTTAGGAGGAGGACAGAATAACATTAGAATCGTCAAAAATTAATGCATAATTGGGTTGTTGTGAAGTGGTATCAATAATGTTTGCAGTAGGCTTCACGATTATTTGAGCTAATACTATGCTCTTTTTTACGTGCGACCAAAGCCTCACACGTTTACTGCAGAACCCAACAGTCAACCCTGGAGAAGAATATTTCGAAGGACTTTTAAGCAGCTGACTAAGCCGCAAGTCACGCTAAAATCCGCAGGGTACTTAACACTTGCCTTGTCACTTCGAGATCGTCGCGTGCTCTAGTTTATTTTATTTTATTTTCCTGATTTTTAACGACCTGGCGGTATTATTGTCCTCGACCGGCTTGGCGTCAGCCTTGCACTGCCGAGGCCGAGGTAGGCTGCCCGCCGTACACGTTCTTCCCTTGCGTCACCTCCCTGTTACACAAACACTTGCTAATAAAGAAAAGAGAAGAAAAACAAGCCTGCCGGCTGGACACATCGCGCCGAGCTTTCCCCGCCACGCTTTCTTTTCTGCCGCGGGAAGCCTGTACCACAGTCAGACCTGTCACAAGCAACATTTTGCCACAAGTTATGACATATTTACAACGCGACGAAAATGACACTACTACATTGCTTGGACGAGCATTTCTCATATACTCCATTGTTTATCCATATAACCTGGCAAATTAGTGTTGTAAGTCTCTTTTTCAAAATATCAAATCTTACGTGTATTGGTGAATGCGCATTCGGGAGGTTGCGGGCTCGAATCGCTGTATTTCATTATTCCCGAAATCACTCCTGGATAGATCCTTCAAAATGCCAAGGCCGAATTCCTTCCCGTTCCTTGAACCCAATTCTATCCCGCCTCTAATGATCTCGACGTCGAACAGACGTTGGGCCCAAAGCAAAAGAACCGAGCGGGGTGGTGTAACGGTTAACGTTCTCGCCTCGCATTCGGGAGGACGGCGGTTCGAATCCCCGTCCGGGCATCCAGATTTGGGTTTTCCATGGTTTCCCCAAATCACTCCAGGCAAATGCCGGGATGCTTCCTTTAAAAGGCCATGGCCGAATTCCTTCCCATTCCTTGCCCCCATCCTTGCCCCCCATCCTTTCCCGTCTCTAAAGACCTCGATGTTAAAAAAAGACGTAAAGCAGTTACAAAAAAAAAAAAAAAAAAAAACAAAGCAAAAGAGAAGATTATTGGGTAAATGGTTACTAAAATCGTGTCGCTTTTCGTCCAATGGAAGTGATGCCTTCACCGAGTGACCAGAGATATTATACAACAATGGAAGTAAACCTAATATCCTAAGCCTCTGAATATTGTGAACCTCTGAATATTGTGCACTGTTTTTTACTTTTGTGATTACATGAAGAACGATGATAAAATAAGAAAAATAATGGTTTTCTTCCGCCGAAGGAAATAGTTATTTTCGAATTATTGTTGATTTATGATACTTACTAATTTTTATTGAATTGCTGGCTATAACAATTTACAACAATAAACTAAAATATTTTTAGTGCGTATAAGTGCTTCAAAGAATAATATTTTTTGTTTTAGTATGCATAATAATTTAAAAAAGTTTCGTTTGTTGCATCGGCGCTGAGCAAAGACTTCTTTATTCTTATTTTTTATTAGAACTGTGGCCGATACCTATTCACTATAACAGTAATAAAATTTTACTTGAATTCATGCCGTAGCTCTTAAAACATGAAAAAAATGTTGCTGCTTTGCTTCTAAGAATGTGTCATTTCTTTTTAATTTCAATCTTTATGCATTTTATTTATTTCAGTTGCAAGTTTTATTTGTCTTCAAAAGACGTAGCTATTATAATCACTATCAAAATGTCTAAATCACATTCTCAAATGCCATAAGAAACATTTTGTGATTAGTCGTGGCACAGTTCCGACGAAATGGAAAGATGTTTCCAGTTTGCTTATAAGAGCGAATGTAACACTTCTCAAAAACTCCCAATGTTATGGTTCTACTGCCTCATGCCAATTCTTCATGTCTCTTTTTCGAAGGTCATAATTAGAAGAAATTTTCGTTTGTGCCTTACCACCGTCATTATCTAGGTCAATTTTCAGCCACTGGTCTGTCTGCTTGATAGTATCTATAACGTTTCTACAACCCATTTCTTCTTTTGAATTACAGTTCAGTAATTTAGCCTCGTTGTTAACCTCTTTGCGTGATTTGTTCCTATCTGGCTTGGTTCCCATAAAGAAATAAAAAGTTGTTTAATCAGGAATACTCCAGTGATTTAAATACCTAGAAAGCAAGGTGCTTTAGGTTATTGGACTATCAGTGGGATTTGAAATTAACCTTTTCCTCTTTCCATTAGAAGGATTTCCGTCGTATGAGAAAGTTAAATCAAGTTTAGTATGTAAGATATAATTTTTAACAAACAGAATAAAACATCACACGATAGTTTCAAAGTTACATGGTTAACATACAAATGTCAACACTTAACGTTTTTTTTATCACCTTGAACTTTTGATTCATGAACTTCGGTGTTTACGAAGCGATAAGCTCACTCGGTTAAAGTCCTTCAAACCGGTCTTGTTCAGTATTTATATAAAAACATTACTTTCCATATAATTTTTTGTTCTTACATCTTGCTTACGTACGTAGTATGACTGCAATACCTTGAAACCTGAGGTCAATGTGATACAGTTAATTAAGTGTAATATCTCGTTCTGGGTAATATAAGATACTACTTGTTACTTAAGGACGTCTTGAACTGCTTTGCATGTTGTCTTATTTGCGGCCTACTTACGGAAAGTAACCAGTTTGTCGTTCAACCAGTCACGTGTCAATTTCTCGTTTCATATGCAGTTATCTCACCGTTCAGTTCAGGGTATTATGCTCAGAAAAATTTCTCTAACTATCTCTAAGCTGTAACGAAATTATGGAATTATTTATACGATAAATTCGTTCTAGAAATAATAACTTCATGTATAAATCAGGCAACATAACAATGAGCTTTCACCCTCATTAATCCGTATTTCTATTTAGTTTCTCGAATAAAAAGTATGGTTTTATTTTATTTGTTTAGTTTATGAGATTGTTGAATCACCATATATGATATGAGTGTATTTTGAATTGTTTTAAATAATATATGAACGATTCTAACAAGTATTAGTTGTATTTAAAAATGTTTAATTTAAACTTATTTACTTATTTGACTCCAGCAGCTACCACATTTCCATATATATTTGATAACTACCATTAATTTATTGTATTCAGGGATTTTAAACATAGTATAATGAGATGTATTTTTAGATCATCCCTCAAGTATCGGCTATCCTGATTTCTTGGCGGTAGTATTAAACGCTGGGGCTGTTCCCAGCTTTATACATAAAAATTACTCAATTTAAAAACAAATTAACATTTATATAAGAGAACAGAGCTTACACTACTGAAACAGATAGATGGTCATTCTGTCAGTTGATAATTTATCAAAGAAGGCCTTGAGGGAACTACTTGGATATTCTTTCCCAGGGAACAAATGCTGAAAGTACTTTGCAAGTGGCGCTAACGCCAGATACATCATACAATTATGACAAGGAATATGTTATTTTATTTTTCTTATAGAGTGTTCTACAGTTCTACCTGCTAATAAAGTCATTTACATATCACAGAAGGTATATACACAAAACTTAAATTTTGAGATTTTTGTACATAAAGGAAATGGAATCCCATTGTTGTCGTTTCCCTGTCTATTGTCACGGTCCTTTAACTCTTGATGGGATTAAATTTCAGATTTTAAACTGTTACGTGTTTAGTTGAGTTAAAAATGAGTACTGTTTCGAAAATTTTGAATAACCGTATTCTAGGAGGTTTTTCGTAAAAGGAAAGTAGATCGAACATTTTTTGTGCTATCCCAACATATGGATTATTATGGAGCATACATGTAATTCATGAGCAAGAAGACTGGGTTATTATTTTTTCACGGAAAAATAAAGACGTGAGTGAGCGCCAAGTTGTCATTTTTGGACTATTTTTGTTGTCACTTCTATCTCGAAACCACTGTTAGGCTACCAAGGAAACTGAAATTTAACTCCATTATCAACCACATCCTGTCTTTAAACCACAAATAGTTAAAGCATCAAGAAATAATATAGTTATTAGTAAAAGAAATAACATATTTTAGTTTCGAGATTGCCTTGATGTATTTTATTACTATACTAGCTGATACCCGCGACTTCGTACGCGTGGATTAAGAATTTCTTTGCCAGAATTGAATATAGGAAGTTGTTGGTAACGAAGGATTCGTCAAAAACAACACCAAGTCGGCATAATATGACAGGAAAGCTATCACTATATCATTCTATCGTCGAACCTGTTTCTTGAAGAGAATCAATTTCCAACATATTTCTGTCACCATTCGATAAGTTCTCAAAATTTCGTGATTACAACTGTTAATCGCACCGGAAAAAATGTCCTGTGCTGTTTCTACTGATTTTCTTGTCAAATTCCATCAATATCGATATAGCCATTTACTCGTCAAAACGTAACAATAACACAAAGACTTGCTTCCGCATTTATAGTATTATTACTGCAGATCACACACACACACACTGACTGCAAACAACCCCTGAGGGATCATTATAACGTAAAAAAGTGTACACCTACAGCATTGGAAGACTACCTACGATTTGCCTCGCATTGAACCCCTAAATCTGTGATATCTACAGTTTAACATTCAATTCGAATAACCGACGGTCCAGGCGTGACTCTTTCGATCTAAAACAATTTTTTAAATATTTGCCTGCACGCAGATTTGAACTGGAGACCACGATCCAAACAGCAGTTAACAAGCGCTTTAAGCACTGAGCTACCTGACCGCCATCTGGACAGACAGTACAGAGACCTACACATCCTACGCGTCTGTCTATCAACGTTCAGTAATGTTTCGAAATTATAAGACAACATGTATTACTTATACAGAAAATTTTTCAACCAAATGTAGACAGTACATTTCTCCTTGTTTCAAAGGATAAGTGTGCAAACCTTCATCGAAATCGGCTGCCTAAAAGCAGGTCAAGCACTAATTTTTGCTCCAAACGATTGTCTTCGGGCTACTACATGTCTGTGTACTTTTTTAATCTCAATTGCGTAATACTCGATTCACGCTTGTCCGCTTGTTTTAAGTTCATATCAGTTTCTATGAAAACACATAATCCATTTTTTTGGGAAATATCTGTTACTATGAGGTCACTGTATATTTTTTAAGTGAGTGCTTTACCCTTTACGTTGACTGGCCGCCAAAAGCGAAAGTGGCTGCGGGACCGTCCGGTTCTTTCAGTTTTCCCGGCGGCGCGGCATACAGACACAGTGCCCCAGCCTTCTAAACTATCCCCACTCTCCAGCAGCCAACACCATCTGCCTTCACAACCTAACCTTACCCAGCGAACATTAATGTAAGATAATACAGCGTCATTCCTTAAGACTTTCCTGCCCATTTAAAAGATGACTGGGTCAAATTGTAGTGCCGCAGGGTTGCGTATTGGGACCATTGCTATTCATTATTCTAATGAATAATTGTGTTGATTGTTTAAATCAGAAATTAGATTGTTTGAAGATGACATAATGCTATATAAAAGGATCAAAACGGTAGAGGACTATAAACAGTTGCAGGGTGATCTGGACATGATATCTAATTGGGTTGGTAAACATGAGATGAAGATAAATGCAAAGAAGAGTCAGCTTATTAGATACACAAATAAAAAAAACAAAAGGTTAATTACGAATATAAGGTGAGAAAGAATTGCTTGCTGTAGACTTGAAATGTTAATATCTTGGCATTGCATTTGATAGCAAACTTAACTGGGCAGGACACATTGGTCAGGTAGTAGGAAAAGGTTTCAAAATTCTGCACTTGTTGGAGATAGTAATGAGGGAATGTACGAGAGAAGTAAAGGAATTGGGTTACAAAACTTTAGTCAGACCATTGCTCGAATATGGTAGTGTAGTATGGGACCCACATTTTGCGTATCAAATACAGGAGTTGGAGAGGGTGCAAGAAAGGGCTGCTAGATTTGTTTCTGGAAATTATCGCAGAATGCAATCAGTGACGGATATGGTAAAGGAGCTGGAATGGGATTCATTACAAGACAGGAGGAGGGTGAAGAGGGTCAAGGGAGTGTACAAGGCGTATACTGGTGATGAGGCATGGAAAGATATTGGAGTAGGTAAGAAAAGTAGTGCATGGAAGGAAAAATATGTCCATGACCACAAGCTGGCACACAGGGATGTGGGAAGATTCCCTTTTTTAGGTTAGGGTGTCTGGTATTGGAATAAGTTATCAAGGGAAATGATTAATAATTTACCGCAAAGTTGAAAGATTTTAAAGTTAAAATTTGTAAAGGACAAATGTAGGTGGGCGCAGGAAGGGGGAAAGATGGGTGTGTAGTGAAATTGCCACAGGAACATGTGCTCCATTGGAATTAAATTAAATTAGATAGACTGACATTTAATTTAATTTGGTATAATTGCGATGGAGTGCAGGCTCCGGTGGCAATCTCCATACATACCCATCTTTCTTCTCTTCGCACCTACCTTTTCCTTCTACTAATTTGAAATCTTGTCTACTCGTCCGTTGGCAGAGATGTTTGTGATGTCATCGAGGTGTCGAGCTGGTTCTAGTACAGGTGGGGGAAGAAATTTTCACAACTCGGGAAGCCATCAGAGTTGGAGAAGTGGTGTTTTACGGGTCTTAATCATCAGATTGCGTACTGAAGTCTTGCGTTAAACTCCAAACCCCTGCGCTTTGCTTATGGAGTGAGGCAATAGGACACTGGTGATCTCTGTTAGTTCGTCAAATGGGAACATTAAGCCTGGCGGTCACAAGATGTCTTTCGGAAGAGTAGGCTTGAACGGGCCTGCACCAGGTTATAAGCTCTCTCTTCAACTCACACAAACAATATACTGAACACATACACTATCACATTCATCCATACCTACAATAACACACACTGAGGATAGGCAATGAAGAATAACCCCAGTTCATCTTACGAAGAATGATCTCACGGAAAGCATGAGGTTATAAGAAAAATATTTTAGCAATTGAGGTAAAAATTACAAATCGTTTCACCAACATTTGATAATATCCAATTAGTATAAAGTGTATTTAAACAAAATAAATTACCTATGTGCAGCCCTGTGCATAAACTACTTGGCTCGGTCCAGGGGGGAGGGAGGGATTGGCTGGAAAGCTACACTGGGCTACGTGGGGGCAGGGGGGGGGGTGGTTTCCGAGCCAGGACAAGCTTTCCATTTATATTATTTGTCACAGTTAAAATGAGGTACAGAACACAGAACAGCATGTGAATATTTATTCCCGTCATTTAATTATCTCTGAATGTAATTTACGATAGTCTGACAAGAGAAAACAGCACAAAATCTGGAATCAATAGGGGAAAAAGCTACGTGCTACGTGGGGGAGGGAGAAAGGAGGAGATAGGGGCAAAAGACACTTCGGGCTACGTGGGAGGAGGGGGGTTCGCAGAAGGCCAATATATGTATATAAGAAAGGAACAAGTAGTGGAGTTAAATTTAAATATCAATAAAGCAACAGGTGTCTTTAATGCAGAGGACGAAAATGTATATAGTGTGAAAATGTCGTTGATCACATCCTAATTTTACCATTGTATTCGGTATTCATTAGTGAACTCAGTATTGATAGTCAAGTAAACGATTATACAAATACAGACCACATTTCTGTAAATAATTGTTGAATGACTCAGCTCTCTCTAATAAAAGGGCGGCCACGGGTGGTACTAAAATTAATATCACAACTATCATAGTTTTTTTTTTAATCATTATAACCAAATAAACATTGTAATTCAATTTATTGCGCAACCTATGATACACATAACATTTTTTCATAAGAAAGAAGTAACACAAATATTTTGTATTAATTTCATTAATTTGTAAGGGTAAAAGCGTTATACCTTGAGCTGTAATCGTTTCGGTATGAAAAATGTGATAAGGAACGCAAAGCCACTGGCGAGACTACAGTAGTTGCTGTTCCACACATGCGTCGGTCGAGCCCCCTCTAACTACTGTGTCTACTTTCGCTTTCATCTCGGCGTTTACCGCGCGTGAGAGCTGTCGGAACACGTAGAGATGGGAACGCAGAACCACGCTCACGCGTGTTAAAATTACACGCAGTCACACCTTTGTTTCATCAGAGGTAACCGATCAGCTTCTCAAGTTCTACTTACGAGGATGTATCCACAAAACAAGGATTTCAAGTTGACTTGAAGTGGGTCAGACTGGGATTTCATAATACTTCGCAGGTTTTCGAAATAAATTGAGTTCCTCGAGCAGTTGGTAGTATTCTATGCTGCTTTAAGTTACGGGCTTTAATAAATTAAGATATTTGCGAATGGGATTGTGGTAACTGTTTGGCCGTAAGATTTATTTGTTGTACTTCTTATTTTGCATTATCTTCGGTTTTATATTTCATTTCAACACTATGTTCCCAGCATCTTAAATTAAATAAGAAATCACTCATTTAAGCAAGTTATTGTGTAACAAAGTATGATAAATTAACTGCATCTATCTTTTTATAGTTTTTTTCAAAGATGTTTTCTACTCTCCTTAATGCTTCCTCATTAATCACTTAATGCACCCAACTTATTTTTACCTTTCTTTGAAAACAATACATTTATTGGACTTCGAGAAGTAATTTATCTTTGATCGCAACGATTCAACTTTCGGATTCGTACAATGTAACTCCCCTTCTCACATTATCCCCACCCCCCACACACAAATATAGTCTCAACGCCAAAACCAAAACTGGACGATCACAGAATCAACAAGAAACCACGTTTTAACGCTCCAGAACGCATCGTTAAGTTACACGTTAATGTACTCCGCGTTGTCATTCCGGGTTCTTAGCACAAGGTATGTCTCCCACTGCTTTCTTAAGCACAGCATGGGGTGTGAAAAAAGTTGACTGGGATACCCGATATGTGCTGCACGTCTGGGGACAAAGTTGTGGGTAACTGCTAGTAAATTCAGTAAATGAGGAAGTTTAAACATCAGTAGTTGACCCAAGTTCCTGGTATCATAATAAATACGACCGGCAGGTTTCGCTACAAGTGTCACATTTTGTTTATAACTTTTATTTGTTCCCTTCATGATATGTATAAGACGAAACTCAAGATCTTAATTTTAAGGAAAGGTTCAAAACGAAGTTGATCGCTAGATAATCTTATAAGTATCCGTTGCAGGTAACTAGGTAGTGTTAAAATTTCTTTCCTCTAACCGATTTAAATTTTTGCTTTGACTTTAGGTGACAAGGATGAGTGCTAGCAAGTGAAGTACGTCAACCAGTTCAGGTGATCTTCGGAACAGGGAGCTGTCTAGTTTTATGTTCACACCTCGACCAATAAATCACCATCAGCAGTATTGTTTCTCGTCAATCCATGCCCACTGCCGACAGATAATTAGGAATTTTGTTCTACCTCATTTCTTACCGTAGCCAAGTGGAGGTGATCTAAATTTCATCATCTCGAATCTGCTAACACCATCTACTGGTCAGCTGAAGCCGCATTCCCAGGGCGCGCGGTGTGGCAGTACGCGCCTTTCATCTTTTACCGCCTGGCGGTGGGTCGAGGCGCGCCGTACTTGCTAGTATATGCGGCAAAGATGAAAGGCGTCCCACGCGCCGTGGAACGCGCCTTGGGAACTCACCTTAACCGCGAGCTTCAAAAATGCATTACCCAAAAGTATTGGTGAAATTCATTTCCATTACTACATTAAAATTGAGCAAACTGCAAGTACCACGATATGGTGTAAAGGCTATGTCATGGAAAAAGCATTCGACAAATCTCTCTATGAAACATCACTCCATCCATTTGGATAACAGCTTGTATCCATTGACCTCAATGACTGCGTGCTTCAAAGTCAGAACCAATGACCGAGTATTGCCGAGACAGTGACGAGCAGGTGCCATGTTACCAGATACTAGGTAACGTTGAGCAAACGTGAAGGTAAACACTCGGATCGGAGAAAGTGGCACTGCACACGATCCTTAACTGCTAACGCGCAAATTAAGCAAGGCTAATGGGCGCGTAAAACAGAGAATTCGCCGTCCCGGACAGGCGGTTTGTTTGAAGGTGGATGTCGACACGAATCCACTTGAAACGGGCGTTCAGGGTCAACACTGATCCCGCCGTGTGTTGCTCATCTCTGAGATATTATGTGTGGTTCTCCACCGCAAGAATCGTTCATCGAATACTGCATATACCTTGGTGATGTTTCTTCATTTAAACGAGAAGGAAAAACAAAGTCGAAGTTGCCCAGTTTTTGTGCAAGGCACCGTCGGTTAGTCTGTGATTGTATTAATTGGTGTTTACTACACGTCATCTGAGGTTCGTTAAACGCGAGCTCATTGACAAATAACGGAAAGCTAATCGATCAAGATTTTTCTTGTAATGAGGGAAGGGGACTTCCATAAATCACGTAACATGATTTTCATGATTTTTTGGAGCTTCTCCCCTCCTTGTCACAGGTGAACACATTTGGGTAACCCCGCCCCCCCCTCTTCTCCTCTGGTGTGACGTCACATATTTTGCAATTTTAAGTTTAGAAATTATTAAATTAAGACAGCACTTCCAGAATTATTTATATATTTCTATTTTATATATTAATCATAAAACGAACAAAACATTTTAGAAAATTTACAAAACGTAACAAATCAAAACAACGATACAAAATTTAATCTTCTTGTATCCATGGACTTCGAACTCATTCCTTTATATTATTTATGACTGGCATAGCAGTCACTTTGTTCTCGATTTGGATAATGTTAGGAATATTTGATGTGTCAACATCATCTTCATCCAAGAGTAAAGCATCATCATCGTTTATCAAACAAAGAACTTCCTTTTCACATCTAGTTGGAATTCTCTGAGTACAAATCTTCATGATGAGCAAAACCTCTATTAGCCTCTTATGGGATCGCTTGTGTTGGTTAGTGGCTTTGTATGATGAAAGATATAGACCACAAATGCCACACGATCGTTTCAATAAGTCTGCGGAAGTCATATTTTGTCAAAGCCTTAAAGGCGATATTTTTCTTTCGGCGTATGTCAAAGGCGACTGACGTGCGACACCGTAGATAAAGCGAGCGTGAACAAGTGCGGCTGCCACGAGACAAAAAATGATACAAATTACGTATGTGACGTCACATAGCTTATGACTTGTACCACCTTGTCACATCAAGTCACACTTTGTTGACCCCTCCTCCCCATTACACTTTTGACGTAATTTATGTATGGGCCCGAACAGTGCCGGCATGCCACGGGCTATTTTTTTACTGTAAAAACCGAAAACTGAAATCTGGATGACCACACCGATGATCGAATCTGCAACATGACGAATTTCAGATTCGAACCTTACCGCACACCCAAGACTACGTATAAGTTTTACATGACTTTGTGCACATGCGAGTGTCATGAAACGGTTTCTATGTATGGTTTAATACATTTCAAGACTTGTGTATTTCGATATTAACTAAGAACGGACCCATATGGCAGTGCTGTTTATACAGATATTAGTGGTGTATAACGTGACCCGTTGAATCATTTGGTTGTGGCACCATGCTGATGAGTGGCGCCTGACTCGGGGGTAGCTGGTTCGAATCCTGGTGATAGAAGAAATTTCCATCATCAGCACTTAGCCGATAGGGTAAGAGAGGTTGGGATGTAAAATTCTTAATGATTAGAAGGATGGAATATCAAATCTAACCACAGATCGTATGAAGTGAGGGCCTATGACCTTGTTGATGGTGATTCGTCCGTCGGATCGGAATGGTAAGCATATTTTCCCCAGGTGTTCTTCGGAAGAGTATTTATTTTATTTTTTTACTTATGACTTTATGCCTCGCCTACGTCGAGGTCAAAGATTGGGGACTAGGATCTGGAATGAATTTGGTCATCGTATTTTTGAAGGAAGCACCCCGGAGTGATTTGAGGAAACCACGGAAAACCAAAACGTGGATGCCCGGACGGGAATTCGAACCGGTGTCCTCCCGAATGCGAAGCTAGAACGTTTACCGTTGACCCACCACGCTCTGTATCGGAAGAGTAGGCCTGAACAGGACCTCCTCCTTCTTCTATTAATTCACAACACAAACAATGCCCTATAGTGGTCACAATCATGGTACAGCCATCCACACAAAACAAGAAACACGTAAATATAATTCCATCGTTAATCTGGTGATAGGCCATATTTCCGCAGTCGTAGAGCAATAAATTTATAAATAATTCCGTAAAAAACAACTGTTTTGGTGAATTTTGTTTTTATGTTATTCCCCAGACGCGTTTCGGCCTTGTGGTGTAGGGTATCTTCAGTAGAGATATAGTGGTAATCCTCACATGCCGGTCTGGAACAGCACTTCACAAACTTTCACATCACTATTCATTGCAGTTTCATTTGAGCATTATATCACTAGGTGTTTTTATGCTAAACTTGTTGTAGTGAATATTTGCTGTTGGTTTGCACACTGTGTTACACACGGTTTGTTTTATTTTTACACAAACCGTGTGTAATACAGTGTGCAAATCAACAGCAAATATTCACTGCAACAAATTCAGCATAAAAACACCTAGTGATATAATGCTCAAATGAAACTGCAATGAATAGTAATGTGAAAGTGTGTTAAGTGCTGTTCCAGACCAGCATGAGAGGATTACCACTATATCTCCACTGAAGATGCCCTACACCACAAGGGCGAACCGCGTCTGGGGAATTAAATAAAAAGAAAATTCACCAAAACAGTTGTTTTGGACGGAATTATTTATAAAATTATAATTTCATCGATTGGTGACGTAATGAGAAACCGCCCTAATTTAAAAATTTTCCACGAAAATGTACCAAAAAACGTGACGGTTGTGGAGGAAGAGGTACTTATAAATATTTAATACGTTTTTTATTCATAGGATCCTCAAAAAATTGATTTTGTTCGTATTTTACGGCCAGTACGGCGGTATTCAGCTTTAGATTTTTTTCTGCTTTTGGTTTTACGTCGACGCCTAGGTCATTATAGGCGAGAAATGACAGCGGGGAAGGAACGGGAAGAAATTTGGCTTTAGCCTTTTTATGGAACCATCCTTGCATTCGCCTGGACTGATTTGGGGAAACCATGGAAACAGCAAATCTGAATAAACGGATGGGGATTCGAACCCACGTCCTTGCGAATGCGAGGCCAGAGCGTTAACCGTTCACCCACTACGCTCGGTAAAGCTTTCCCAGTAATACAGAGACAGGCGGTGTCAACTTTCATGATTGCTAATTAACTCTCGTCATTGCTGACGGACAGATTTCTTGATCCTTGTGGTAGCCGAATCCCTTCCGGCAGCAGCGTGATTGGCGACAAAGGTCAAGGAATATTATGTAATGTCACTTTAATGCGTGCTGCTCTTTTTATTATGTTGACGTGCGCCGGACTAATGAAGCGATGCCCCCGGGGTAAGGCGTAATTGCGGAAGTGCCGCTGATGACTACAGTATATGTCGGCAACTTTCTCCGGGTCGAGGTGCCTTCGGAAATGGCGGGGCTCTACTTACGCGGAAGTAATGTTTCCCCGGCGTCTGCACCCATCTAGAAAACTCAACCGCAGAGACTTACTCGCGAATGTTACGTCTGTGGGCCTCCGTAATCTCAGATGGTAAAGCAAATGATATTACGTTAGTTGAAAGCGTTGGCACCAACGCGTCTTCATTCTCCAGATCTTCTTTTAAGGTACTATCATCATGAGGGCCACATTTAGGGTGTGTGGGCTCATAGGCTGTACCTATATATGCGGGCCCTTTACGATATACTATTATTATTATTGCAGCTATATCGATCCTTTTTTCAGGATGTAGCCTCTTTAAGATATATATATATATATATACAAGTGGTGATCAAATGAAAAGGTACGAAACGACACGGTGGATACAAATGTGGACTTTATTCAAAATATACACCATAGGCCTGAGCACAACGATCCCACTGATGAACAATCCGCAGGATTCCTTGTTCCCAGAATTCCTGTGGCCGTGACGAGACCTAGTCTTTCACAGCGTCCTTGAGTACGTCGACCGAGTTGAAGCGCTTCCCTTTCAGGTGTTTCTTCAGTGGACCAAACACATGGAAATTGCAGGGCGACATGTCCGTACTGTAAGGTGGATGGTCCAACGTCTCCCACTTGAACTTGGCCAGTTCCATGTGTGTGACTATGGAGACGTGTGGACGCGCGTTATCATGGAGCAGAACCACATCCTCCGTGAGCAGTCCCTGTCTTTTGTTCTTGATGGACCTTCGTAGGCGTCGGAGTGTCTCACAGTACACATCCCCCACCTGTACGCCATCCTGTCCTCATGCGGACTGCCGCATCATTTGGACGCCGCTTTTGATAAGAGCCTCTGCTCTCTACTGCGCATGCGGTCGCCCGCGCATGCTCCGATCCCAGTCAGAGACTCCAATCGCATCCCGAGATGTCTCGCTACGTTCTCCCATGGCGGAATATGCAAATATTTAACTGTTACGTTTTTACGTCGTTTCGTACATTTTCATTTGATCACTCCTTGTATATATATGAGCTATAATCGATATTACATTACACACACACACACACACACACACACACACACACACACACACATATATATATATATATATATATATATATATATATAAAGTAATATCGATTACTTACTATTTCCTTTTAATGAAAAATATTGAATAATGTAGTGATGGTAAAAATATGCGAGTATAACTTACTGAAGAATCGAAAGTTCGTAACGTGGTTTCTGTATTGTTTCCGTGACTGAAGTGAACGATGTTATCAAGTGATGCTCACACGTGCAATTTCTCGACTTATGATCGATAGATAAGGTGATGCCTATTTCATTAGTGTTGTTGTAACCAAACACCCTCGGCAAAAACCCGCGGAATAACAAACTCAAAAGTTTTAGTAACAATATGAAACAGTAGGCCTACTTATTAAGATAAATCAAGCGGTGACAGATGATTAACATCACCAAAGCACGCAATAGGGAAGGATTAAAAAGACAATATTTATTATTCATACACGCATGTCAACAAGATGACAGTGACTAATATATTTTTATTTTTGATTTTTCTAAGTGGCTCTGGCCCCTTTGTGGTGCGGGTCCCTAGGCTACATCCTATGTAACCTATGCTTAAATGCGGCCCTGATCTTCATATTTGAAAAACAAAATAGTGGGGAACTTATACCCGGCGGCATTTTTCGTAGGTGCCTAATTTTGGATTAAAACAAATTATACTTTAAATTTTTTTCACTGTTTTATGGTGTGTTGGTGAGTATGTTTCTTGACCATTTATTCTATCCCTGACTTCCTTACCTAATGAAAATTTTAAATTTATTGTGATAGTCTTCACGCAGTATCATTCCAGGCCTAATCACCAATGTTTGCGTTATACTCGCACGCATCAGTTCATTCACCCGCCTTCGGTCAGCCTCTATTATAATATCAGTTACTGAAATTGTTTGAACTCTGCATTTGATATTCGTAAAGTTGGTCACGTAGCTAAGCTTGGCAAACAACCCGAAGGATAGTTGGGCCCTTCCGAATGAGGTATGCTTAGCTTGGTATTGAAGGTTGGGTGACCATTGACTTTCCTCCAGACCTATCCTGTAATCCTACCGGGTAAAAAGGGCCTACAGTTTAACATGGAATCCGAACCACGCAAGCATTCTAGCGTACTTTACATTGCACGGTAAGCTGTGGCAGAGGTAAGGGTCGGATTAACGGCCTATAAAAGTCGCTGCTGATACAGAGATTCGAACAGGAGGTAGAGAATTTAGGGCAATGAGGATAAATTTGGCAATGGCCTTTTGAAGGAACCATCCCGGAATGGAACAGAGGGATTTGGAAATATACTAGTAATTTAGGGTTTTTGTTTGCGGAACCTTGCTCGGAGATCTGTATAATGCTACGTGTTTAGAAGGTATGTTGGTCATAAATAAACGCTCCAAATTTTAAAACTTCACATTTCTTTCCAGGTAGTACTACATCTAATTCTGGCATCTCCAGCCTTTCACCTTCTGAAATTGTTTAAAATTACCGTACATTGCACCAATGATACATTTACTCTACGAGAAACTGAACCGAATCAGTTAATATAAAATAAAGAGTAGTTTCTCTGCAGGGGTAGGTATTTGGGTATTTTCGCCTAAATGATGTGAACTGAATGATCCCTTACTTTCATCGAGTCGCACTCCCATTGGCGGTACGAGTTTTTTTTCATTTCAAGGATGCGAGAGGACTGACAACCATGTAGATCATCGCAAGCAAAGTTAACATCACTGAAATCATATGAGGTAATGTCGAATAATTAAAGTAAACTCTCAAGAAGCAAAAATTTCAGTGACTGGGTCACGTGAAAATAATGGAAGAGGGTAGAAAGGCAAAGATAGTGCTAATGATTAATTAGAAGAGAATGGACGTTGCGTAATATCACGATCAAGTTGAATTGACCACTTGGAGAACTAAATGCAGAACAGTGATGGAGAAAACCTTGGAGAAATTCATAGAAATGGAAGGAGACATTTGATAGCATCCACGGAGGCAAAACATCACGCCATGATGATCGAAAGACTGAAGTTTATGCCCTTGGATTGGTCTAAACAGACAGAATCCATAAATTAACAATGGCATAAGATAATTTGCATCTGTTCCTAATGAATAGTGAATTAAAAGGCACATAGTCGTGGCAACGGAAACCAACTTTCTCAGCTTACATCGTCGCCGCCCCAATAGTAATGCAGATGAGGAGTCGGAAATACAAACAAACAAGCCATTCGGAAGTAAGTCATTAGTCATTACCGACGTAGGTTTGCTGACCTCTTTCCGCTCTTGGGCCGTGCTCGCAGGCACGTCGCCACTTAATAGCTATTGTCGTATTCAGTGGCTGACTATTAATAAGCGAAGGATTCTCCTTGACGGAGCACCAACCGAATGGAAGGACCTGGGGGATTCTCCGCTACTTGTTGCTAGCCGTAACTTGGAAAATAATACTCCGCCTCAGTTGTTAAGGAATACATACCATCTCGTCAACACTGAAATCTGTTAACAAGGTACACCTTTGAAGAATCTGCCACTTCTTTCCCAAGAAACTACTTTTTGAAGACTTATCGAAATATTGACGAACTTCTAATGCCCGGTCCAACTCATTAATACGTCTGTTTGCTACAAAAAATTGCAGCCGCTAGTACTAGTACTAGTGCAACCGCGGAAAGTGAAACTATTACCTGTCAAGGAAACGGTAGTGCCGGAAGAAATGGATACCCACTAATTGTAACAGATTGCTCATGTTATTACCAGGTTTGATGGATGAGTGGAAATCTTCTGTACTGGAAATCGATCCAGTGTTCAAATTTCATATTTTTATGGTTTTCCGAAGTCCTTCCTTCATAGTGTTAAAAGGCTCAGTCATTCAGTTTTTTCTTCTAATGGCATTACGCCTGGTGGACGTTGAGGTCATTAGAGGAGGGAAAGGATTGCGGACAGGGAACGGGAAGAAACTCGATGATGGCTTTCTGTAGGAATATGTGACAGCCACACAAATTCAGAGAGTACTAGTTTTAATGTCTGGTCATCCTCTAAATATAACCTCATAGTTCTTAGTTTTCTTCTACACTGTTGGAGGACCACATTTTGAATACAACGTCATTGAGAACAGTAGTGAACCAGTAGATTCAGACGAAAGTTGAAAGTTGATTTTATCTTAGGAATGGGTACTAGTAATCGAGCATTTTATGGTGGCTTAAAATCAATTCGTTTGTTCAATACGCAATCTTATTCCCAGACTAAATGCAAACGCAAAAGATTTCTGCGTCATAATGTGTGTGTGTGCGTTTATGTGCGTGCGAGTGCGTTTGTGTGCGTGCGAGTGCATTTGTGTGAGTATGAGTGTGTGCGTGTGTGTGTGTGTGTGTGTGTGTGTGTGTGTGTGTGTGTGTGCGTGCGCGTCTGTGTGTGTGGGCTCTTTGTGTGTGTGTGTGTGTTTTGTGTGTGTGTGCGTAGTGTGTGTGCTTTTGTGTGTGTGTGTGTGAGTGTGCGCGCGCGCTTGTGTGCGCGTTAGTGTGTGTGCGTGTGTTTGTGTGTGTGTGTGTTTACGCGTTTGTGTGTGTGCGTGTGTGTGTGTGTGTGTGTGTGTGTTTACGCGTTTGTGTGTGTGCGTTTGTGTGTGTGCGTTTGTGTGTGTGCGTTTGTGTGTGTGCTTGTGTGTGTGTGTGTGTATGTATGTATGCGTTTATTCTTGCATAAAAGACTCTCTGCCAAATGACACCTAACACATTTCATTTATTTGCAAGACTTCTTAAGAAGACCTCATATAAGACCCTTCTTAAACCAAATTGTATGTCGTGTATTGACTGTACGTATCAGCTTTCTGAAATCAACACCCTGCAGAACGATTGTCCAGGAAACAGACATTTTACAAACCTATTTCTGTATTTTCGGTTTTGAAAAAGTGTTTCATAAGTTGAAGGTTATTTTAGTGCATAGAATCTTGTGGC
The DNA here is from genome assembly GCA_031002005.1 of Vandiemenella viatica. NCBI lineage: Eukaryota > Metazoa > Arthropoda > Insecta > Orthoptera > Morabidae > Vandiemenella > Vandiemenella viatica. The sequence goes on from CM061914.1 coordinate 80,984,460, forward strand.
GAACATGGGCGCCGGCAGGATTGCTTCTAGGGGGTGCACCAGGGCTGCATTGGTGCCCCCCCCCCCTATCGGCACAAAAATTTCCGGGCTGGGCGACCTTTTTTTTAGCTCTACTACTGCCCAGACGGCGACCCGGGATGTCAGGGGGGTGCAAGTGCACCCCCTTGCACCCCCCTCCCGGCGCCCATGGTGGCGAATCTGCGATTTCTTACCAAGACAGAAACATATCGTTGCCTTATCCGAAAAAAATCTTCAGCTCTTATAGTCTATAGTGACATGGAGTTTGTAGGATCACCATTGCACCTCACCCCTGACCGCCTCATCAACGCTAGGATCCGTCTTCGTGTTCGTGAATTAGTGAGTCCCGTTTACGCGGGGTTCGTTCCAGCCCAGCCGAGATGTGCAGCTTTTGGCATATGCTTCACTGCGTCGTCTAGCTCGTGGAGCCGAATGTATGAGGAGTCTTCTTCAGCCAGCATCTTCTATGTGACACGTAGTTACAGGGATTATAGGTCTGGTCAACGGGCTTACCCGACCTCGCGGTCATCATGCCCTCACAGAACACCCCCGCCCTCCCCCCATATACCAACCAGCCAACTCTTTCACCACCGCAGGGACGAATCCTTCGGAACTACCCGCCATTACAGCGGGGATGGTGAGCAAGGCGCGTTTCGCCACCCATTAAGGGTGCCCACGGGGAGCAGCGCGGAGTCAGCGCCAGCCCCGACCAGGCCGAAGACCCTTCCAAAACCTGGCCGTGTAGCTTAAGCATTCCCACGTGCGCCGCAGCAAGCCGAGCAAGAACGTGCGAGATTGCCCTTTGCGCACTCCTCCCAGCAACCGACCACCAGCACAGAGCCGCCAGCAGGCCTCAGGACCACGCGTTACGGGGCAAGCACAACAACCAGCAGCATAATGCGTCTCTGAAGGGCACGGATTCTCACACTCTACGTGACAGGTGTAATAGGCCGTAGCTGATATTCGTTTGAGAGGTTACTCACCTGTAAACGAAGGGCCCGACTTCTTGCAGACGCGGCTTCTCGCCATTGTTGAGGAAGCCGTCGGGGTTGGTAACGTTGAAGATATAGACCTTCGTAAGTCGGATGACTCCCGGCTTCTGCCAGTAGTGGTAGCTCAGGGTACCATTCCACAATCGTAAGTGCTGCAAAAGGAATACTCACAATGTAGGTCCCGAAAGGAAGACAACAAACACACACATATGTAAAATCGATAAATTAATCATTTGGGTGGGAGAATGACCACCGCTTACCAAAGTTAAAGAATGTTGCGGCGTTGAAACTCAAATATACACGTACACACATAGAGCGTTGAAATATTGGGCTTGTATACCTTCCTTAACAGACTGCCAGACTCAACCATGCAGCTACCTCACTCTATCGCTCTATTGAAGAAGATATATAAGCTCCAAAATTTCAACGTTGTATGTGTGTGCGTGTATATCTGTTTTATATATATATATAAATTAGAGAGCTTTACCTCTCATAAATTCAAAACGTCAGTGAAAATTAATATTTAACCTGCTCAGTTTAAACAAATGAAACGATATATTTTGATAAATGATCCTCAGTTGGGTAAGAAATATTCATGGTTTGTTAGTGATAGGTATGGGAGAATTGCATGTATTGAAGAGGGTAATGAGAGGTTGTAAGAGAACTGAACAACGAGAAAGATACAGAAACTGAAGGCAGTACAAAGAAAGACCACTAGATTCATTCAAAAAAAAAAAAAATATATATATATATATAAACGGATTGGGTTGGGAGTCACTAAAAGGCAGAAAGTGGCTTTAGTATGTTTTAGGCGTATATAAATATTCGACGAAGAATTATGACCATACCCGTAAAGCAACTGTTGCCTTCAGGAACGGGAATGGGAGATTCAAAACCTTTATTAATGGGCGACGGAATCAGGAACTAGAGTAAGTTTCCTAGAGAAGTTCTATGCTTATTATTCTAAATAATTTAACTGTATACAAGTGAGTAACATAAACTAGGAAACTAGTACTGGCCGAAGATTCTAAATAATTAAAGAAATTAAGGTAAACACCTGCATACAATATAAACAAACGTATAAGTAATTTGCTGCCGAGCATAAGTTAAAACGATATTATTAACGGTAATAAACAATGATGAAACAGTTCCTGCGAAAATAGGCTGCATTACCGTACTCAAATAAATTCATTTATTTGAAAAACAGGGTCATATGCGCGTTTTCAGTGACAAGAACAAGCAAATTAACATATTAGTGGTAGACAAAGGCCGAAAGTAAGACGACTATAATTCAATACAAAGATGAGAATATACGAAGCAAATAACTGAATACGTAAGTTGTAAGTGGTATGTTGCGATTTACAGATTAGCTCAGGACAGGTAGAGCCAACCGAGGGAATGAAGAAACTGAACAATGTTTGAAAGTTTAGAGTAGTTAGGAAACATCCTACCTGGATCGAAAATTAAACATGAATTATAGGGGTTTATATTCAGAATGAATGAAATTGAAATATTCAAGGATGAATTGGACTGTTGATGACCTTAGTAATGACTAGTTTTAAACTCTAAGATCGTAAGAAGAATCAATTTACAGTACTTGTCAAGATATAGCAGAGAAAAACAGGTAAATAAAAAAGTTCCTGAAAGCAATATAAAATTTTATACGATCCATTACTGCATAAACTCTCACTGATGTCTTATGCTATGTACTGTTAGAAATACTGAGGTAAGATTCCCTTATCCAGCACCTAGGTTATCTGCTGCTGCCTATAATTTCAAGAAATTTAAGAGTGTATTCTGACTCAAAATCTCGGGATATTTTGTTAAACTTCCTCGCTATTACGGTAGATCCAACAGTTATTTTGTGTCCTTAGTGTAGTCGTAGTTGCTCAATGCTTGATCTCTCACTTTTTTGTTGGATGGGATATCATTGTTGGAGTTAATTTTTTGGATCAGACGTTTCCAAATAATTATCTCAGATATGAAGGAAACTACAGAATTTTTTCAACTTTACGCAACTTACAGCAAGAAGTTAAAACTTTGGACCAGCGAACTTCCAGTTCTATTTCCATGATACAGCCATCCTGATCGCGCCTTTTTGTTACTTCTTTTACTTACTCATCCAATTAAATGGCACAACTGGAAATTTACTTATTGTTATAGTATCTATGTTGGATAGAAGATTATTTTTTTCCTAAAAAAAAGAGATTAGTTACGCTCAAGAGATTAGTAGCAAAGCGACCGTACTTCCCCGACCGTGGTTTCTAAGCTCTTGGGAGATACGCCCCGGTGGCGTGATGCGCAGATGAATGATAGGAGCGTCATGTTCTGTGCTTCCCGCCGCCACTGGAGCCTCTGCAGGTGACCTCGGCAGTGCTGGTAATTGATCTCTGGTTCGTGCAGGACTCCAAACCACAGTCTGCCAGCAAGCACTCCTCAGCGACTCACATCAGCAATTAGACGGCAGCGGTGTATCATCTAGTGGGCTTTTCACCGGGGGTTTTCTCTGATGTTCCCCGGCTAAGAATTAGTCTTGCACAACTCTTGAAGATGATACGATCCGTGTAAATCTTCCATTACCTTACGTATTCCAAAAGATAACAAATACATTTCGTGTGTTTAGATTTGGCGCCATGTCGTGGCTCAACCTAACCCGGTAATAATAATGTACAATGGGGATCTACGCTTTGAGTGTTTTTTTAGGGGGGAAGGGGGGGGGGTTAACGCTTGTCGATGTCGAGGTCATTAGAGCTGGTAGAGAATTGGGGAACATTCCGGCATTAATTCTAGCAAAGCCGGATATAAAGATTACCCCTCCAGAAAAACACAATTGTTTAGTATGGATCCTAAGTCAGTCAATGCAGGATATATTGCAGAAGACTTCCCAGAATTTGGAAGAATACCTGACAATGCTCAAAATAAAACAATGGAGCCTAAAGAAAACTGCGAAATATAAAATTAAGTTCGGGGGCTATCTGGATGAGATACTCAAAGACAAAAAGAACACCAGCTAAAGTTTCTCGACCAATTAATGACAAGGAAAGGGCTGCAGTTTGTTGATTCGCCATGACATCGGAAGAGGGAGAGAAACAAGAGATGACCAGCGGATGAAGGTTTTGGTTTCCCGTTAGTTCGAGACGCCTGTTCGGGCTTGGTGGACATTGGTTAAGAATAATGGTGGTGTGTGTTTATAACGAAAAGGGGGATGAACTGTTGTTGTTAATTTCTCGATTAAGTGTTTATGCTGGTTTTCATGTGTATGTTTTAATAAAGTTTAGTTGAAAAAAAAATTACGTGATCGATGTCAATGTTTCGCCTGTTGATCGTAGGGTGTTCGCGATAAGATTTACGTAATGGCGGACTAGTTATATCAAGCGTAAAACACGCACAATGGTGAATATCGCTGATTATTGCCAGTAGTGGAGCTAAAAAAAAAAAGTCGCAGTTATTTGTTAAGGGGGTTCGTCAATGCCTGGGAAATTTTATAGGGGGTACGTGGAGATAAAAGTTTGAGAAATACTGATCTAGGTAAATCACGGAAAGCCGAAATCTGGCTGGTCGGACGCGGGATTCGAACCCTGATTCTTCTAAATGTTACTCCAAGTGATTACCACTCGTCTACTAGCTTCGGTGTCGTTCTCGACTCATATTTTGACATCTTTTTTCTGAGAATTTTGAATACACAAGATAAGAGTGCATTTGTGACATAATCATTAACTTCCCCAATCATTTTTTTATTATTACTAGCTGGTACCCACGACTTCAGTTCGATGATTGTAAAGAATTCATATTGACAGGCATAGACATCTAACCACCATAGTGCACGATGGGAGACTCGATACTATTACCACACACAAATATCAGTCTTCTGAGCTATGTAGTTCCGGCAGCAAGGTAAAATTTACGGATACACACAAGTCTTTGGATGAAATACGAAAATATTCATGATCGACCAATTTCAAACACCATATCTCACACACTCCCACAGTTACCGAATTTCGGCCAACGTTGTGATCGATGGGAGACTCTGTGTTACTACCACACACAAACGCCAGTGATCTGCGATTGATAGTTTTCACTTAAAAGTGATACACCATGACACTTTTGTCTTTGGCAGAAGTATGAAATTGCCACAGGTCGACCACTTTCAACCCCCATTTCTCCCACACCCCCATAGATACCGACATCTAACAACCATAGTGCACTACATGAGATACGATTCTACTACCAAACACCAACACCAATGCTCTATGCTATGTAGTTGTGGCAGAAAAGTGACATATGCGGAGACAGTCAAAATGCGAAAATATCCTTGGTCGGCCACTTACAACCACCATATCTACCACAGTACCACAGTTTCTGAAATTCGGCCGCTGTTGTGATCGAAAGGTGACTCTGTGCTACTACTACACACTAAACGCCAGTTATCTGTGATCTATAGTTTTCGCTGAAAAGTGATACACCATGACACTTTTGTCTTTGGCACAAGTATGAAATTGCCACAGGTCGACCACTTTCAACCCCCATATCTCCCACACCCCCATAGCTACCGACATCTAACAACCATAGTGCACGACAGGAAAGACGATTCTACTACCACACACAAACACCAAAGTTCTAATGTTATGTAGTTGTGGCAGGAGAAGAGAAGTATACGGAGATACTGAATTTTTGGTCGAAATATGAAACGACCTGCACTGACCAACTTTAATCATTATATCTCCCACATCCCCACAGCTATCGGCATTCGGCCAACGTTGTGCATGACAGGAAACTCCATGCTACTTCCACCCACAAACATCAGTGATCTGTGCTAGGTAGTGGTGGCTGAAAAGTGAAATATAGGAAAAAACACGTCTATTTTTATATATATATATAAGATAAGATTATAATGTATATTTTTATGAGTGTTTTATTAGACGTAAGTATTCTGTATTAATGTTTGTTACTTAATTTGTATTTAATGTAGGGTTTCCTCAGCTTTGTATTATGTGTAGTAATCATATGGAGCTTAGTGTTTTTGTACTAACACATATCTTCAACCCTGACGAGCTATCTCCCCGGCCGCAGTGTTGGTTTGGGCGGAGGAGTTTTTTGATTTTTTTTATGAAGGCGCACGGTCGAAGCTGAGAGTCGCTGTGTGGTGTCGCTAAGAGACGGGTGTATGCTGTCAGAGCAGCCCTATAATGTATAGAAATGTGTTAGTGAAAAATAGTAATTAAAAGTTACGATATATCAAGCAGAACAATTCTTTTATTTACGTAGTATAGACATATTCCAAATTCCGAGCTGAGGGCTTGCAGGTGTAAAAAGAGGTAAATGTGGGCCGACCTGAAGATTACACGCCGATGATTCGACAAGAATTACCCGTAGCAGCTAGTACATTGAGGAAGTTATTTATGGCTTTATTGGTCACAGCAACACTCCCCCAACCCCTTTGCCTTCAGTCTTCGGCTGGTTTTATGCAATCCTCAATCTCTTCCTCTCCCGAGCTAATATCTTTGTCTCAACTTACACATCACAGCATAACGTCCTTAATTGTCTGTTTCGTGTATTATAATTTTTGTCTTTTACTACAGTTCATCGTTTAAAATGTTCTCATTACCAATAAACCAAAAAGTTCACTATTTTTCACAGGCAAAATTAAAATTTAACGAACAGACATGCATACTGCCAGCGAATATTTCGAGTCGTTTGAACTGCTTTATCATTTATGCAGCCCAATAAATTTACTGTGGACTGCTTGATTTCTTACAGATAAGTATGCAAAAATTGCGAGTGCCGCTTGGATGTACAGCCTAATGTGTGGATTCTGCTGAGCTGGTTGGATGGGAATGGTAATAGTTCAAGTAATAACCAGTACTCTGTCTTTAAGGAGACGTTCTATAGGATGGGATAAAGAAATTAGCTCTCTACTAACAGATAAAACGAAAGTCTGCTTAGTGCAGTGTATTGACTAAACAGTTTTACCTTGAGGATGAGGTAGTCTGCCCAGGGTATCGTGGACAGGATTATACCCAGCACCAGGGTGAAGATACCCACCGCGATGACAGCCAGGCGACCTGAAACAAGTAGATAGCGTGACTTCAGAGCAGTTGTTGTGGGACACTTGTTGCTACGTTATTTGACAGTGAAGTAACATCTGTATCACTAATCTCGAAAATATATTCCACAATACAGATTAGTTTTTTTTTTTAAATTTTCAATCATATTTTCTGTTATTCTGCATACATCATAAACATAAATCATCTTTTACACTTTTTTATAGATACTTCTGTTTGGAACATGTTTGATTTGAATTCACAAACGAAATTATGAAACACTCATAAAAAAAATTACGAGTTGGTTAATCTATGCGTAAAATTTAAAATATCAGACGTTTAAGTATTCATTTTCATTTATTATCTATTACACATGATGGTATCGCATATTCATCTTTAAACGAAAAAATTCATGTTCATGTTGCAAGGGGCTTTACATAATTATCCAATATTGCTTGATGCGTTAAAGAGGAAATATCTTAAGTTACTCAAACAGTCTTTTCCTCGCTATCTGAATAAATTTTCTATCGCATTTAGACCATAGTAAACAAGTGTTGAAATAACTAACAAAGTGAATTCAGCGATATTTTGAGTGATAATATAAGTTTTAAGCTATTTATTTAATTTGTTATGAAATTTATTATTTTTGAAGATAGGAATTAATCCGATTTCACTTTGCTGTGTCAGTTTGGATACATAATGTAATAACTTTTATTTCGACATCTCGTCAAGTATTGAAAAAGTCCATGAAAAACTTATCTGTAACTAGTAAATAAGTAACCATTAACAATAGCTTTAAAATAAATGACAAACTCGTAAGCAGTGGTGGTGTACTATACTGTACATAATATCAGATTGTTATAATCAAATGTTAAATCAGTAATATCGTTAATAATTTTTTAGTTAATCGTCCATTATTTGTGTTTACACTCTAACGAGAATCTGATAGTTATTTAATGGAACAGTTTCCTAGTGCCAACCTTTTTATTTAAGAACGCTATTCACTCACAAATTTGTAAATTAATCCCATTTTATTGCTCTTGACGAGGTTTCTGTATAACAGAAGAAGAATTTTTTTCTTTAAATCGTCCAGATCTACCGCCGGAGTCATCAGTGAAAGAAATAAGAATATTCATATGTATCTATTACATCACACACAGAAATTACACAAAACAAGTTACTAATTTCATGGAGTTTCGAGTTAAACATCTTTTAATACACATATCCTTCCTAATTTTCTCAGTCTCGTTAAAAGTATAACACTCTTTAAATTCGGAAGCATGAATATTTGCCATAATTATTTACCATATTTCATGCCATGTTATTGTTCATAGTCTCCCATGTATAATGTAGATATATTTGTTAGTCTCTTCCTGAGATAAATAACGAGAAATAATTGTACTCCTTTCATAAATCGATTTATATAAGTCTATAGTAGTCTCGACCATATTTGTGAAAGTTTCTTTTTAGCGTTTCCAATTTCATACGACGTAATTAAAAAATGTCGAGGACAGAAGCTTGAAGCGAAAAAATATTTCGATAATTGGGCTAATGCTGTATTATACATCATTTAAAGTCGTTTCACCTCATGTCATAAACCGGATGTTTGGCTAAGAATCTTACTACACGGCCGATATCCAACAGTTCTCATGAAATCTAAAATTATATTAATGACTGGATATTGTGGGCCATTTCCTCAAATGCAGGTTAATCAATTTTTTATAAAGGTGAATAACACGCCAATGCAATTGAATTTTGTTTTATTTTGGTGTCGTACGCGTTTCGCTCTATTTCAAGAGCATCATCAGCGACATATGTTACTTTTTACTTTTTTCTCATGATCATACACAGAGAAGCTAACCCTGATCATGAGAAAAAAGTAAAAAGTAACATATGTCGCTGATGATGCTCTTGAAATAGAGCGAAACGCGTACGACACCAAAATAAAACAAAATTCAATTGCATTGGCGTGTTATTCACCTTTATAAAAAATTGATAAAATTATATTGGTTATTAATATGATGAAAGTTTTAGAAACTTTTGTAAATAAGAAAATTGAAGTTTTGTCATAATTCTGAGATTCATCAAACTATGACACAATTTTTTGAAAGCTATATTTTTGTAATATTATAGGGTGTTTATAAACTTAAAATATTTATTTAAAAAAATAGATTGTTCTATGTTCAAAACAATACACATTCTTCCCTGATTGTTTGTTCGCCTGTTTGATCCGGTATCATGCAAAAAATGTTAATAGATTTTGATGAGATTTTCGTTGGCTAGATCTTAATGTCTTGCTTAAAATATAGTGTATGTATTATCATGCAACATCAATTGCGAAAATCGTTTTAAAGTCAACAGAAAGTTGATAAAAAGTTTGAACTTTCCGAAAATACCAGCTGTCTGAAGTATGTTTTAAAATAAACGTAACAGATATTAACACTTTAACCAAAAATAAACTTGTGATTGCTTATAACGTTTTTGTTTATAGTTAGAAATTCCGGTTCCTTTATAGATGGCATTACGTGTAACTTATGCATGGTACAGTTTTTCTTCTTCTTTTTTTCTTCATGCTACGTCGACGTCGGGGTCATTAGAGGCGAGAAACGACGGTGAAAAGGAACGAGAAGGAATTCTGTTTTCGTCTTTAGAGAGAACCATACTGACATTCGCATGGATTGACTTGGGGAAACCATGTAAAACCTAAATCTCGATGGCTGGAATGGAATTCGAACTGGCGTCCTCATGAATGCGAGGCGAGAGCTTAATCGCTCATCAACACACTTGCTGTTACAGTTTTTTTGAGACGAAGTTTTCTGAAAATAACAAGGGTTTGGAGTACAAGTTTAAAAGAATTTGGAATATATTTAAATTATCAGGAAATAGAAACACATTTCTAGCACTTATTTACATATACTTAGTTCCAGTGTTTCTCCAATAGACCTGATAAATGTGGTCGAAGTCGAAGGTAAACTCTCGTATAACTAAATTTTTACAGCTGTATTTTAAATTCAGCAGTTTTGCTTATGGCATTCAGACTGAGCGACGGACGTAATAGAATCACTAAGTTGCTCACCTTGAAAATTCTTTTTGCAACTAACCTGAGTCACGAATTACGGGGAACCAAATATTGAATGTTGACCGCTGGAATTACATCGCTTTGTTTGAGATCCTTGACCGACACAAAACGAAAGACTCACGCTCAACCGAGACCTCCTTCGAACACACATTCACCGCTATTTGTGCTTAAGCGGTCTTTCCCCTGTTGTTTTCTGCTCCTAATAGCGCCTCGCAACATTAATCACATACGTGGCGCCGACGACGGAACGCTTCTATTCAGTCGTAAAGTGGAGAAGTGGGACAAACCTCGTGTGGCCATTTCTACCGAGGACACGAAGTTGCGACATTATAATACCAGCGGAACTGAATAGTAACCAGCAGCATACACTTCTATAATCTTCTCGTTCAATCTGACCTTTACAACTTAATTTATGTTTTTTTTTTTAATTGCAATGGAGCCTTGGCTGATACATGGGCGCACTTAGAATTCCTCGGAGCAATAACATGGTCACCCGAGAAATGCGGTGCACCTTTTATTGTGCTTTGACAAAACTTCGGGAAGACTTTGCGCTTATTCCTGGGTTGGAACTACAAGTCCAATTTTGTATGGTTTGCAAATATAAGAAAAATAGCTAGCCCGTCTGAAAATTTCGTGAATAATATGCACTGAAGAAACTGGTATAGGTATCCGTATGCAAGCACAGAGATATGTAAACACAGAGAGTACGGCGCTGCGGTCGGCAACGCCTATATAAGTCAACAGGAGTCTGGCGCAAGCGTTAGATCGGTTACTGCTGCTACAATGGTAGGTTATCACGATTTAAGTGAGTTTGAACGTTGTGTTATAGTCGGCGCACGAGAGATGGGACACAGCTTCTACGAGGTAGCGATGAGGTGGGGATTTTCCCGTACGACCATTTCACGAGTGCACCGTGAATATCGGGAATCCGGTAAAACATCAAATCTCCTGCCGGGAAAAGATCCTGCAAGAAAGGAACCAACGACGACTGAACAGAATCGTTCAACGTGACAAAAGTGCAACCCTTCCGCAAATTGCTGTGGGTTTCAATGCTGGGTCATCAACAAGTGTCAGCGAAACATCATCGATATGGACTTTCGGAGCCGAAGGCCCACTCGTGCACCCTTGCAGAGTGCACGACACAAAGCTTTACGACTTGCCTGTGCACGTCAACACCGACATTGGACTGTTGATGTTTGGAAACATGTTGCCTGGTGTGACGAGTCTCGTTTCCAATTGTATCGAGCGGATGGACGTGTACGGGTATGGAGACAACCTCATGAATGTATGGACCCTGCATGTCAGCAAGGGACTGTTCAAACTGTTGGATGCTGTGTAATGGTGTGGGGCGTGTGCTGTTGGAGTGACATGGGACCCCATGATACGTCTAGATACGATTCGAACAAGTGACATGTACGTACGCTTCCTGGCTGATCACCTGGATCCATTCATGTCCATTGTGCATTCCGACGGACTTGGACAATTCCACAATTCCAGCAGAACAATGCGACACCCCATACGTACAGAATTGCTACAGAGTGGATTCAAGAATACTCTTCTGATTTTAAACACCTCCGCTGGGCACAAGACATGAACATTATTAAGCATATCTGGGATGCCTTGCAACGAGCCGTTCGGAAGAGATCTCCACCCCCTCGTACTATTACGGATTTATGGACAGCCCTGCAGGATGCATGGTGTCAATTCCCTCCAGCAGTACCACCTCTGCCTCTGCCTGAAGATTGGTTTCAACCTCCCGCTTGCTATTAAAGGTACGAAGGCAAGTTCCTTGCTTCCTTTCTTAAGCTTAGCTGATAGTCCTACCGGATAAAGAGAATTTAGAGTTTAATGTGAAAAACGAATCGCGGAAGTTTTCTGGTGTACTTCATATTAAACGACGGCAGTGCCAGAGGTGAAGGTCGCGTTGAGGGCCTATAAAAATCGGCACCAACGCAAGGATTCGAACCAAGGACCTTTTTAACCGCAGTCAGGTGCCTTAACCAATGAGTCACCAGGGCACCCTCCGGCCAAGTACCGATGGTAAAATTTTCTTCCTTAACCCACACATATCGCTATACGGCAACGTCCTGAGCGAATTTGGCGGGTTGTAGTAGAAATGCCATTAAAGACAAACTTCATATGTAGTATGAATGGAAAGAACTAGAACAAGCGACGGGAATATGTTGTAGAGCGAATAATGATAAAATGTTATAAAAGTCACACTACCATTAACGATACACCATTATAGTATCAAACTACTGACATAAGATTCGAAAAATTTGTATTTTTTTTTTCTTTTCTATGGTGCACAAAATTTTATTTAAATTGCTCTTTATTGATGAGACACTGAAAGAAATAAGTATAGATGTTCTTGAGTTGTAATTCAGTTGATGGAATAAACGATATTGCTATCACAAAGAGAGAGAGAGAGAAACACGGGAAACTGGTAGATGAAATATAAGATAAAATTTCGATACCTACGAGATTAGTTAAATTTTGAAAAAGGTGATGAATTGTAAATAAAATATCAGAATACAGGGAAAATTCTGAAATAAATTTGTTAAAACCATACGCACAACAGCAAAACAACATGAGATTTAGTTGAAGCTTGGTAATTAGCAAGCCAAGGAAAGAAAAAATAATATTTGGAAATATTGCGACATTTAGATGACCTTATAAAGATACAGAATTAACAGGTTTGAGAATTTACTAGTGAGGAGTGTAGTTGATGATCGAATCACACAAAAATATGTGTACCATAGCATATCACTTGCTATGAGATTCTAGACTGATTGTTTGGCTATTCAGGGTATGATGGGTGGGAAAATACATAGAGGATACTATGATAGGACAGACTATCAACGATGTATGTCAAAACAGAAATAAGCAGACGAAGAGATTGCCTCAGGATGGGAAAAACTAGAGGATTGCATCAAACCAGATGAGAGACAGTTTGCGAAATGCAGGAAAATGTCCAATTTAATGATCTTAGCAAAGAGCAAATACCAGGAATAAATGACTCTGATAGAAGAATAAAGTCTATAAAAAGTTTAATGAAGTCTCGTCGCTTCCTCCTTGAAAGGAAAGGAGCAAATAGATTTCGCGGAGCTGTCACAGGCGACTTCTGACTCAAGGCACTATGGTGGCAATCATAACAACTGTTAGCTCCGACCTCGATGGGTGAGCGATAATGCTCTGCCCTGGCATTGGAAAGGACGTGGGTTCAAGTACCCGTCCTGGCATCCAGATTTCGGTTTTTTCTTGGTTTCTCGAAATCACTTCAGGTGAACTGAAAAATGTTTCTTTGAAAGGGCCATGACCGAATTCCTACCAGTTCCTCGTTGCTAGTCCTCTCCCATCTCTAATGACCTTCACGTTGACGAGACGAAAAACAATAAGAGAAAGAACTAACGGAGAATGTTGTTATAACTAAATCCTTGTACAGATAGTAGGGAAAGGGTTCAAAATCCTTCACCTGTTGGAAAGAGTGATGAGGGGATGCATTAGAGAAGTAAGGGAACAGGGACACCAAACTTTGGTCAGACCACTGCTGGAGTATGGTGGTTTAGTTTGGGATCCACATTTTGGGTATCAAATACAGGAGTTGGAGAGGGTGCAAAGGAGGGCTGCCAGATTTGTCTTTGAAAATTACCGCCGAACACAGTCGGTAACTAATATGATAAAGAAGCTGGAGTGGGATTCATTGTAAGATAGAAGGAGGGTGAAGAGAGTCATTGGAATGTACAAGGCCTGTACTGGTGATGAAGCGTGGAAAGATATTGGTGGGAAAATTAAGAGAGGTGTTTGGAAGGGTAAGGTTGATCATGACCACAAGCTGACACTTGATTTCAGGTATAAGGGTGTGGGAAAATTTCCTTTCGTATGAAAGGGTTTGACGGACTGGAATAAATTTCCAAGAGAAGTGATGAATAATTTACCGGAAACACTGAAGGAATTGAAAGTAAAAATTAGTGGAGGGCAAAAGTGGGTTGGAAGAGGAAAGGAGAAAGGGGGTGTGTGTATGGAGATTGCCACCGGAGCGGGCGCTCCATCGCAATTTTATCAATTATTATTATTATTAGTATTAACTGAATCCTGTTCCTTCAGAATTGTGGACAAGCGCTGTGATTATTTCTAGTCATTGTGGAATCTTCAGATAACAGATTTAAATAATTATTCACTGTGTCTCGATATTATCAACGTACAGTAGAATGGCTGGTACATATAGTACAGCCTTAAATAGTTAAAGATGAAATACTTACGCACTTGATGTTTGAGGATTAACATGTGTTACAATAGGTAGTGTCTTCTGAAATTAGCTAAAACCATAAGGTATTTCTAAGACGTTTAATCGCTTTATTTCACCATTTGATTTTAATATCTATTGATTGATGGTGAAACCGTTATTTAATAGTGAACATAATGATTTACTGTGGAGAATAGTTGTACTGTTTATTTTAACAGAATTTTCACTCTTGATATATTTTCTAAGACTGACTTCTAAGGATTAGCTTATTCCCAAATGTTGCAGCTAGCTAAGTAATAAGACTATTTGCGACAATACTTGAACGATCATCATAAAAAAATAATTTTGTTTTAAAAATATTCTGCATCTGAAAATCCGATTGGATACAATGGTTTGAGTTTATTTGTATTCTTGTACGGAGTTATTAGTTCGGAGCTAATGAAAGGGGCAGGTTTTTTGCGGTTGTCTTTCGATGGCGCCAGTTTTTGCTTGTAATTCAGCATGCTACAAAATTGTCTGGTACAAGAAATTAGCATGCAGATCTTCTTCACCAGATAAGCGGGTGGGCGGTGAGAACTTGGACACGGATTGGTAACTGAGATAATGACTGTTAACTTCTTTGCCTCACTCAACTCTGACGTCTGCGATTCAGACAAAAACAGAGCAATAAATTTCTCAGACACATTAATGTCACGCCAGATGCATTATCCATTTGTCGTCTACATTTCAGTTTTAGTTGTATGTTATTACTCTATTTGCAAAGAAGACTTTTTATAAACTGTAAGAGTTTCTCGTCTTTCACGTTCCCAAACTCTGATTCTGACGAAATATTCCTGGGAAAGCACAGGAAAATTTCAGACGTTTAGAATTTTGTCTTATCAGTTTACATACATTTTACTTTTCTTGAGCTCAAACTTCATGCTGCGCTGATTTCGGTAAAATGAAATAGAATTCTGCTCTAAACGCATCAAACTGCTGGATGGAGTGTAATGTAGGCTATTGTGACACATCGTTCTCTTTTTGCAGAGGTATTTTACAGATTGAAGAGGGTGAAACGTTCGTAGCAAGATTCATCTTTCGATCTTTCAGTCCTTAGGGTTGGCTTGTTAAATAGACTAACCTAAAGACAGTAAAATACGACGGAAGCGAATGGAAAGGATATGAAATATAGCATAGCGTAATAAAATACTACCTTCAGTATCGTACAACAACATGGTGTTTTGAAAAAGAAAAAAAATGATTTGGAAGTGAAATTCCAAGACATACCGATCTATTTTCTTGTAACATGATTATTTTGACTGTTGTCATTTGTTCATGGTTGGCAAGCTGCGATAATCGTTCTGTAAGAGCGATAAAACAGCAGGAAGGAACAGAAAACACATTTAAATGATTAATGAGTTTCAGAAGGCTGTACTTGCATGTCCATGTTGTATCGCCAGCCAAATAAATCTTTTCGAGGTTAAGAGGTGCCAGGAAATGTTCTTGTAAGGATTTTTGAGGCAGTGTAATGAGATGCTAGCTCAGGGTTACTATAGAAAACGGATGTGTGGTCAACCTGTTGCCATTTATCTTTACAATGCGGCATCGCAATAACTTTTATGAATATTGTCCAAGTTTTCATATTGATAACAACAAGGCAACAGGTGCAGTGGAAGAGTACTTGACACAAATACATTATTAGAAGATCTTCAATAATGGTTCATGTTTCTCTGCTAATCGAGTTGTAACTCATTCTTTCAATTAAGAGATTCCTCTTAAGAGATTCTCTGAAAGTTTCCAGTGAAAAGAAGCGGGTTCAAATCCCCGTCCGGCAATCCAGAACTGGGTTTTCCATGATTTCCCAAAATCACTCCACACAAATTCCAGAATAATTCCTTCAAAAGACCATGGCCGCATTCTTCCCCCTACATTGACACCTACCCTCCCGTGGCGCTAATAACCTCGACGTTGACGAGCTGTTAACAACGAAACAACAAAAGACACTAAAACAACAAACGCCGTAGTTATTACAATTCTTGTAAGAACCTAATTACTGCTGCTTCCTTCTTTAGAATGACTGTAGTGTGAAATGTGGGGAAAAGATGAACACACTGTATGCTCCAAGCAATGAAAGAATACTGGCTTGGGAGAAGAGATTACAACAAGGGTTCGAGTGGATCAAGCCAAAAGAAGGTCTACCACCTGGGTCTGAACAATCATGGCCCATATGGAAGTCGCTAAACAGGCTTCGAGTTGGAGTTGGCCGCTGCAAAGATACACTTGCCACTTGGGGATACCTGGGAGAACAGCCAGATACCACATGTTCGTGCGGGGAGAGAGAAACCATGGTACATTTGCTGTCTTGTCCACAAATCGGAATAAATGTATCTCAATTTGTCCTACAATCAGCTACTGAAAAAGCCATCGCATTGGCAGAAAAACTACCACATATCTGATGAAGATCCGAGAAGAAAGGAAGAAGAAGAAGATAATTGGTTATCTAATTGCATTTGTCAACCTAATAGTACCGATGTTTCAGTATACATATTATTCAACCAAATCGTGATGGCCTACTATGCTAACAAAAATACGAAGGCAAAGGAATTGAATAGACGCAGTAGTGATATACGCACGAATTACAGCGATCTTCATTAAGAGTCACAAAAGTAGCACCAGTTAAACTTTCAGTGACAAAATTTGAAGCTACCAGCATCTTAGGAGTTCTGAGATGTTAACATGATATTATAACAACAAAATCACGTGATGTAACGAATATTAGTCAGCTTAGGTCAGCAAATCGGAAATTATCGTCCCCTTCCTTTGGATTTCGTTGTTATTACCCACTGCGTTGCGTCACTGTTATACTGTCCAGCGCCTGACTAAGGGGTAGCTGCTTCGATTCCTGATGGCGAAAGAAATGTTTTCCATTTAGGACCTGGTTAGCGGGGATGAACGGGTATGGTGCACGATACTAAGCACCAGTTTGCGTACCAAAATTTTGGGTTAAACATCTCCGTAGTTTGTATGGAGGAGGGTGTAGGACAGTATTGGTTGTGATTCGTCCGTCCGTCGAAAGGGGCATGAAACTTAAAAGTTTTTGATGTCTTCCGTAACAGCAGACATGGATAGGCCAGCACTAGGTTTTGACCCAATTTCTGTTACCGTCTTGAAATAAACAACAGATTCGATTGTGAGAGTCCCTGTTTATTGCGATATGGATTATGGAAATGGCAGTTGCAAGAGAAAAAACGTCGCGAAGTGTTAAACTCTTGCCAAAGGCTTCAGGCAGCGTTGTGAATTGAATCTTGACGGTTACCTGTATTTACAACATAGTGGAGGAAGAGCACTGTCAGACGAAGATGCAGTAATTGCTGCCATTCTGTTGCATCTCATTCAGAGTCTACAGTCAGTCAGAGACAGTATCGAATGCAGAGGTTTGGCAACTTTTTATGCTCCGAACCGAACTTGACGTCCATGATTGCAGTAAAGGTAGTTTTGCACGGCGCGTCCCTCGGCGCGTGGTAGTGGACGCCTTTCAACTTTGCCGCATATGCTAGCAGGGACGGCGCGCCTCGACCCACCGCCACGCGGTAAAAGATGAAAGGCGTGTACTGCCCACCACGCGCCGTGGGAATGGGCCTTACCAATAGCGTGACAACGAACTGCGGCAGTGAATGCTTCCATTCCCGCGGATGAAAAGCTAGACTGGTATGTTGGAGCATAAAGGTGTGAGATGAGTATAATCACGATCAATCCCCTATAATGATGAATGTCTTGAATAAAATACAAACCGTCATAAGAAGCATTAAATTAACATGAAAGATGCAGAAACCATTATAAAATACTGAACAAGCCGCCAGTGTGGTCAAGGGTGGTGTAGTTATGTTCCCCGAGTACCAGCCGCTCCTGATTTAAAAGGTTTCGCATAATCATCTATACGTTTGCTGGAACGGTCCCGAATCTCCGACTCATAAATACGCTTAGCACACACAGAACATAGATTCACGTTTCGCATTCAAATAGTAACACAAAATTCCTTCGATAGTGAAATATGGTAGCTCGGGGGTTAATGTGCTTGCTTTCGAAACGGTCGCTGCTCCCTTACTCGGTTCGAATCACGGGAGGTGCAGGAATTTTGTGAGTTGTGTTTGATCGCATGAGCTTCGCCAGGACGTTCCGCGGGTCGTATTCCACGTTAAACTGTAGGTAGACCCTAGTTGTAAAACGGTGTGTACACTTCTATAGAAAAAACTTGTGAAGGTCGGGTTAAGGGCATTTGAAAATCCCCGCCGAACCGGAGAACTTTCTTTCACAACTCAGACACCTTAACCACTGAGCAACCAGACCACTCATCTCCTGCATTGAAACACAGAACGAAACATTCGTCAGGAAATGAAACAAGTCTTTATTCGTTTAAAACGTTAAAACATTCCATCACTAGGCGTATAAAAATATTTTCATTGATTTTACGAATTAAGTAAGTGTTCTCTATAATTTATCATCATGTAAGAGAGCTTGTAAAAAGAAAATTTAATTACTTGTCGGAAAATGAATGAACCGAATGGCCAACAAACGTAAAAGTATACGACTTTCTACATTATACTCGTATTTATGTGTAAGGATATTGGTGCATAGAATACCTTTTCCCGTTACAATGAGCTAAATAAAGATGAAAAAAAGGCTTCAAATAGTATCAAAGTAACGTTCAGCTCTTTTATATTATGCCCAAAAGAAACTCGACAGATTATTGAATTTAGAAAGTAAATGGGAATTATAGAAACCATTTGAGCAGAAATGTGGATGAGGTCTTGTGGCTTTGGTTCCCGGACCGGAAACACTTTCTCCAGAGTTTGCGGTAGCCACGGTTTTACAGTTCAATACGTGGGTAGGAAAAAATTACCGAAATAGAAATCGGAAAACAATAAACCGTGATTTACCAACGAACGATTACTTTAAATATTATTTCAAAACGTCCAGCAATACGTGAAAGCTATACATTTTTGTGTTCTTTCATAAATTATACGATTTTACATAGCCTGATTTCAGGACAATCCGATTGGATTACTCTGTATCTATGTTATACTACAATGGACCATTTAACATTTAGTGACATTAACAGGACGTACAACATATTTGATGTAGGCATAACGAACTAGGCAATCGAGATTTCAAGGTCGGAGGTTGTGAAATATTTTTGATTTAAGATTAAGAGATAATTAAATTGTTTTTTCCTCCCCTCCTTCCCTACGGATATTAAAGTAAAGATGCAATTAGAATTTCAAGAGCAGGGTCAGATATGATCGAAAATAATAATAATAAAATAAATTAATTTAATATGAATTAAATATAATAATAACGTGCTCGTCTTCACTTACAATGTTTTGTGGAAGACGTTATGTTTTCAGCTGTTGTCTGTCTAAATAATAAAACAGTGTATCCGAGACATTATTTATATTATGTAGCTAGATTTTTTTCCTGTTTAATGATGTAGGTTTTAGTGGCTTGGAGATCGGTATATCTGTGAAGGTGTGTGTGACGCACGAACCAGAGTGCTTTTAGAGTCATTCGAAGGAATGTTCTTTTGAAGGATTGTAACCTTTGAAGTTTGGATGGATCAGCAGAACAATATACAGGGAATCATATGAAATGGCAGGACGGATTAATGGTCGGGTTGTAATGGAACGTGTTTGAAATTCACGTGCGCAGGCACTGAGTTCTTCGCCTTGACGGTACCTGAGCTGGTAAAGTTGAATGAAGGTGAGTAAGTATATTTGCTTTCGAACCTTGGATCGCCTGCATAAGGTACTCACGTGAATAGTTCAGTGCCAGAGAATCTACATGGTTAGTTTACCACTCACATATTAAGCTTGTAACTTCACACCAACCATGTTGTATAAGTGGTTAGCACAAGAGTCTGGCAATCAGGAGGACGTGACTTCGATTCCTGGTTCGGTATTCCATAATTAACGTTACTGTGGTTTCCCAAAATCACTGGAGGCAAATTCGGGTATTATTGTCAGGACTTCTTCGCAATCTTTGCCCCCTGATTTCCCCCACAAAGACGAGCCGTAAAGCCATAAAAGCCGTTTAACTTCACTGTGGAATCGCCCTGACTTCTAACGCTTGTAAATTCGAAAACGGTATTGAAGTGCGGTTCTTCACTATATTTTTTGACTGATAATGAATCGAATTCTGTTATTGTTTGAAACTCTTAATTTAAGTACTTTTCTTTTCGCAGTAATGCAATAAAAAATTGATTTTTAGTTCTCTCCCTCTCTTCCTCGCGAATGTTTGCGCAATGCTTTTCATTTCGTGTTCGTAGAAGAATGACAAGATTATTGCGTTAAATATCGAGATTATTTCGTTGGCGACTCGATCTCCACATCCGTGTATGCTGTAACATCTTGTTTTCCACAGACGGCCTTTGATCTGACAGCTTAAGTAGTATGTTCTTCCCAGTTCGGTAATCTACAGCTTCGGTGGCCTCGACATTGAGACACCTGGTGGCCGTGGAAGCAACTACGTGTATGCAATTATACGCCTGCTGCTTCAAGCTGATGTTGTAGGTGAATGGTAAAGTTTGGGTGTGGCATTAGGGAGAACCCATATTCGATACACAGCAGGTTTAGTTGTTCCATAGATTGCAGAATTTTTTCCATGTGAATGCCTCTCTGGTTGTTTGTAAAGGGATGATTTCCTTTCAGCTTTATCATCAATTTAATTCAAATTGCTTGTAAATGACTCTTAAAGCCCTAAAAGTAATAATGATTCCTTAGCAAAAAAGATATTTATTATTATTTCTTTCATTAATTATTAATAGCAGGAAGCACAATTGCTTAGGACTGGTAACTCGTCCATAGGAAGGAAACGATAAACTTGGGGACGCTGATGGCGTCTTTTGGAAGAGTATACTGGAATGCTGGTTTATCCCTATTCTTTATTTCGTCATTTTATTAACAACATGCCAAACTGAACTCATACACATATCACGACCGTCCATAGAAAACAGTTACACATACAAATACTTTTGTTACTGTGGGCAGGTAGGGCAAAACACCCCAATAGAAATTCCCCACAGAATTGTAATGGGTGGGTTACTCGCTCCGGGATGACAGCCAAAGCTTGGGCGACTGGATGTGGAGATCTTGATATACGCCTTACAACATGTAAGGAAACATATTCCCTAACATTTTTTCTTTGTTTAATTTATTTTCTTTTTGTAAAAGAAAAATATAGTAGTTATTCTGCAAGAGCAAAGATGTGTGTGTTACAAGAACATCTTTGGTGGAGACAGAAGAAGAGAACAAGTCCGTAGGAAGATGATGAATATAGCGGACGAATTGTGCTTGAAAATATCCTCCTTATATGTGGAATGAATGCTGAAAATAGAGTTTAGTGTTTAAATAAATGAGTAACAACAAATATATTAATTTTACATGTGGCGAACGTGACGAGAACGCAGAACTAAGTAATTAGTTCGGCAATTAAAGAGCCAGCAATCTTCGGGATACGAAACAACAAGGTAGGATCAAGAACAATTGAATATAAAGTGCATAAGCAAGAGACGCAGAGCGAAAAAATAAAATAGAACAGTTAAATAAGTTATGTAAACAAATTTAATTTAAAAAAAGGTTATTAAATTGGAAAGTGAAATGAGTGAAAATACAAGAGTTTCTGGAAAAATAAACAGCAGTATGGGATTCGGGATACGAATGTTATGAACGATCTGTGGGTGAGATTAATACTGAGGTTTTTCATGAGTCCCAAGCAGTTAGTGGAACCGAAAAAAAAATTTGCAGAGAAGAGAGAAATTCCATTGAAACGATGCTGGCGATTATTTTAAAAAGCCAACAAGAAACGAAACAAGAAATGCAAGAATTGAGTTTAAAAGCCATCAAGAAATTAACAGAATTTGGAACAGAGTCAGCAGAAAGCATTACAAGAATGGAGGAGAGCACGTAAGGAAAAGGTAGAAGTTGAAACAGAAGAAGATGGAAGAGAGGAGAACAATGAAGATCAGCAGGAAAGTGGTGAAGAACAGAAAGTAACAAATGATTACAGTGGATTAATCATTGAACCAGAGGAAACACTGGAAATTATTTCTACAGTTAGAAACGTAGAAGAAGAAGAGCATGAAAGGAAATATCAGACAATATTGGTGAATGATGATATAGGAACACATAGGAAAAAGGAAGACAATGAAGAAAAAACTGTGCATGAACTAGGAGATAAAAACGAAACTATGATAAAAAATGAAGAGATATGTGAAAAAGGAAATGATAACAAGAGAAGAAACAAAGAGAACCGAACAAAATATGAAGGAGAGGAATGGAAGGAAAAAGTGATAAAATGAAGGATCTAGGCAAAGATGTAAGAAAAATAATTAACTGGAAAGTAAGGAAGAAACGAGAACTAAATTTGGAGTATGAAGGCAGAAATGTGAAAAGGCGTGAGTTTAAGGACGTGGAGTACACCATCAGGGATACTACGAATGTCAAATGAGTTTTCAACCCAGATGGTGATAGAGAGGAAAGTTAACTTCTATATTTTTTTTTTTTGTTAGTTTATTGTTCTGTTGTTTACTTTATATGTTGTAAGATTGTTGAGATTAAGAAACAAAAGGATTTGAAATTGTACAGAGAATGAGTGGAGGGATGACAATTGTAGAGAATGAGTGGAAACATTATAAGCAATATTGTGAAATTGTAAGGTAATAAGTAATCACCAAAAATTTAGCTGACACAAATTTTTGTGACGAAATGGGCCGAGCGGATATGTAAGGAAACATATTCCTTAACAATTTTTATTTGTTTAATTTATTTTCTTTTTGTAAAAGAAAAAGATAGTAGTTATTCTGCAAGAGCAAAGATGCGTGTGTTATAAGAACATCTTTGGCGGAGACAGAAGAAGAGAGTAAGTCCGTAGGAAAAAAATGATGAATATAGCCGACGAATTGTGCTTGAAAATATTCTGATTATATGTGGAATGAATGCTGAAAGTAAAGATTATTTGTGTTTAAATAAATGAGTAACAATAAAGATGATAATTTTACAAACGTTTATTTAGAAATTTCAATATAGGCCAATGAACTAAAATTTAGTATTTACTATTTACTATTAACCTTAGACACATTTACATGATTAACCCTCTACTGCCCACCGTGACTCTGAAGTCACGTCAGATTTCATCGTTATATTTCGCATTAGGAGTGTTATTCCTTTTTTGACCAGTGTGACTTGAGTGGTACAACATGGCTGCTTTATATTTAGGTTGTTTGCACTGACACGAATGATAATATTATCTTTGGTAGGTAGCATTGAATGTTGGACTGCACTCATTTGTCGTCTTCCTGTGCTGGTGCAAGTTTAGCTATTATTTACAGTGATACTATTGTCATTTTTCAAGAAACAAAAATACTTAGTGATAAATTTAAGTCTCATTCTTCATTATAAACAATGCATTTCATGTAACTGTAAATATTGTATGTGTTATGAGTGAATTTAGGGTCGTTTCTCTGAAGTCACGTTGGGCAATACTGAAATCATACCACACTTTGTTACAGTCATGGACCCCCAAAAAGTTTTATGGAAAACGTAAGAAAGGTGAAGAGTATGGAGTTAGGTATATTCCTGGGTATGAATCAGAAGAATCTGTCTTAGCTTCAGATAGTGATGACGATATTGAGATAGTAGAAAATCATCCAGGTGACATAATTATAGCCGATGGTGATAATGATAGTGCAGAGTATGGAGATAATGGTGTAATTGTGAATAATGAAAGTGATAACGAGAATGTTAGTGATGAATTTCAAGTCAATTATGATTGGAGCCGTTCTAGCAATCGCATTATTCGTCCTGTTCAACCACGGAAGAGTTCTCTCCCATGTGCACCAGAAGAACCTCGTCTACCTTTGACCTACTTTAGGCAGTTGTTAGATGATAAAATTGTGGAAAATGCTGCATATCAGACCAGTTGTGTATATTTTTACCTGTAATTAATTGTTATCTCATTATTCTTTACTTACTTCCAATTTTATTGTAACATGCAGCTGCATTCTTGTCTTGAAGTAGAAATACTAAATTATTTGTACAAGACTGAACGAAAAATGTAACTACCCACTGTGACCTCAGAGTCACAGAACTATTTTGAAAAAATAAATAATTTCAAAAACAAACATTCGCCTTATATGTGTTAAATACATTATTCTTTAACATTCTGTGTATAAAAATATTTCTTTCTACATGAAATAATAATTTGGGCAATAGAGGGTTAAATAAAGTTGTATATTCGTGTTTCACGGAAAGTGTCTTGAGAAAAATCCCCTTTAGACGCGACTGATTGATGTCTGAAATTCGAGATTATATCTTCCTTTCAGCGCGAACCACATGGATTCAGTTGTTATTCGCACCCGTTTTCCAGCACAGAAAGCTGCGGCCTTGCATTAAAATATCAAGTACAACGTTGTACAGAGCCTTACTACATGCTTGTACAGTCCAGCCGCCAACGTAACTTGCGTGACCCGTAAAACTTATTTCAGATTTAATGGCTGCAGCGTAACGACCGTGCCGTTAAGAGTCACATGTGAAGGGCACAGCTGGTCCAGGGTTACAATCGCGGAAGAAAATTCAAAAGGTACATTCGAGGCGTTCAAACTCGCTTCCTGTTTTGTTGGAGAACTTATTTGGTCTACCAGAAGGATTTTTTTTTAAAGGGCATTCTTCACACGGCGCGATTCAGAGGTGACGTGAAGTATACTTGAGTATCTTGGGAGTGTCTAGTAAATCACTTCCAACGTTGTGTAATCGAGAGGCACAAACTGCGCGACTCCCAAGAGAAGCCAGTCGCGTCTTGTGAAACATCGCGGATGAACACGCGTTCAGCGCAAATTTTGTGGGTGAAGGTGAGAAAAGAGTACGTGTAGATCCAATAATTTTATTTATCATTAAAAACTATTTCAAATGGGTCTTTAATAGAGTGTTGTGTAAGATTTAGACCAGGGGTGGCCAATATTTTTCCGACCCGCGAGATTCATCACACTTTTGGAAAATATATTTATTTTAAAATGGCCAAAGTAGTGAAAACCAATGTATTTAAAAAATACATAATTAGTGCATCCATATTTTCAAAATTTATTTCATTTATATTTATGTATCTTTTATATATTATTTTTAGTGTTATATATTTATCTAAAATGTGTGTTTAGTATCATTATTATTATATTATCTGTGTTTACATATAAGAATAATAGTAAACACAATAATAATAACTCATTATGTTTAAATTTTTGCTCCAAAAAAATGTCTAAATCTAATATAGGGATATATAATTTTATATCTGGCCCGCGGAGTTGTGATGCATTTCCAAAGTTGCACGCGAGATCATTTGGGTTGGCCACCCCTTATTGAGACAATACCAGATTCATACTTGTGCGCATTGTCGGGGACAGTGCAATATTATTCAGTTCAAAGCACGGAGCGAACAATTATGCTTTATCATATGGTTAGTATAATTAGTTAACAAGCAATATTAATTAACAACGAGCATTTTTTGCAGAAAACAGCAATGTGTATATGTGAAAGAATGAGTGAACAATTTAATAAAAGAAGAAGAGAGATTTATTTTTTGTGAGTCTTCATTTGTGCAGTAGCAACTTGTCATTTAATAAAAAGATTCTGATAGTTATAATTATTTATTGTGAGATAATGATTTTTCATTGGTAATTATGGGCTTTTGAGGGGCAAATCTTACATGTTTATATATTTTTAATTAGTTCTTGTAAGTAGTATTAACTTCATAATTTCATAAGCGATCAATATCTTTTATTAAATTTGTTTGTTTACCTACTCTACATTACGTTTCTCCCTCTTTTTCTCATGTTTCTCTGATTCAAGAATAGCAACACATTCTTAGAATTTTTAGTTTTGTAAAATAGTTGTAGTGAGACTAAGCCACAATGACATCATCATCATGAAAGACTCGGTTAGAAGCCATGTCAGGGATGTTTATCAGAACGATGTTTACCACGACTAGAGGCAGAGTCGAGAGACTGAGTCGCTTCACAGTATCCTCAGGGTGTGGTACTAGGTCACCGTGGGTATGATACTCGCAGGTAACTCAAACTGATGATACTACACTACCGGTCGCTTCTCTTCGGAAATGCGCAGTGTGAGAAAGGGCTAAGTCTTCAAGGCTGGTCGACGCAGAGATCATTAGGGCTGGGAGAAGATAAGGGGCAAAAAATGAAGAGGAATTTGGCGGACGCTTTTTTAAATTAACTATCCCGGTATTTACCTGAAGATATTTCGGGAAATCCGCAATGTGGATAGCAAGATAGGGATTCGAACCAATGTCCGCTCACCAATAAAACTCGGCAAAACACACACACAGACACACACACAGGAAACAAGAGTATGACATTAATAATTCCTTTGTACTGACAAACTACACTTACTTTCATGCAATGAATGTTTGACCGTAAGCACTAGTGCGCCCTCACTTAGAATATTGTTGTTCTGTATGGGATCCCCATCAGAATGGGTTAATCGAGGAAATGGAGAAGATCTAAAGAAGAGCCGCCCGATTCGTGACAGGTATATATAGCTGGAGGGAAAGCGTAAGTCCGATGTTGAAGGAGTTAGGTTGGGAAGATTTGGAACACAGAAGGCTTTGCTCTCAACAGAAGCTAATTGAAAAATTCACGACGACTTATTTCGAAATGACAGCAAACAAATATAACTATCGGCGACATTCATATCTCGGAATGACCGAGAAAATAAGGTAAGAGAAACCACTGACAGAACCGATTCATTTCTATACTCATTTTTCCCCACAAGTCATTAGGAAATAGAATAGGAAGGATTTACCAATCGAGAAAACTTACGGGAGTAGTTCTCTATAAAGCACTCTGGCCATCCTGATCTTTATTTTCAATGGTTTTCTCAGATCACTCCAGGAGAATGCCGGGATTGTTCCTCAGAATAGCCCATGGGCACCTCTTGTCATATCCCTTCCAAACGATTACACAATCGGATAGGTGCAATGCACCCTCCGCCACCCACTTTCAGTTTATCTTGGAGCAATAATAATAATAATAATATAATAATAATAGTAGGCCTTTAGTAAAGAGATACAAGACAGTAAAGTAAAAAAATAATTGTTATGACTGGCTCATGAAAATATATAATCATTAACACGAACATTTTCACATCGGGGAAGGCGACATAAAACAATGCTAGTTACTCTTCCTCGGGCAGTAACTATGGAGTACTTTGTAGTATTCGCCAGGTATGGCACATACTTAAATATAATTGCATTTTGACATTGAAAAAATCTCAGTTCCGCACTGAGACTATGTCCAGGACAGGGAGACAGTAGGATTCGGAGATACTGCGGTCTTGTAGCGGGGAATTTCATCTGCTACGCCTTTGAGATGACGCCCGTTCTACCTGTCCCATCAAGGCGGCATTTCCGGTCGTGCAGTCACCAGATTGTGTGTTCCACGTGCCTCGCTCTCCTTGAACCTTTCTGGAGGTTAAGTCTTCACCGCATGCCTCCAGATTTACATTAATTTTAACGTCTTTTTCTTTTATTTTTAAAAAAGAAAAACCGCACGCCGAACAACTCTTACAAAAGAATGAAGATGTAAAATTTTCCGCCTGCGTCGCAATACTCAAATTCGTCAAGATCCTCGACAAAGCATTACGTCGAAGTAAACAGCTTGCCTCATTAACATCCACTTTTTGTGGTGAATCATTCCGTGGTTCGGATTTCACTTTAAACTGTAGGTGCAAGAGGAAAGGTACTAATCATCCTAACTCGACACAATAGCTTAGTATGACTCCTTCGGGTCGATACAACCAACCTTTGTGTTGAGGACTAAATTAGTTTTAAAAAAAAATCAATATGTAACCACGGCAAGACTTTGATAGCTTATTAATCAATGGATTCAAGTGATAAACACAAGATATGGGAACGTCACTACATATCAGTTATCATAATGAAACCCAGCTCACCTCCCTTCTCTATCCTTGGTGAATGAAGGGTTAACAGACTGATTTGGCATCCCAGTGGGTTCGATCAAGATGTACCATTATTTTCTGATATCTATTCCAAGGAAACGAAGGCATGGTCCTACAAACGTCCTTGGCAGAAATTCTTCCGATTCTCTACCTCCAATTGTATTCCAGCTCTAATGATCCCGACGTCAATGAGTCATAAAATGCCAGTTTAATATGTAACCCTATAATAGCCTTTGGGCTATTCTAAATTTGGCTTTTATAAAGTCATAAAAACTTATATTTTCCTTCTTTGACTACTTTTTTTTTTTTTTTTTTTTTACTTTACGCCTCTTCGACGGCGAGGTAATCATAGGCGGGATGGGACTTGGGAACAAGGAAGGGGAAGGAACTCGGCCATGACCTTTTGAAGGAAGCATCGTGGCATTCGCCTGGAATGATTTGGGGAAACAATTGAAAACCCAAATCTGGATGCCCGTCCTACCAAATGCGAGTCCAGAGCGTTAACCACTCATCCACCTCGCTCGGTTTCTTTGACTTTTGACTAGATGGTTGAGTTATTTATTTATTTAATGGCTTTCGACCTTATCGGCCATACAGCCTAGTTCATTACATTTAATTTTACAACAATTTACATTCCAGTTTCTTTATATGTTCCATGTACATCAGTTTACATTATTGGTAATATAATGTAATATGTCGACATGAAATCAGATACGTTGTTATATCTCTTATCTACACAGTAGAGCATAGGTGTCAAACTCAATTTTTCAGAGGGCCGTATATTAAATTTAGAATATGTAGGTGGGCCAGATTCAAGTAAAAAAAAATGTACTGAATTATTATAACATTTTATTTATTTAATTGTATA
Source organism: Vandiemenella viatica (assembly GCA_031002005.1). NCBI lineage: Eukaryota > Metazoa > Arthropoda > Insecta > Orthoptera > Morabidae > Vandiemenella > Vandiemenella viatica. The sequence continues at coordinate 81,013,701 of CM061914.1, forward strand.
GTATATAATATAAAAAAATGATTCTTCTTTCTGTGCCACATTGCGATCGCGGGCCGTATTGATAGGGCCCGGGGGCCGGATGCGGCCCGCGGGCCGTATCTTTGACATCACTGCAGTAGACACTGTGACTTAAATCTATTTTGGTCAATGTAGAGCACTTGTACCCTAACCATTCACACTGAGCACTCATTCTAGTATTATAATCTAGATGATGACATTTTGCGAGGTTATTTTTGTCCCGGTGGTATACGATAGTCAATGCACTACTTTATGACACACTTTGTACAGTGCTGACAGCGTTTAAAGAAAGTCGTGTCTGGAGTTTTAAAGCATGCAGTTGCTCTTCAGAAAATGTATCATGGTGAGACAGAAAAATAACTTGAAGCACCGCGTCGTCCTAGTGGGAAGTGAAACTCGGGGATGCCGCAGTTATTAGGTAACAAACAAGTGAGAAAGTTGGTTCCTGTGCCGTAATAACGGTTCCACATAGCAGAATTATTATATCGGCCACGCTGTGTGAATACTGTAACGCAGGCCAAGGAAGTGGCACAGTGTCGCGTGTGTACAATTAATCGCGATACTCCAACAATGCAACGAGCTTGGTGGGCAAGTGGCATATCATGTGGGAGTCCCAGCTTCAATACGTGGTCCAAACATTCTGATTTAGTTTTTTCATAGTTTCTCGAATTCATTTAAAGCAAATTCATCGTGGTTATCACATAGGATAATAAAAGAAAAAATCACACAGCACCAGTAAGTCCTGAGTACTTCATATTTTGCTAACCAGCCATCTTTCATTACATCTTTTTCGATTTATACAATTCAGATTTGCTCAAAATATTTTATGCTACAATAACAGTGTTTTATATGCAGAATGGAATAAATCTCAACAACAGGGTGACTAGGTTGGTAATGGATAAACATAAAAAATTCTTTTTAATAGTGGTTTCCGTTATAATAATCACTTCCATCTCTATTAGTCTGCTGTGATTCACCTACTCTGTTGTACAAATACTAACATTTTATAACAAAACTTATAATTGAACATTGTGTCAATACGAACGAACATTCGTTATGGACTTTCAAAGCTGTAAATATCACTGAGTATACTCACTAAAAAAAGTGTATTTTACGGTGGAAAATCCTCTCCCTCTGAGATAGTCGTGTCGATTTTGACTTGAATGTTTTGGATATATAAGGCGACATTCCAAATTCGTACAAATTTTCTTCCATTAACGTCCATAAAGTAAAGTTTAATGCTTATTATTCACCTTGGACTCATTTCAAAATGGAACTTAAAAATGTTGGCTACTGACTAAAAATGTTTCGCGTAGATTAACTAACACATTCGTTCATAGTGACTATCTAACGTCAAGAGGACACACAAAATCTTTTGCGGGTATAGTTAGGCAGTTTATAGTTCCAGATACATAATAATGTAGGTTGTTCAACCATATTTTGGGCATTGGACAGGTAGTAGGAAAAGGTTTCAAAATCCTTCAGTTGTTTGAGAGAGTGATGAGGGGATGTACGAGAGAAGTAAAGGAATTGGGTTACAAAACTATGGTCAGACCATTGCTTGAATATGGTAGTGTAGTATCGGACCCACATTTTGGGTATCAAACACAGGCGTTTGAGGGGGTACAAAAAAGGGCTGTTAGATTTGTTGCTGGAAACACAATCAGTAGGCGATATGATAAAAGAGCTGGAATGGGATTCATTGGAGGACAGGAGGAGGATGAAGAGAGTCATGGGGGTGTACAAGACGTATATTGGTGATGAAGCGTGGAAAGATGTTAGTGTAAGAATTAAAAGTAATGTATGGAAAGGAAAAGATGACCATGACCACAAGCTGGCACTCGATTACAGGTACAAGGGTGTGGGAAGTTTTTCTTTCGTAGGTAAAAGGGTCGGGGATTGCAGTAAACTACCTAGAGAAATGATTAATAATTTACCAAAAACGGTGAAATTTGTGGAAGGTAAAAGTAGGTGGATACAGGAAAGGGAGAAAAATGTATGTGTTGGGAAATTTCCACCGGACCGTGAGCTCCATCGCAAATTAAATAATATTAAAAAAATCCCCAGGTAACAAGATTTTACAATCAGCACATGTTTACGTAATGGTCTGTTTTCTTGGCAAGACCCCTTAGTCGAATGCATACTCCTGCTCACCTTATAAACCCATATAAGTGTAGGTAAAGGAAAATTGCCATCTGAGCTTAAGCACCATCGCAATTATTATTCACACATCCTGTCAAAGACTGTTGTTCTGGTACCTTGAAGGTCACTTGGTTTCGTGATGGAGGTTGTACGGTTGTTCGCCAAATAACACGTAGCGAGATCAGGCATTAGGCCTTGGAGGTCAGTCGCTGCTGGGCCGGAAACGTCCTGCCGTCCTCTGCAGGACATTATCTGCACGGAGAGAGAGACTGGCCCATTAAACACCGTAATGTCTACCTGGTCAGCGCGGCGGAACCTTCCTCTTCGGCTTCTCCGTGCAGTCTTTCCGCCGTCTCATGTTTGACCCAGTATCTGTCCACCGCTGGGCGCGTTCAACCGAAGCAGCTGTTCAGGAAGCGAAGAGGGTTTCAAAGCATCTTGCAGCTGAGTATCCGGTAGCGTTGGATTTACACCAACATGTCCAAAGTAATGGAAAGTCACCCAGTAACGTATGACATCCTAACGTGTCATACAGTCAAGCAACTGGCGGAAGCCTCAGAAATATTTGCAGCCAAGTTGTAAATAACTGCCTGAGTGTCATAGATGATCGATTCTGTAAATCATGTCCTAAATATGATCCATGTGCTGCAATTTTCTTGAGTAATCTTCAAACCAACCAGGCATCCGAGTACCGCATTATGATCCCGGAACTTCTAATCGTCTTCGGTCTACGAGAAATCCAGCTGCAAATGGTCACCAAACTGGCAAAAACAAGGATGTTTAATTATCGAATGATTCAGATTGATCAGAGGACACAATACATCCCAGATAAACATGCCACACACTTCTACAAAATCACTCTCAGTTTGCTCAATGCCTTGGTGAATGATTGATTGATCTATGGATCTTGGGGTCTGTACCACATTAGAATCCGATCATTGGTGTGTAAAAACTAAAAACGTGACCCATTGGACCAAGCTACCTCCTCGGATCTAATTGAGCCAAAATGCTGATGATGCGTGCAAATGCTCCGAAGTATGTATTCTGTTGCCAAATCGCATCAAAGCCAAATGTAGCAGCATATATAAGAGTATGCTTACATTCACAGACTGTGAATGTTGAAACGAACGAATCTATTCATCCGTCGCAGATATCGATCATGCAACAGATGCTGTCCTGTATGGGGGTTATTACCATACATGAAGTACTCTCGGCACTCGCTTTCACACTGTGGGGCTTGTAAACCTAAAGTTTATGACTACTTCCTAAAGTATGTGTCCCATATATAGCGCTCCAACTGGTCTCGTTCTCGTTGGATAACTATTATCATGGTATTAAACTTTTCATAGGACACAAGACCTCGCGAGTCCAGCTGACTGCAACTCATCTAATTGTACTGTTCTGACTTAATGCCTGGGCTACCTGTATATTTAAATCTTGCTACCGCATTGTTTAAGGCACGTCGATTTATTGCCGCAAGCGCAAAATTATCCTAGTAAATGTCAAGCCGAATTATCTTCCTCTTCAAGCCTACTTGGGTGACTCTTCCAGTGAAGGAAGCCAGAAGTTTCACTTCTCCATCCGATTAAAGAATCACCATCAACATTGCCGAATGCTTACATGATGTGAGCTGGCTTGGCATTAAATTCAGGTGACTCGTACACTAAGTGGTGATTGTGAAGTATCATCACCAACTGTCTTAATCTGTTCATCAAGTTCCAACAATAGAAATTTCATTTTCCACCGGAGCTCAAATGAGCGAAGACCGTGTCTACCATCAGTCACCTTCATAGTTTCTCCGCTATGTTCCTCAAGAGTTGATAAAACAATGAATGCGGTGCTAGAATTCCGATAGCTATGATTGAAGGGAGACAGTATCTGGTGTTTCATCTGCAGCGTGAGATTGATAGGACGAGTAAAGTGGCGGTGAGACATTCAGCCGTCTTGCATAACCGCGGCGAGCGACAGCCCCGGAAATGGACCGCGAGTGATGCTGACCGAGACTTTTGACCCCAGAGAAAGCTGTCCCGGTGAGAAGAGGCTGCAACCCAGCTCAGCTGCACTCCACCAGACAGGCAGGGCGGGTATGCACTCACCGTATGAATTACGTGGATGAATGCACAGTTCATTGACTCCTCACTAAATAGTCCCCACCCAGGTAATATTTTTAGCATGAGCAAGTAGTCAACCATTTTGTAATATAAGAGGGTTAAACATCTTAAGGATTATGAGGTCTTTAATCCATCATATTGTCAACATTTCCATGTTACTGAACATTGCTGATTTATTTGCTTCTTTTGGCTCTTTCCAATTTTAAGGAAAAGACCATATCCAGGGTCACTCTTGCCTGTTCCATTTGGTTTTCAGCAGGTGTTTGGCAAGTAGAGTGTGACTCGTTATAGTGAAAATCGTGCAGTAGCCAGAGCATCGTCCCTACAAAGAGAGTGCACGACGTAAGGTAAATTTTGATATTTGATTGGTAGGGAGTAATATAGGGGAGTAATATTGTCTTCGCTCTCAGTATATAGTTGATATAAACTTTAGTTTACCAATTCGACCTTGAGAGCTTGAGGACAAGTAGTGGACTGGCCGGCCCTGGCAGTGTAGTGGCTAGCGAGCTGGCTTCGCATTGCAAGGGCCGCCGGTTCGAGTCCGGCCGCGGGCATGGGTGGTTTTAATTAAGTGTTGTGTTCGTCTTGTGCTGTCCTCACTGTAGTGTCCACAATATCATGATTAGAGCCTGATACAATACTCTGTACAAAACAAATTGGAGCTGGCTAAATGGTCGTAGTGACCGAAGGCCACTATATAAGAAGAAGAAGAAAAAAAAAAGTAGTGGACAGTTACTACTTACTATTATGTTACTCTGAGATTCACTTTGCCGGTTACTTTGCACCTATCTTAATGTGGATATGTATATGCGTTTGAATGGATGTACGGGACATGACAGGAGGTGCCCATGGGCTATCTTAAGGAACAATCATGGCATACACCTGGGATGACCTAGGAAAACCATGAAAAACCCAGATAAGAATGACTGGAGTGGATTAAGATGGACTAAAAGAGTCTCAGAAACTGTGCAATGCAGAGGAGTGTAGCGGAAATTAGTGAAATAGGAGACAATTGTTTAAGGACAGAAGTCGAAAATAAATGATTTCTAGTTAGAACTGAATCTTTGCTAGAGATTATATTAGAGCAAGAAACGGATCAATACGTCCTGATCAGACGATGACAGAAAACACAAGTATTTTCACTTGTTCAGGCCCTGCTACAATGCAAATCGACCTCTCGATTTTACTTTGTTAATGCTACTATGGTCAAGTTGATTATTTTAGCCTTGTGTAGGATTTTTTTCTCTATCAGTTTCATACTTCTTAAGTTTTAACTGTTCTTTCTGAAACAAAAAGTGGTCTGCCATATTAATTGGAAAATAGTTTTTGAGACCAATGTAGAACGCAATATAGTCTCAACAAACAATTATTTTTGCAATAACCAGTATATAGCCACAAAGATGAGTTATATTCCTTGGCTTTTATTTATTTATTTAAATGTTTATTTAGCCTGGCAAGATTATGACTGTCAAGCCCTGTCTTACATCATACCAGGTGTGTATTATAAATAATTGGTACCTTACGAAAACTAACAGTATACAACATTTATTTCGAATTTGGCTTAAATTAAGTTAATGAGTAAAATACTAACTAAAATCTTAATAATATTCATGTTTAACTAGTGAATAATTTAATGGTATAACCTAATGTTAGACTAGGTTGATTAAGTAAACGGTACAAACTAAATACTAGTAGGCTGAAGAAACAAAACAAAAACTAATAATAGGAAAGGCAGAATAAACACATTGAAATATAAAAATAAGTTATGCGTGGAAGAAGATTTTGTTCATCTAGTGCTCGAATAAGTAATTCATTCTCCACAGAATTTGAAATGGGCCGATTTTTTTGGTAGTTCTTATTTTCTGTGGAAGATCATACCACAATCCTGACGCTGAAATAAAGAAGGACTTGGCTAGGGTTTCCAGGCTGTGGGAATGGATGGTTAGTATGTTTGAGTTCAGAGATCTGGGGTTAATATTATGGGAAAGTCCTAGGTATGTGATGTTGGAACAAAGGTAGGCGGGAGTATTCCAGATGTATGAGACATAGAGTATGGAATAGTCATTGATCGCAGACGCGCAACCATTGTAAGAGATCATGTGAAGGTGAGACATGGTGCTTTTCATCGTGGCAATAATAACAACAAAGTACGGTTAGATACGCGGTTGGTACAGGGAACGTGTCCCGATGCTCTTCAAACAGGACTGCGGAACTAAGCCAGAACATTGCACTTTCACGCCAGCTCTGAGCTAGAAATTACTACATGTGGATTGCCGTAATTATCGCGTACTTTCTCCAAGACGAGGGCAACGGGCTCGGGTTAATAGCTTTGACTGATTGCTTCCACAGCAAGTGATTACCGCACATCCGACAGAACTCATAACGCAAACCGCTGGTCGACTATGATGGCAGAGATTCCGATTTAACCGCCGCAGCCAATGCCGGAAGTTCCATTCAGTGCATGAGAAGTTGTCAGGATGAAAATTCAGTTCAGTGTTTTACAGAGGAAACAAATTCAGAAGTTGAAATCACTAACGGAAGAACTAACATCTTATAGTAGTTCCAAAACCAGCATCCAGTTTTGTTTCTCAGTTATGGTCGAAGATGAAATAAAATTATTATTAACTATTACACAACTTTTCTTTTTAATTTATGGGGCTACCCCGTATCGACGTCGAGGTCGTTAGAGTCGGGATGGGATTGGGCACAGGGAACGGGAAGGAATTCGACCATGGATTTTTAAACGAAGCATGCCAGCAAGCGCCTGGAATGATTTGGGGAAACCATGGAAATCCCAAATCTGGATGCCCGGACGGGGATTCGAACCCACGTCCTCGTGAATGCGAGGCCAGAGCGTTAACCACTCTCCCACTACGCTCGGTCTTTTACGTAAGGCAAAACGAAAACATTAGAGATTTTCTTAGACACGAGTGTTTATAATTAATGGAACGAAACTTTAAAACATGCCCGAGAATGTATCGGTGTTTGTAACACACTATTGACCATCAAAAGCATTGACTACAGAAATAATTTTACCCTCAAGGAATATGAAGTACAATAAATCTAAAATGTCTGCTTTTGAACTGAAAATTATTAAAATTACTTATTTTGCATTACTTTTTGAAGAAATAATAAGTAGTGATGTAAACTAGAACTTTTATCATTATGATCAGAATGGAATTATCAGACAAAACAGACTTTATAAAATTGTTAAAAATAACTGCAGAATTTTAGAACATTGCTAATGTTATTATCTTTTTCAGATAATTAAATTTTTTTACAAAGGAACCTGTAGCATATACGCTAAGACTAGCTTCTAAGTATTGACTGTAAGTGACAATAATCTTTGGTCAGCGAGCGCTGCCAAAGAATAATGCAACTAGTAAGAGAGAGGTGTGTAATCGCTGTGAGACAAAAGAGCACGCACGGACTGTGTTAAGCTTGCGAGAGGTTTTGTTAATTTAGCTATCTGGTTCTGAATAAACGTTTCATGTTATTGGTGTACCATGTATGTGTGATTTTTCTTGTTTTATTAAATATTATGTCCACCTAAATGCATTACATTAATATGCACAACTGCCGAAACAAATAAAAGGCATCATCGGCAATTTATAACCTGGGTTTCCTGGTAAGGTTGGAAAGAATATAGCCGGGTTATAAACCCTTTTCTTATTCCAACAATATCAGTGCGTTTTATTGGTGCACTTGTATATTTATTCAAATACAACGGCGAATTACAGAGGGAACTTGCATTCCTAAAACTGCAAATTTTAATAACAAAGCCTGATATGAAACAGTTTTCGATATTTTTGAAAAAGATGCCACAAATTGCCAGTATCATTGAAATAGATGAGTATGAAATTTTACTTTAGTAGACAACTGCCTACGGAAGAAAAGTAGTTTCTTGGTAACAATTTATGTAAGAGACATTGTTGTTATAACGGTGAGATATCCGCTATGTACAGCAGGGATGCGAAAACGTACAGAATTAATTCATGACGTATGATTACTGTTTTCAATACTGTGCAATGAGTGTATGGCATTTTTCAAGGTTCTAAGGTAGGAATGAGTTCAATTCTGAATATTCAGGCTACAGTAACAAATCTAGACCACAACATATCTATTTATAATCGCATCCCTAGGTTTCACATGATAGCAGAACATACTAAACTAATTATGTGCGTAATTTAGCGTTAAAACTAAACGTGACACACCGCGCGGGGCGGTGTAACGGTTAGCGTTCTCGCCTCGCATTCGGGAGGACGGCGGTTCGAATCCCCGTCCGGGCATCCAGATTTGGGTTTTCCATAGTTTCCCCAAATCACTCCAGGCAAATGCCGGGATGCTTCCTTCAAAAGGCCATGGCAGAATTCCTTCCCATTCCTTGCCCCCATCCTTGCCCCCCATCCTTTTCCGTCTCTAAAGACCTCGATGTTAAAAAGAGACGTAAAGCAGTTACAAAAAAAAAAAAAAAAAAAAATAAACGTGACACACAATGGTACTTAGAACTTACATATATATCTTGGTGTCGCCAGGCTTTTGATTAACTGTGATTTCATATTGTCTGCTTATGTACCAGTTAAGGTTCGATTTGAAGCAGAGGTATATACATTTTCTTACAGTTTCTGAAATGAACCTTAAGCGTATAATTTAGAAAGAAAAAGATAAGATATATTTTGTTTGCGTTTGTTATGTTTTTTGTGATTTTTATATGTTTTGTTTTTTGACTTTCAATCTCTTCCAATCGGACATTTGATTTCTTATCAATTCATCATAGTGTTTAGTTACAATTTTATGGACCATCTGACACTATCAGAGCTTAAATTAACCTCACAAAAACGTAAACATCGGGCCGAGCGCGGTGGGTGAATGGTTAACGTTCTGGCCTCGCATTCGAGAGGACGCCGGTTCGAATCCTTGTCCCAGCATTAAGTTGTAGGTTTTCTATTGTTTCCCCAAAACACTTCAGGCGAATGCAGGGATGCTTCCTTCAAAAGGCCATGGCCAAATTCCCTCCGCGTTCTTTGCCTCCAGTCCTTTCCCGCCTCTAATGACCTCGACGTCGACGAGGCGTAAAGCCATAAGAAAAATATTAGGTCCACTATTTTTATTTCCTGTCAACTGGAATTAAAGCAGTTTCTCCCCAGCATTGTTCAATCTCTGTATGACTTCCAAAGAGTGTCTTAAAACTACTTCGCAGACCGACGTTTGCAGCCACTTTTTTGAGTCTGGCGTACTAGACCGGTGGCCTGTGATTAGGCGCCATTACCACCGAGTGTCTCTAATGGACGATCCTCTTAATGGTTCGAACAGAGTGTACACATTTTTTTATTGCGCTACGCAAGACGTTAGTCATGACCAGAAAGCGCCATTGCTTTCCTCGTTTACCAACTAGCTGTCTATTAAGCAAGGGCCGTTTCTCCGGTGGCAAAGAGAAAAGTAAAACGCAGAGATACTTGCAGAAATCCTCAAGGAACACTGCAGGAAGTCACGTCTCTTACTACGGAAAAAATTTCTGCGTGTTCTTAAATTCCGTTTTACCTTTAGTTCAACTTACTATTTATGATTTACTAGCCCTATATTACAACCATCGTATTTCCATGAAATTTAATTTTGAACCAAACTATATCTACCTGCACAATACCGTATCGTCATCAGAGTTTCGTTTTAATTTTTATATTTTTCCTCACCTAGGGCGTTATTTTAAGATCAGAGTCATTAATAAGTTCTAAAATATCGAGATAGAAGAGTCGGGAGGCTATGAAAAAATTGGAAAACACGAGTGACAGGAATCATTTAAAAAGATTGTGAGGCAAAGTTGTAGCTTATACCTACAAATTTTCATCCTGGATTTAGAATAAGCAATAAATGAAATGAGAGGAATGTGGCATAACGTATTAAGAAGAATTGATCAACGTTTGAAATTTTTTGATGGCATTATGCTATTAGCAGAAAAGATTGAGGATATTAATAATCTGCTAAACGCTATTAAAAAATAGTAGAAGAAGAATTGCTACAAAAATAAGCCAATACAAAAATCATAAATTGTGGCAAGAATGGTGGCAATAACAGTAAGTTAAGTAAACAAATTTGGTTAAATGTAATAAAAGTTACTGAATTCTGTTATTTTAGAATGTAAAATTACAACTGATGGCAGAAACACTTAATGGAAGTTAAGTTTTATGTTCAGAAATACAAAAGCGGAGGGAAGTAAATGCATTTGAAACACTTTGCAATACAAAAATGATGAAAATTAATTGGGCAGATAAAATATGGAAAGAACGTTTTTGTAAATGATAGATGAAGAAATAAATTTATTGAATAGTCTCACACTGAAAACTGATAGGATAGTGGATCATATTGTAAAAACCACTCTAGGTGAATTCCGGAATGGTCCTTTCAATTTATGTCCAAATTACTTTCCGTCCGTTCCATCCTATCCTTCCCTGCCTCTTAGTGACTTGACGTCGACGAGGCGTAACGGCAAATAAAAGAAAAAAGTTAACACTTTTTTATATATATATATTTGCTTGTCTCAGAGGAGCGTGAATCATTTTTAAAAACTCTCTTCTGAACAGTCATCGCGGGAGAAACGTTCATATCGTATCTAACACATTAAAACTGAGGAAAATGCGCGAATGAAAGTCGAAACAGTGTAGATTCTATGTGCAAGTTAAGCAAATTCTCTGAAACTAATCTCTGAATCATTTTGTTTGCATAAATACGTCGTGCAAAGTAGGTCATCATTTGAGAATGGGTACGCTTGTGTGCAGTTAGACTTTAAAGCTACTGTTGCCTTTTAAATGAAACTGAATTTTCAAACTTAAACAGAGCACAAAGCAAAGTACACGTGTTCTCCCGGTTTCGAATATGACCTGTTTTAGAACTGATTAATATTTTCATTTGATGAGTGCGTGTTAGTTGTGATTGGGACCGCCAAGTATCGCTAATTGTCGCCATATTACACAAAGTTACCAGCAAAAAGCAGTCTCCAAAAAAAATGTTATCTTCACATTTTGGCCTGCTGCATTTGTTGAAATAAATTATACTTCGTTTTTATCTTACTTGACGAACTGTTCATCAGTGAAATACGACGGCCAACGCGTGACCCTAGAAACCACTTAAGAAACTGGTCACGTGCTAGCTGTTAATGGTACTATTTTGAAGTCGTCCTGTCCCAGTCAGTGATATGAAGGAAGATATCTCCAGGGACTGGTCGGTGTCGGTAACCTGGAATTTGGTGAAGGTCGACCAGACACCTGTTTTCCAGTAAGCACTATCTTTCTACTGGACGACGAACGAGCCTAGTATTTATCTCAGTCGCCACCCACGCATTTGAGGAGCTGTTCTCACGAAGTAGAAAGCCACGAGGCGACCTTGCTTTGTGAGTTTCGTCTGCTGAGTACGCGGATAAGATCGCCCAGGCGTTCACGCAATAGGGTCTTTCTACGGCCGTAACAGTGGCCCATTACGACAGAAAAGCCTCTCGTTAAAGCAGCTCCGTGCAGGGTCCCGCTCGGTGACACAGCACGTCGGCATTCAAATACAGCAGTCACACTCGAAAATAAACAAACATTTCATTCAAAAAAAAAAAAAAAAAAAAAAAAAAAAAACCATTTCCATGGTCAGTATACTTATCATTTTTTTTATAATTACTCGTTGCTTATTTGATAATCTATGCTCTCGGCTGCCATTTTACTGCCTTAGTCAGAGATACTGTTTATGCTGATAGAGCAAAGAGCGTTAAGCATCGCAGAGTAATAGGCCGCTGTCTTCGTTGAAATTGTTGCTATTTTTTTTAAAATTCTGCTGCCTCTTTCACTCGTCGAGGCATGGAAAACTACGAAATAAAATCTGAAAGCACGAGGCTACTGTCGATAGAAGATCAGTGGTGGTCTCTACGAGTGAAAGAGGAAGCAGAAATTACAAAAAAAAAAAAAAAAAAAAACCTCGTTGCTATGTCAACACAAACAGTTAGCTTAGATTATCAAATTAACAATGCGTCATACCCAGAAAATTTAACAGTAATTGTAACGGTCGTGGAAGCCCGAGAAATGATTTTCTTTTTTGCTGTTATTATGACTTTTCGGTTTATCGGCAGCGAGGTCATTAGAGCCAGGTAGAAGAACAGGAAGGGAATGGACCATGGTCTTTGTAAACCAACCATCCAGTGACTCGCTTTTTTTTTATTCAAAGAAACGATGCATTTTATTACATGCAATCAAATGCGTTAGAAAAATTACTAAAATGAGTAAAAAAAATACTGGACGGCATTATTAACCGAGACGAATGTGCACAAATATGGAATTAGATTTTGTAATTATTCATCATACAACTTGATAACTGATAGTGTTTTCTAAAAATACTCCATGCTTTTCTCTGTATTTTGTTGATTTTTTTCATAGTCCACATCTTGGTTTTCGCTGCAGATAAACATTCTTCTAAATTCTTCCTCATGTTCTGTAGGATTCAGAACATTGTTTGCCCTAATATCCAAATGCACGAGTTTTGTTTTTTCCGTGGGGCTTTCTTGATGTCTGGAGGTACTAATAAGCCCATATCCACATTCATCTCTGATACTTGTGAAAGGGCTGTTGCAATGATGATACGTTATTGCTCATAATTATTCTTCCCTGTTACCTTCTCTTTGTCTTATAGTTTCTCTGTTTTTCGTTTCATCTCACCTTTGTTTTGTTTCTGCTTAGGACTTTGGGGTCGTTAGAGATGGAAGAAGATTGGGGACAATGAACGGGAAGGTATTTTTCCATGGATTTTTTTGGAAGAACTACAAGGAGCATTCCTAAAGTAATGCAATTATTTTTTTTAAAGTAATTTATTGAACAGATTTGCAGAAACACTTAAAATTCTTCAAAGTACTGTGCTTGGGCCTCTACAAATTTTTCCCTGCGACTCTGCCATTACCGGTACGCGCCCTGGAGGGTGTCTTCGGGGACCTCTCGCGGGGACTTCGTCGCGGCTGATTGGATCTCTTCTATGGACGAAAAACGGGTTCTTTTCAGGGCTGCTTTAATTCGAGGGAACAAAAAGAAGTCTGCAGGGGCGACGTCAGGACTTGTATGCTGGAATTCGCCCGGCGTGATTTCAAGAAACTGTGGATAAACCTAAATCTGGATTGTCGGATGAGGATTGGATCAAGAGTGTCCATAGTACCATGCCCGAGCGTTACGGCTCACCTAGCGGGATTGGATTTATCTCTCCTTTTCACCCCAGCACTAGACTATAGAAAACTCGGAACAGAATATAAGATGGTATCGTCCTCCTATGGTTGTACTAGTAGTATTGTTCAATGTGTAGGCATCCGAATAACTCTGATTTCCTCTTGTGCGTTTAATACGACTTTCAAATGATTTCTTAGATTTTTTTTGGGTGAGTGGTTAGTTCTTTTGTTAGGGATTGAGAGGTCTTCTGTTTGGAGCGGTAGTGGCCCAGACAAAAATCATGCTTTATGTCTTTTTGACACAATACAAACTATTTGAAGACCAAGGTCAATCTTTTTTACCTCACTATTTTTTCCCAGGATTTGATTAATCCAAAAGTCTTGTAAAAAAATCTATGAAAAGTCTACATTTTCTTCATCCTTGATCCTTACGGTAAAACTATTTATCTTCCGTTTCCTGAAGAAAAAGTACAACCCTGGTCTAAAAAATTCTCCGTGCTGCACATTGATTCAGCTGTTTATTTTTTATATGTACGCTTATGGAAAACGAATTCAGGAAAATATCTTAAAAACTTTTAAATATTAATTATGACCAATGTTTCATTAAATAATACGTTTACTTCTTTTCCAGTAACAACGCCAACTGCAAATGAGACCAAAATCTTTTCAGATCGCCATCTTTTCACACTTTCCCACCCCGTGTATTATTGTTGAGATTTATGTTTTGTTTACTTCTTGAGTCATTAAGCACAATCAGAAAATGTGTAACCCTTGCCCGTATACGTTTTTGGCTTTTTCTGTTTATATAAAATTTATTTCATGAGGCGATAATGGTGAGCGTGCCAGTAATCGCTTAGGTGCATATGAAAACTGTAATCAAATTGCCAATATGTTCGAACCAAGAATCGAATCGAGAAGCATTGCACTTAGTCTGGTGTATAATATGGTGGTATTTTTACATTCAATGCGAAACGTTTGGGTCATTTCATTTTCTTTTTTTCCGTATGTCACCTCAGTTAAAAATGTGCAAGCGTAAGATTCCTACTCCTATGAGTTTTATTTCTCATTCATTTGTATTAACAGAAATCTAGCTACATAGTATTTTTATATATCCTAGAAAAATAAATTACAGGCATTAATATTATTCTTCAATTATACTCAAGTGACGAACTAGTGATCGCTTGTCTTTCGGTACTGAAGAGGAAAAGGGATTCTGTGGTTTCCTGTCTGCACCGGGTAAAGTAATGATATAATCAGCATTTAGTATAAATTATTGGTATCCTCTACATACGATAATATAAAAAATTAGTTGCAGCCTGCTCCTACAGATAAATATCACAGAAAGCAAATACTTCACTTCTCACAGTATTTTTGAATGGCACGTTAGAGTTACGACGAGTTTATTGAAAAGAAAGGGGAAGCAAATAGGACAATACAAATGTGCCACACCGACGTTCACCAGGTTAGATTTCCCGAATTCCAGTTTCGATGGTCACTAGACAAACACCATGTTTCGTCTCTGATTAAATAGAACTTAAAATCTACATAAAATTTCTTAACGATGTTTTCAAAATGGCTTAAATCCCCTGGAGTGGAATGAACTCTGGATTCCAATCTAGTTTATAACACAATATAAACTACCATGAACGCATCAGTTGCTCTCATCAGTTAAAATACAATCAATGAAATGTGTGTAATTCTTTACTTCCATTCTAAGCGTAATAAAGAAAAAGGTACCTACCAATTCGTGGTGATATGACGAACCTGGGAAAATTTTCTGTGAGGTTCATGCGAATGCATTGTTTCTAATGGTGATGGAGAACAAAACTAAACTGATGGTTGCAAAAGAAGCATGCAATAAGCGTTCTCTAGGTTGTGGTGTGACAGCGTCACCCACAATGAATATAATCAAATCATTATTAATTATATTCATATTTCTTTCTTTTTTTCTTTTTTTTTATTATATTCAAGTTTATTAATTATTTAATCATGGAACGTGTAAATTAATTATAAATAATGAGGGTTGTCTGGATAGGTTAAATGTATGTTTAAACCAGGGCGGCCAAAGGTATAGTTTATTATAAATTAATTTTTCTGTAAACGCATGGCTCAGAACGCTTAAATATTGAAGGCTAGAGACTGCCATTTCGACCGTTGAGGGTGGAACAATGGAGCAGGCGAGGCGACAAGGTGACGCCGGGCCAACCCGGCTTGAGTCCCGTTGGAATTCGGTCAACGAACTACCCCACCTTGCCGCTATCCCGAAGGCCAAGTAGGAAACGCGCGAAGGAGTCAGCGAATGCGACGCGTGATATTAAACACGTGACGACGGAAATGTGTAGCTAGCCAATCCTGAACATTTATTGGGGGCTACAAGACTAATTCCGTGGAGTTCTTTTTACATGTGGCGAGCAACTAGCCGAGGGAGAGGAAGGAGCCATTTTGAGAGAACACTTCTGTCCAAGACGAGCTGATGAGCAGACGTGACTTGGGTCCAAGACGAGCTGGTGAACAGACGTGCTAGCCGGCACGCTTTCTGATGATCATTGTGGTTGATCATTTCTTGCTTTGGAAAAGCGAGATGTCGAGTGGCATGCTTGCCATTATTCGGAAGTTATGCTAATAACGCGGTCGTAGCCGCTTATTTAGCTTCCATTGCTGTAGTGGCATTGTGTTTGTCGCTCACCATCACGGCGATGATACTATGGTAATGTACCAGAAACGACGGTCACTATCCAGTGGATTTTAACAGACTTATGTGCCCTTAAGCGACGCCTGGGTTAAGACTCTGCTCCCGCCACTTAAATTCTGAGCTAGCTGGATTTATATTTCAATTCAATTTTCTCTTAAGCATCTTGCTGTTTGTTAATTCAATTTTGATGCTTTTCATTCACTTTATACGGCGCCCCCTGGGATTTTCCTTTGTACAGTAAATTGTTAGCTTCAATTTGATGGCCTGCGTTGCCATGTGATTTCAAATGTTAACTTTGCTGTTTTTATTACTTGTTTGAGATATTTCATTCAGTTTTGTTTGCTTACTCCGGCGAATTGTAAACGTCGGGTATTGCTTGTTTTGCTGATCTAATTGTGTTTAACGTAACGTTAATTACTACCCGACCTTGTAAGGCCATAAGACTCAATAAATGAGGTTTTATTTTGTGTCTGAAATTCATGGTTCTAGTTAGTAACCTATTAGATCCCCTTATAGCATCATTATTATATGTATTTTTCATTTTTCAGGATTTAATTATAAATCCCCCCTCCCTTTTTATGAACCGACATTTACATCTGAGCACCCAAGATTGTGTTCTATTACAAGGTGTAAGAAAACCTTGCTTATTACTTGACATTTAGAACCTGGAATATAACTGGTGTTTACAATGGCTCATTATGTGAGAAACCATTAATGCGAGGCAATGTTTTCTTGTTGACAAGCACTGAACAACGACAAAGCGGTAGTGGTATTTATTGTAGTAGACGCAATCTCCGATGTGTTAATGGTTACGATTATTGCGTGTCCACAGAAAACGCATCGTAAAGTTAGTTGTTTGTTTTTCAGTGTGCAACTACAACGAAAAAAACAGTAAGAAGGTTGCTTAATATGGAACAAACATAATTAAATAAGGACATAGCGGAACATTCACTGCGCGAAAGATACTTTTCTCGGGTTTGTGTGTCAACGTGAGAAAGGAGCCAGGGAATTCGTAACGCAAAGTTACGTTTTCTCTTTTCGACAATCGCTTTCGTATAGTAAATGAATATTCGTCCTAAAAACCTAATATTCATATCAGAACTGTAATAAAAAAAATCTTCTGATTTGAGAACTGTGATTTAGAGGCAATTTTCGTACCTATTGGCAGTAAAAAAAGAAATTTAAAGTCCTTAAGAACTGCCATTACATTACTAACATTGATGAGTTTAGCTCCTTCAATGACAAAAATATTGTCTACTATATAATTGTCTAAGCTCACGCACTCGTTCACTCATTCACCTCTATAGTTATTGACTGGAGAACGGTGACGTCGCAAGCCGGCCTTCACTCACAAATTAACAGCGACCAGAGAAATTTTTGAAATTGGAGGTCAAGTATGAAATTAATTGCTAGAATATATTAATTAAGTTTGCTTTTCGTAACATTTCATTCATTAAAGAAAATATGAAAAAACGTTATGGCTGAAAAAAAGTTGAAATACGAGTATTTTCGGTATCATGTCGCTACTGAAAGTAACACAAAGAACCTTAAAAAAATCTTAAATTATTGATGGTATCTGCTGTAACCAGAAATTCCAGTTGTCATTTCGGCTTAGGCTAAATTTCAATGTAATTAAAACTGAAACTGCTTGACCAAAGTTTATACATTACGGTTTCTTTTCTTTTTACGTATCTTACTGACAACTTTCGCTCATGGTCTTTGTTCACGTTCGCTGAATGTAAGTTATTAGGTTATTTAAAGTTGACATAAGAGAAAATCGAGTATTATGGTAATTCATTTCTTCAGAGCTGCTTAGTTATTTAATAATTTGCAATCAGTACTAAGTTCTGTGGCCGTTACAGACACTATGACCAAAGATTACACTGTGAATGTCTGCCCAGCCTCAATCAAAACGACGTTATGCTTTAGATGTAATTGCGCACTCCCTCCAAACAGAAATTTCTCAACTTCAGTTGTTGAACATTTAAGGTCAATTACAAGACAAGTTTGTATTTCAGCAAGTACGAGCTTAGCAAACACGACCTTTGAAAGAAATATACGATCGTCTCTGTTCGTGTTTAATACGTCTATTAATACTTCTGAGTTCCTCAAGCTCAAGAGATTTATTCACCTTAAGGGTGAAACGTAAGTCAAGTTTGTATTTGGTCAGATCAAGTCAATCTGTCATAATCTTTGACAATTAAAAATTGGAACTATTCTAGATAACGATACACAAAAAACGGTCACGAACTTACACTAGTAATTTAATAATATTTTATTTGGGAAGACGCATTATATATTGACTTCATCGTATCTGCGATCGTGTTGTACAGTTCAGTGATAAGGTAACCAAGCCTTAGGTTCAAAGGACTCCGCGTTTACGAATAAAAGAAGAGTTTCATAAAAAATCTGCTTTAGCGAATTTTCTATCAAACTGAAATGTATGTTTTGTTTTTTGTAGCTAGTTACGAGAGAATTTATTGTTGACGAATTGGGCAACGGTAGGTCCATTTCCAACAAGATATTGACATGTACACTCTTTGGCAAAAAAAATTGACTGTGGGCGCCTGAGACTAAGTCCATTATTTTGCACAATGTGGCATCATTGCGGGTATTCAACTAAGCGCCATCTGTTATTCATTTCCTTAAGTCTGAGTCTGAGTTGAATACCCGCAATGATGCCACATTGTGCAAAATAACGGACTTAGACTCTGGCGCCCACAGTCAATTTTTTTTACCAAAGAGTGTACCTTAAAGCTGAAAAAAGCAGAAAAAATTAAAATAAATGAATTTAAGTATTAAAAATATTTAAATTCGATCAAAAATGAATTTTGGAGACGTTTAGTATCACAATTTTATTATTGTAGTTACTACTTCTCTATACTGCACTTCAAAAACTGATTCATTGTTAAAAAAGTGTACCGAATTTCGTGTTACATCAACTGCATATACCTTTACTAACTGTTAAAATTGCTTGCGTTTAAAACACAGTGAGAAGTAGGTTTCTTCTACTCAGTTCTTGAACATCTGCTATAAATTATTCCAATACAACAAAAAGGTTTGGATAACATAGTTATTTTCTTAATCCCTGCGAGATATAGTGTTCATTCTTTATTGCTTTGTTGAATATCTGTGTCATAACTGATAAATAAATTATAGTTTATTAATATATTACAGGAAAGGGAAAACAGTAACGAAACTAGTAATTAACCACGAATTAACCTTCCTGAATTTCCCCGATATCTGTTAATAGTTGACGTCAGGATGGCTTGAATTTGGAGCGCTTGGTAAGGCCCCCTGGTACGATGTAATTACCGTGCGTTTGGCCGAGTCATGGCTGAAGTGTGTAAGTGGGCCTCTGGATCCACGCCGATGTCCCCCTTGGTTCCGCCTCCCGGCCGCAGAATGCCCGGCGTCTCAACAGGTGTTTCTGACAGCTGAGGTGCAGCCAATCCAGCGTTCATGACGTTAAATCGTAAGCATTTTTGAATTCACTTGGGAAGTAGTTACAAAAAATCGTTCCATCATAGTGGATGCTGCATTGAAATAACTGTGGATATGCGTTTTAGGTCCTTCTAGTCAACGACCTTCAGTGACATATGACATGAGGTTAGTTGGTTGGTTCCCCGTGTCGTAGAAGAAATTGTCACCATTTACTATACAATTCCTAAGGTCATTCACTCACTCACGTCGATAGCTATTGGCTGGAGAATGGTGACGTGGGGCGTCAGCCTTCACTCGCAAATTAACAGCGACCAGAGATATCATTACAAGAAATACTTTTCGTAGCATTTTATTCTTAAAAAAATATAGAAAAACTGAGAAAACGTGAACTAGAAGAACTTTTCAGTAACAAGTCGCTAATAGAAGTAATATAAAAAATTTAAAAATCTTAAGTTACTCATTGCCTCTGCTGTAACCACAAATGCCAATTGTCAGTCTTGCCTAGGCTAAATTTCAATTTAATTAAAACTTCCTCTAATGTTGCTGCTTGACCAAAGTTTGTACATTACGGTTTATTGGCTTTTTACGCATTTTACTGACTACTTTCGTCAATGGTCTTTGTTCATGTTAGCTGTACGTGGGTTATTAGGTTATTTAAAGTGGATATTAGAGAATATACTACCGAATCGAGTATTCGGGCAATTCATTTCTTTGCAGTTGCTCAACTGTTTAATAATCTGGAATCTATATTAAGTTCTCTGGCCGTTACAGACACTATGACCAAAGAATGCATTATGATTGTTTTCCCAGCCTCAATAAAAAAACCAGCGTGATGCTTTCGAAGCAAACAGGAATTCTTCAAATTTTGCAGAGAGAACTTTTAGGGTCATATACAAGTCGAGTATGCATTTCAACAAGTTTGAGTATACGACATTTGAAACAATTATACGATAGTGCGATCGTCCCTGTCCATGTTTATACATCTATTAATACTTCTGAGTTCTTCAAGCTTAAGAGATTTTATTCGCCCGAAGGATGAAACACAGGTCAAGGTCGTATATGGTTACATCAAGTCAACCTTTGATCCTAAAAACTGGAACTATTCTAGACCCATGACGATACGCATAAAACGGTCATGGGCTTACACTAGTCTATTATTATCATCTACGAACGGAAGAGAGTTGGTGATTCACAGTTCCTATTTGCAAATTTACTGGAGTCATAGGTATAAATCTAAACTTCTCCCCATATCCTTTAAAGTAAGGTCAATGCGTCACTGTAAGTAGTGATTCGTCCGTCACAGACATTAAGCTGGGTGGTCCTAGTTGCTTTCTAAAGAGTGGACACCCATCTTTCATCTTTCGTATGGTACCAAAAAAAAAAAAAAACAAGCTGTAAGTACGAAAGATATTTGGATTTGATTTTTAAAAAAATGAAATTTGGAGACGTTTAGTATCACAATTTTGTTACTGTAGATACTACTTCTCTACAGACATACTTAAGTTATGATTATCCATACTATTTAACAGTTTTATTACGACTTTTTAACGGAACAAATAACTTAAGGGGAGTTAAAAGCAGTATTGTTCATATTGCTTCCATTGTTTGTATTAGACCTTGGTTTGCCGTGGGTTGCATGCAGTTTATTTTTAGTGTCGTTTATGCGCTGACCCTGTGCCCCAGCCTGTGAAGGGGGTGCCCCCCTTTCGTTCCAGACAGACTGTGCAAGTCGTAAAACTGCAACTGGCTCCCGGTATGTCAACACTGCCGTCATAAACCTTTATACTGTCTGTATTATTGACGTGCGAGCCAGGAGCGTCACGCAGGGGTAAGGACTGCCACCCGCCACGCACATACACTGTGCCTTTTTTTTCTCGTTGCGTCCGGAAGATAGCAAGCGACGCCGAAATAGATTTTTTAACATTAAAATGGTTTGCGGTCTTTGAAACAATTCAGACATCAGCAAGTTTTTGAAAAGTTTAATTTTTTACTTGTTGGTACTTCCCCATGCTTAAACCGCGAGGGAAAATAATAGAAACGTCGCGGGTGACCTCACATTCGGGAGAACGCGGGTTCGTATCCCGGACATCCAGATTTGAGTACTCAATGGTTTCTCAAAATCACTCCAGGAAAATGCCGGATTGCTTCTTTTGAAAGGGAATTGCCCAATTCCTTCCCGTTCCTTGCCCATGTCCTTTCGCGCCTCTAATGACTTCGAAGTCAATGAGACGTAAAGTCATGAAAAGAATGATTCAGAATAAATAAGTATCACCTATGCCTGACGATGTGGTCGAGCTGAAAACCTGTAAGGGAAAATATACTTTTTCGAGACAATAAAATTAGTCGAAAACGTCCCAACCAACATTTTCAGTCTATGGTTCTGCGCCTCGTCGCCAACGAGGTTATTAGAGGCGTTTGAGAATTATGAATAAGGAACGGGAAAGAATTATATCATGTCCTTTTCGAATAACCGTTCCTAGCATTCACCTGCAGTAGCAGGGGATACCGAGATCTGGATGGCCGGACGGGGATTCAAACCCATGTCCTCCCTAATGCCAGGTCTACTCACCCACCGGGCTCGGTTTCATCCGACTGTTTTTGGCGACTCAAGACGGTTGTAAAAACTGTGGGTTTATTATACGAATGGAATCGCAGATGGTCACTACTGATTCGGGCGAGCATGAGATCTAACCCTATAACATGTCCCCTGCTACACATGGCTAGTTTCCAGGCAGTCATTTTGTGAATCACCAACCAAGAATAAACGAGATTAAAAATTTCACTGGATTATAATCAACGGAAACAATAACGCCCAGTTTAACTGACCTCTTAGGAAACCAAGTTTCCTTGTGAATACCTCAGAAAAAGCGGAGAACTGGTCATTCGATGATGCTGTTACACAAGTCATTTGTATAGATACTAGTTTAAATGCCGATCAAACATGTATGATGGTAATAGGAATTTGTTCTGGAAAATCTTCCAAGGAAGAACAAATAACGATCTCTTTTATTTTTAGTGATATGAGCAAGCTTTATCTGATTAAAATCTCGAAGCATTTAGCTAAAATGTTTTCAAATAACTTAATGACTGTGATGCTATCGATATATTTCGCAATTATCTATCTTTCGTGTAAAATGTCTCTAGTTTTTAATGAACTTCCTGTTTCTTCTGTGAAAAAAATCTTAGGTTGTGTTGAGAGCTAGTTTTAACAGGTGCTACATATAACACAATATGAACACCAGATACTCTTCTCCATACATAAATTTCCGCCTGTAGTTATCGTAACTAAGCAAAAATCCACGCGTAAATTTAAAGGAAAGTAGCACTGTATTTTTTCTAAACTCTGTCTCGCATTGTAATGTTTTACCTCCGTCCGTCGTGTTTTTGTTCAGTTGCTTTGACAACGGAAAATTGTCTTTTATCTAACATCGCGATTATAATTCCTTTTAGCAATGTAAATGCAAGTAAAACAAAGTTAAATTATTTATTTGAAATCTGGACTTTCTTTTAACGACATAATAACAAATAAAGTTGATGCAGTTATTCATTTGAAATTTCCTGGTAATGCAAGCAGCGCTGTGGTGGCGGCTAATGTAATTAACACCTCGGGTATCATCGGCCTCGGCGAAGGTTACCGATTTATCGAGTTCACGTCCAGCCTCCAGGTTCAACGCATTTTATTAAAGCGGATTCCTGTAGGTATGGCACACACGCGGGCTACCTGAGAGCTGATCGTAGATGCCAGATTGCTTAAGTAAGCGAGGGACAGAGGAGTGTGGATGCTGTGCGTGCGATCGCAGAACGGGCCGGGCGACATTCCTGGTCATAATGACCGATAAGGCTCGCTTTCTACCGCGACAAGTGTTTCGACACCACTCACCTGTCGCGCCCCCCGCCGAATGCCTTCGTGACGACATTTGCGCCGTCTTTCTGCTCACCAGTTTCGTCATATTCGCCACATGTGACCAACAGGTTTCTGGTAACACCAAATCGAGTAGCAACCAACTGAATAAACTCAGCTACGCTGTATGCTTGGACCAGACCGATTCATCTAAAACTCGCGTGTGTTAACGGTTTATAATCAGAAGTTAGATTGTTTGCATATGACATGATGATATAGGATGGAAATGACCGAGCGCTGTGGGTAAGCGGTGAGCGGTCTGGCCTCGCATTCAAGAGATGCCAGTTCTAATCCCCGTCTGGGCATCCAGAATTGGGTATTCCATGGTTTCCGGGATGTTTCCTTCAAAAGGCCATGGCCGCATTCCTTCCCGTTCCTTTTTCCCAGTCCCATCCCGCCTCTAATGACCTCGTTGTCGACGAGGCGTAAAGCCATAAGTAAAAAAAGGATGGAAACAGGAAAAGGTAGTGTGCCATGTACAGTGTATCTACCTTGGTAGGTGAAAATGATATGAAGGTAACTGCCAAGAAAAATCAACATATTGCGTTGATTACAGATGAGCAGTTACATTTTATTTATGATTATAGGGTGCAGAAGGAAATGTTTTCTGAATGCATGAAGTGTAAATATCTCGGCATAAACATCTGGTAATAAACTCATGTGAGTTCGACACATTGGGCCGATAGCAGAACGAGGTTTCAAAGACTTTCATTTATTGAAGAGGGTAGTGAGGGTATGTACCACTGCAGTGAGGGAATTGTGTTACAATTTTTTTTTTCAGTCAAATGCTTGAATATAATGGTGTAAATATGGAAACTACATTTTGGGTATCATCAAATACGGGAGTTGTAGGGTGTACAAAAGATGGCAGCTAGATTTTTTTGTGTAAATTATCACAGAACACAATTAATATGATAAAGCAGCTGGACTGGGATTTATTGGAAGAGAGTGCTAGGAGTGATAAGGCTTGATAGGATATTGGTAGAAGAAATAGAAGTAGTGTATAGAAAAGAAGAAATGATCATTACTACAAGCTGGCACTCGATTTTAGGCCTAAGGAAGGCTAAAGAGTTAGGATTTGGAATAAATTACCAAGTGAAGTGCTGATTAGTATACCAAAAAAACTGAACAACTTTAAAATTGAAACCGATAAAAGTAAAAATACGTGGGAGAGGAAATTGTACTCAAAGTATTTAATAAAAAATTGATAACAAAAGAGAAAATGCGTATATAGGGAAATTTTCACCGGAGCATGTATTCAATTGCAGTTAAGTTCTCATTACCAACATCATAGATAAGTATAAAAGGAGTAAATACAGAAACTTACATTTACACTCTGAAATTCAGAAAACTGTGGGAGGCAGAGGGTTATCGGAGTCCAGTATGTAAGTTAGTGTAGTGAACGCTAGTTTAATTTTAATTGCGGTGAAATGATTAATCTGCTCAATAGTTATTTGCATCGGATTTGGATTTCCTCAGCGAGTCAAAAATTTAGCGCTTCTGCAATCAGTGTTCTTTAAACTATTGATCCTTGAAATTTTTTGGCAGTTCCGGAAGCTAAAAGTAATTCTGACAGAGATTGCAATTAAAATACAACGAGTCAACTACGCAGTTACAGAGAGAAGGAACTTTACGCCAGTTTAATAATAAAAGGCTGGAAACTTGAAATAGTGACTCCTGAACTGCTTCTAACAACTTGAGGATGTACAAAACCTGATCGAGATACCGGGCACGTTAAAACATCACAGAACGCGATCGTTACTCCGTCATTTTCAGTCATCTACAGCTGTGTTTCTCAATTTGTGGTCCTCGAAGAGGATTCAGGTGGTCTGCAGGCAGAGTATTATACATTTAGATACCGTATAAGGCTATAAACGAGTATAAACTAACTTTTTAAAAGTCAGGCAAAAATCTGGCAGTTGGTTATAATGAGTCGCGTTCTCAAAGCGAGGCAGTCTGCAACGGTAGAGGGAGGGCTGGTTTTCGGCGAGCTGCAGCGCTGTCGTCGATAACAACAATGACACGGCCAGCCTACGAACAATAGTGACACGGCACTCGGATATTCTTTTATGTTGTTCCATGGAACGCTGCCCCGAGGTTGGAGGGGAGAAGAGGCACTTTTTGACTGCCGCCATCCTCTGTGGGTCTGAGGTTCGCTTCCCGCCACCGGTAGTGTCAACAGTGCGCGGACACGGTAATGTAACTCTAAAAGTGCGACAGATTGCAACATATCAAGGGCCCGGAAAATACCCCTGAGTAGCTACCCTCATGAGCTAGAGACTTGTTTGAAAGAGCCAACAGATCTAACCATCGACAAGATTGTTTACCTGTCAGATTTTGTGAAATTTAGTTTTTTAAAAATTCATTGGCTTTTTGTGAACCCATTTTGTGTTCTTTTAACCCCTGATTCATGTCATGTGTAGGGCGTAATGTAAATATGTTGATACAGTAAGATCAAGTAGTTTCTATTTCAGTGCGCCTAACAAGTTTTGAAGTAGAGTTACCACCAAGAGATTATTACAAGGTGTAGCGTAAGAGTGGTGAAGTAAACAAACTAAAAGGTGCGAG
The DNA here is from genome assembly GCA_031002005.1 of Vandiemenella viatica. NCBI lineage: Eukaryota > Metazoa > Arthropoda > Insecta > Orthoptera > Morabidae > Vandiemenella > Vandiemenella viatica. Next base: position 81,039,755 of record CM061914.1, read on the forward strand.
GTCTAGAGTCTTTTTATTTTGTTTTGTGTATGTGGGCAGGTGTACTGTATAGCATCCAGTAAACATTATTATTCATTTGGTTACTAAATATTAAGACTCTAGTCATTATGTAATTAACTTTTAATAGTACACTTCCAGTTTCATAATAGCGTTTCCGTAGTGATACAAAACGTGCTTTTTGATGTACTATATTATAATGGTACAATAAAATATGTTCCAGAAGTTAATAATATAAAAATATGTAATAAAAATAGGCCCATTAGTAGTCCGCTGCGTTATTTTTGACAATTTACTATTCTTCGGGTTGAAAATGGTTGAAAAACGCTATCAAACGAAACGCGGTGAGCCAGCCCAATTGCCGTTGTCACTTTTGATGGATACAGGTATGGGAGGGAAGGAATGACTGTTCAAAAGCAATTGAACAATAATTGGATTGTTCTATGATAGAAACGTCTTCTACGTAAGAAGTCGGACAGAAATTTAGTATGCCTTGCATGAGTTGCAGAGTATTCCTCAATAAAAGTCCAAAATAATTACGACGAACGAGTGTCAGAGGTGGCACCAACCACCTTGCAAAGTCAGAGTACTTGCTGGTGACGCAAACCCGGCAATTACAGCTTCCCTGCCGGGGTGAGAAGTCAGCATCCATCACTCCGCTGATTACCTCCAGTCACGACCATGAGGATACGTAATTATCCAACACAGAGAGAGCATTCCCCTTGTCGCTCCAACGGGTGGTAGGTAGTCTTTTATTGTTCGAGCTCACCCTTCAACCCTACCAGTCATTATCGGTTTCCTTGCTCTTCCAGTTTTCGGAATGCTCCTTTTGCTTCTCGCCTTCACCTTTGTCGTCAGCATGTTCATTTGCTTTGGTGTGTCTACCCATGGCCACGCCTGACGCAACGAATCTCCAGCGCCAGCAAAAACTCCGCGCGGATAGTGCTTGCGTGTTGCCCACACTCCAAGGACTGTTTCTGCGTCATTGTACGCGCCCTCTTCTTGTTTCCATCATCTGTTTTGAGTTTCTCGTTATGTCACGTCGCTCGTATAGGTAGTTATGGGACCAGGAAGTGCCTTCCTGCCGTTAAGTTACGTTAATGGGGCTTTAAAATTGCTGTAATGTCTTTCACAGATGGTTTCCATTCTGCCTTTTATCATGCATCCGGCGTGAAGTTTCCTTCTCTCCATAATTATCACCTTCACTTTTCGTCAATGTTTCTCATATAATCTTCTCCTAGCCTTCTTATCTTAAGTCCTTCCATAAAAATTCGCAACAAATGCCCAACAACAACGCTACTATTTTCGACAGTAGTTCTTACTTTTCTTCCATCTATTCTTGACAGAACTTATTCGTTACTCGTATGATTGGTCGTGGTCGTTCAACACAGTACTAGTTGGTTCGCGTCTCGGTGATGGAATAACTCTTAAATATTCGCCCAAAAATGTGCTAGAGGTATTGATGTACAATTACTATCAATTAAATTATGTACAAACGCCTTGATTATACCACAAATCACTCCGTACAACTTATGGAGTAAGAGCATAAGGTATTGTTAATGATGATTCTTTGGTCGTATGGAAACTTGGAACTAGGTATCCCCTAAGCGAAAATCGGAGGAATAAACCTGAGTGGGTCGGCATTGGATTTATTTTCCTTTCATCTTCGCCAAAACTACGATTCTTATACTAAATCTGCTTCCCAGTACCAAATATTTAATATGCTTGGGCACAAAGTAATCTTGTATGTTCTTAGGTCCAATCATTAGATTTTGAAGTTAACGTTCCACCTCCACCGTGGAATCCAACCAAGGGAATGGTTATATCATACTTCGCTAGAATGGAAGGCCATGTTAAGGACAAGTAAAAATACCGACAATATCATAGTGGCGGTATTGTTTATTTTGATCCATCGCCAAAGTAACTATCAATTTTTTTTTATACTTTATACAGAGGCCGTATAAAAACTGCTGTTACTGACTTCTAGAGTTTGTAGATGAAGGTTTAGTCAGAAACCAATGTACGGAAACGTACAAGTAAACCAAAATACAATCAAATAATAATTTTCCACTTTTAAAACACATTAAGGGTCGTATGTACATGCCACCTTATGAATTATATGAAGTGAGATACACAGACATTTCCAACCGAGATTCAGATCTGTAAGCCATTAGTATTCTGCTAACATTTTCTAAATCCTCAAATTTTGCAGTTTTAAAGAGAAAACCACAATTTTGTAAAGAGATTCTGGCATAAGACACAGTTAATTCAGTATTTCATAGTTTAAGTTACCTTAACGATTACCAATTACGAAATAAGCAAATTTATGCAGTTAAAAATAATATTAATCCAAAGAATGGAGTGTTTATGTTTGATGTAGTGTAATCGTGGCTGCCCGTCTGTTCACTTTTTTAATAACTTATCATTTATTGCTCCTTCCATCGTTCACGTAGAGTCATAACAAATATGGCAGGTTTTATATAAGACCATAAGCAAATTGTAAAAACTCCATCCAATAGGTTCCGTAGTTTTTGCGTGGAGAAAGAAACACACGGAAATGGACACTTGCATGTTTATATATATATTTACATTGTCCTTTTTTATGTTTTTTTTTTTACAGCTTTACGCCTCGTCGGCGGCTAAGATCATTAAGAGGCGGGATGGGACTGGGGGCAAGGAACGGGAAGAAATTCGTCCATGGCCTTTATGAAGGAAGCATCCCGGAATTCGCCTGGGGAAACCATAGAAAACCCAAATCTGGATGCCCGGACGGGGATTCGAACCCGCGTCCTCCCGAATGCGAGGTGAGAACGATGTTGTCTCTAGTGTACAGACAGAAAAGAGGAAAAGGAATAGGACTTGACCTTATGAAAAATCTATCGACGTGGTTGGAGTAATTTGTGGGACCATGGAAAATCGACATTTGGATCGCGGAATCTGGAATCAAACCCACGTCCTTCAGAATAGCACGTCCAACCATTAATTGTTCATCCAACAGTCTCTGTTAGCCATTCGTAATAGGAGACGTGTTATCCAAGAGAACTAAAACTTATTGGTTCTTTGGCAGAAAGATCTTGCTGCAGAAAACGCGCTATTTGGTATGGTAATGCGCGAACCCGATCCGAACACAATTGAAAGGACGTTTGAATACGCGTGAGCGCGTGTTGCAATTTCGCAGGGCAATCTGTTGCTGATTACGTAGGTCATACCATCGGCCGTCTGGCTCATGTATATTAAGTGGCCGTCGTTTGTTTCTCCGTGCCGCATCTCGTCATTGGCCGGATGTAAATTGGATGTGTGCCAGCTAAGATGGCGCAACGGCTAAGACCTCATGTTTGGTGGGTCTCGAGTCAAGATGGTGGTTGACAACGAAATGATTCTGTTCCCATTGTAATTTTTTTTAACTGCTTTACGTCTCCGATAACAACTAGGTCTTTAGAGACGTGAAAGGATGGGGGGCAAAGAATGGGAAGGAATTCGGCCATTGCCTTTTGAAGGAAGCATCCCGGCATTCACCTGGAGTGATTTGGGGAAACCATGGAAAACCAAAATCTGGATGCCCGGACGGGGATTCGAACCGCCGTCCTCCCGAATGCGAGGCCAGAACGCTAGCCGTTACACCACCACGCTCGGTGCCCATTGTAAAGAAACCTCTACAGACAGGTTACTGGTACTAATATAACATTTTATACTGTGTAATACAGGGTGATGTAGGAGCCATGGTAAATAATGAAGGAGGTGGCAATATGAACAATATTGAGTAGAAACGTTCATATTAATATCTGTCCGATTTCCATTAGTTTTGGAGACAAAGGTGCTGAAATGATATGAAGAAAATAAGCCTCAGAAAATGATTAAAAGCATACGATTAACTAATTGAAGCACTTTAGTCACACGCATATGCATCCTCGAAACGTAGCAACTACCGCCTCTTTTTTTAAGTACTTGTCGAATTCAAGCATCAATAAAGTGCTACCGAAATTAAGAAGTAATAAGGAAATATACCAGAACATAGAAAATATAACAGAATCAATAAGAAAAAGGAGACTCCTGTTTTTTGTACATATCTACAGAATGATAACAGACTAAAAAAAAGATATACAGTTACCTTTGGGGAAAAAAATATTTGGAAAGGAAAAAGATAAGAGAAGAGGAAATTATGGAAAGAGAGATCTTTAGAAAAAAAGGTATTAAATTTGGAAGGATTCCAAAGCAGAAGAGGAAAGAAATCTGCTTTTTTTTTTTTTGCTTATGGCTTTACGCCTCGTCGACGATGTGTTCATTAGAGGCGGGATGGGACTGGGAACATGGAACGGCAAGGAATTCGGCCATGGCCTTTTGAAGGAAGCATCCCGGCATTCGCCTGGAGTGATGTGGGGAAATCATGGAAAACCAAAATCTGGATGCCCGGATGGGGATTCGAACCGCCGTCCTCCCGAAAGCGATGGCAGAAGTTAACCACTCACCCACCACGCTCGGTAAAAATCTGCTCCGAAGTGGTCTGAAGAAAGAAGAAAGAAACATGATGAAATGACGAAGGAATATTGGATTGAGAGCATGAAAAAACAACTACAAAGGATGAAGAACTGAAATATGAACGTGGTTGCAGAAGGCCTTACCGGAAAGAAGATGAAAGTGCTTCAATTTTTGTGTTGAAGTCTATGCTGCGATTTTCGAAAATTTAATTTAAACTGCTATAAAATACTGTATGCGTGTGGTTTTTCATGAATAAAGTACTTCAATAAGTTATTTGTGCGCCCTTTATCATTTTCTAATATTTATTTATGCATACCAATCCAGCATCTGTATCTGCAAAACAAATGGAATTCGGACCCATGTTTATATAAACTTTTTTACTCAGTAATGTTCATACTGCCACCTCCTTCAATATTTACCATTCCGCCTGAGTAACCCTGTATTTTCCTGCGGAATATTTAAATTGATCCTGGTGGCCTGGTATTCGGAAAGACACGAGCCCTATCTGGTCATCCGGATTTTGGTTTTCGATGGTTTCCCATTTTATCCCCAGGCGAAGTCAATGGCCGAATTCTTTCCGGTTCCTTGTCCCAGATCCTCAACCGCATTTAATGACATCGATGTCAACAGACATAAAAACCCGAAAGAAAACAGAAACAACAGATGTATCTACATTTTTACCGGTACATTACCACCGGACATAGTACGACGGAAAAGCAGTAAGTAATTTCTTAGGAGTATGGAAAACATGTATCTTACATAGTAACTGCCGTTGTATTGTGGAAATGTTGTGATACTTCACTCTTCTAACTTTGTTTTAGGGCAGTAAAGAAATTTTCGAGGACAGGGACCAATAAAATTTCTTTCTCCGCTTGTACTGCTAATTCTTCTAACTTGAAGACCATCAGACATGTGGAGATCTGATTTCATGTAGTAAAGAAGAAAGAAAGAAGAAACTATCTTCCCATTGCTATGCATTTCGGTTAAAATACTTCTTGATGATATACAAGTAAAGAAACGACGAATATGAAATATATAACAACTTACTAACAAAAAGTGAAAACATAATGTAAGAATGGAGACTTTCCTGGCGTATGATTGAATTGAAGTTTTCAAGAGTGTGCGGCTGATTTGTGTTGTGAAAAGACAATCCGTCGGTAGACCCGTGAATTCATTATAAAAAAAAGAATTTCAGGAAAAAAAATGACGCTGAATTGTAGGTTATATGATTTGTTTTAAATATTATTTCACTCAATAAAGTACGTAAATGAAGTTTTAACAAAATAAAAAGGTCAAACTTGACAACTTTTGAAGATAAAAATAAATATTTTTTTTTTGATTCTGCGGGGATTTGAACTCAGGCCACAAATTTATGAAGCTAACACCATACCACATAGACCACGCTGCCATTTCACAAAACAGGACAATAATTTGCTATATACCCAACATTTAGAATTTTTTGTTTATTTGCAAGTGAATATCTCAAAAACTAGGTCGCATTTTGAGAAACGACTATACTACAGACATATATGCTGTCTACTATTCAACATATATGAAGGAGTTCGAAATCTGTTGTTAACATGTCTGGTGGTTCCCAAGTAAGATATCTGTCCGTTCTCTTGGACCATCGTAGCTTCAGTGGCTGCGAAGCGTCCTTAGCTAGACGGGCACGGGCCAAGTCAGTCGGAGAAATACTTATCCTGCCGACACCGGCAATGACCTGGCCTTCACGACGCCGAGGTTGCAGGTTTTTGTCCTGACAAATTGGAGTCTATGTTTCACGTGGAGATAATTTGTTATTACCTTGCGAGAACAGTGATGAAAGCGCTGTAAACAGTGACTTCACGTGGATTCCGGCAGACAGGCAAGACCTCACAACAGCAAACGTTCAAGGATGACATCCATCAAGTGTTTCACACAAGCATCGCATCATATTCCAACGATATACTTTTTCAAATTCCTGATAATACTTTGATGGTGTATTACTCGTAGAAAATGGCGCAAAACCTCGTGACTAATTGCAGAAGTTGGGTCTGTAATCGCTCTATTTAATGAAAAAAAGTGGAGAAGAGCATAAAATATCAGCACAGTTTAGTGAAAAAATTGGCTTTCAAAACGTAGCCTTTTGCGTTTAAATTATGCTTTGAAAAAATGTTTTTATTTTTATATTGCTAGCAAAAAGAAATGTTATGCTGTTTTCAGACATATGCATATTCATTAGAGTATTATATCCATTTCTGCAATACTTTTTTGGTTTTACGCATGGTCAACATTGAGGTCATTAGGGGTGGGACTGGACGGGGGCAAGGGACGGGAAGGTTATCGGCCATGAACTTTTGAAGGAATCATCTTGACATTCGCCTATGATTGGAGACACTGGAAAACTGGACTGTCGGATATGGATTTGAACCCACGTCCTCCAGGGTGCGAGGCTAGAGCGTTACCACTCACCCACATAGCACTTACAAGAACTTGTAACATTCTGACGCGCAGAATTAAGGAGGCAGAGAAATCTGCAATCTCAACGGTGATCATTCAGAGAGTGATAAATACGAAGAGACTTTAATTACTGTAAGTTATAATCAGATTCTAAAAATGAAAAAAAAAAAAATAAAAAAATGAAGACGCCCCAGATGAAGTGATGAAAATAGTCGAAAGTGCAGGTGGAGGGAACAGAGAAAATTCGAAGATAATTAACGAATGCAGATTGACTGAGTATTCAAAAACTAACGTGTGTTTAGCAAGATAAAAATGTTTAATTACTTTAATTATTATAATTACTCCTGTTCATTGTTACAAAACGTTAAAAGCTGAAAAATGAATGCAGGAAATCTGTTTCCTCATAGAAAGAAAGCAGTTTTGAACTTATTTCCTTCGGTGTATCTTAGGTTTTAGAAGTAAGATGTTATTCAGTAACAGCATTTCCATTTCGCAGCGAGAAGAGGAGAAGCCATACCAGTGCTACCTCCTAATATTAAGATATTTCTTTATGGTTAATGATTTTTATCTGAGTTTCCTCTGATCTGCTCAAAGCTATCAAAATAAGTCTCTAGATTTCACTCCCGTCAGTTTGTATGGGATGGATTGTGCAATATAAACAACAAGTTTGTGAAGCTCTGTCAGGCCTAGCAAATAGTGAATTTGGTGAATGCTTTGAAGACGAATGGAGGCAGAGGATGCCAGGCAATTCAGGATAATTCTTCCAACGAAATTATCACCATCAACAATGTCATAAATATTCACTCCGTATTAACTACATATGTATTTGGATTTTAATCCAGATATTTGGTGATTGTGAGTTACAGATCTCCAGCTCTACTCCCATTCTTGGCAACTGCAGAATGATGAATAGATTATTCCACTACAAGGGGTTCGTAACGGCAAACCCCTTCGCAGAGTGTTAAGCCGCATGTCCCACTGCGAGTGGTATGGTAGTACGCGCCTTTCATCTTTTACCGCCTGGCGGTGGGTCGAGGCGCGCCGTCCCTGCTAGCATATGCGGCAAAGATGAAAGGCGTCCACTACCACGCACCTTTAAAAACACCGGAGACGAGTTGGGCTCTCTGTGTTATCAGGTTACTCAAAGAGAGTTCCGTGGTTAGTGGGCAGCGGTGCTACCAAGACGCCTGGAGGCCGATATACTTTGCCTCAGCCAAACAACCACATTACTTGTTCTTCTTCTCACGGGACGCTGAGAGACAACTGTATATTTTGTGACCCCGCAGTCCGTCCTGATGGTATGACACCTCCCTTTGACGACAAAGCAACGTATTGTGCCGGGTGGTCGTTAGAAGGTAGTGGGAGTGTTTTTGCAGATGGTGGCCTCACCAGACAGCTTTCTATGGCCATTCGGAGAGTGGAGGAATGCGTACCACAGTGGAACGCAGAACCAACCAGCTGGCTGGACGTGTCGTCATCGACTGAACACACCAGGCGCACCATCACCTCACCGTCAGCCGACTTTCCCTCACGTCTGGCGACCTAATGCTCACAGAAAAATGTGTCACTGCTAGACTTTGAGCGGTGTACTAACGTATGTTCCGTTAGCCGTTCATGACAGTTGAACGCTGATGGTTGTGAATAACACAAAATCTTTTATCAGTGGCATAATCTTACAATTATTCCTGCTGTAAGAGAATAAAGTTTTTTATTCTCATTTTACGCTTCGTTGACGTCGTAGTCATTAGAGCTGGGATAGGATTGGGGGCAAGCAACTGGAAGGAATTCGGCCATGGCAATTTGAAGGAACCATGCTTCTATTTGCGTGAAGTGATCTAGGGAAACATTGGAAAATCCACATCTAGATAACTGGACAGGCATTCAAACCTGCATCCTCCCGAATGCAAGGCCAAAGCGTACCGCTCACCCACCACGCTTAGTGGAAAATGATAATGCAACGTAATAAAAGCATAGTGAGAAATACAATCAAAGCATGATACTCAGGAATTAGTAAATCTACTTGTTAAGAAAATGTTGGATCCTTGATAATATACAGTAGTCGTCAAACGAGACGCGGAACTAGAGCCGAATAACAAATGATGTTCTAACAGATCCCGGAAGGTGAGAGGCTAATCGGGAGTACGTGGGTTCCATCCCCGTTCTGCCATTCAGACTGGTGTTTTAAATGGTTTCTCCAAAACACTCCAAGCGAATGCCGTGATGGTTGCTTTAAATTACTACAACTGTAAAGCTTGTGCGTCAGCTGTTAGGATCCATACATGGTTGCAAAGAATTCAGTTCCTTAAAAAGGTCATCGTTAGACAAAAGGCTGCTCCTTGTTCAACTATGCCTATTTCTGCCGAGTGTGTCAGGTAAAGCAGTAACAACGAGATTCTCAGACTATTCAGTGGGGACATTTGAGTTGGCACTCATATTTCCCTCCCAGACCCCACATCAACTCCCCGCCGAGGAATTAGGTCATGTGAAGAATTACCCTCCACTAAAGGGAGCACCTGCCCCAATCCGATCGTTGAACAACAGAGATAAAATCGCATCTGTGGTGTCCTTTCATTTTGTGCTAAACACAATACAAACTGAGAGTATAATATATTATTAGAAATTCTGCTTCGTAACCTGTCTTCTAGACAACAGCTGTTTTATGACTAACAAATATCACCTCTTTCTCACATAGAGCGGGTATACCTCCTTGTTTATCCTATATCTAATCTTATCTCCAACGAAACTGTATCTGTTTACATTGGTTATGAGTGTCTGCTAAAAACTGCAGGGCATTGACCTCCCGCAATTACAAATCCTGCCCATTGACCATCGCCACTATCTGAAGCTGTCCACTACTGGGTGAATAAGTGCATTAACAAAACGGCAGTCCTGTAAACGATAGTCCTTTAATCCTTCCCATTGCTAGTTCCTAATCAATTTCAGCAGCTAGTAAAGCCATCGTCAACGAGCAGTAAATCCTCAAACCAAAAATAAATCAAATTTCTGGAATGAAATGCTTATATTGCAATTTCATACCAAAACATTACCCTTTTGGAAATTTCGCGAATAAAATACGACGAATAGCGATGATGCTGGTTGAAAGAAGAGAACCGGCTTATTTGTTGCAATATCTTTCGGATTTCACCTAATATAGCCGTCTGCTTTGACGTAAACACCGGAAACTTACCCCTTCCCGGAAATCGAACTGTCATAGACCTCACCTAAATACAACTAAGATGAACAAAAACACACTGTATATCCATATATCTGTGATGTGTTGTGCTGCTATCTAGCGGATCGAGATCAATCGTTATGGACACCAGCGAGACTAGCGGCTTGACTCTGATTGTCTCATCCGCTTGACCTTGATAATCAATACTTTCGCCCTTTGAGGATCGAATTCCAAAAAGTTCCTTTCATACAATGTGATGTTACCAAAATGGAGACCTTAATCTTTAAAATTATACATCAGTTATCTTTTAAAGGAGACTCGTGACTAGTGTTACAAATTGAAAAAAAATAATTTTTTTCAGATTTGTGAAAAAAAACCTAGCACCCTTGTTTTGTTTTAAATTTGTTTTTTTTTTCTCAGAAAACAATGTATTTGACAAATTATAGTTTTATTTATGGAACTTACATTTTACATATGTGTTTTAAATCTTACTAAACCATATAATGTCTTTCATAATGATTCATAAATGTATCTATATAAGCAACATAATTTTATTCATCTTCTACCACATTCACTAGTATCAGCACTACCAACACTAGATTGATCGGTGTCGGAATTTTCTGTTTCTTCTTCTGTCTCCTCTAGATCCATAACTTCAAAAATAGTTACGTTTTCTTTTACTGCAAATGCTTTTGAGATTGCAATTTTAAATTGTGAGCAAAGTACCCACTGTGCATGAAGACTGCGCCCGTAGTTCTGTATTACGGTCTTTTAAGTTTGAATTTAAATCTATTATCATACAAAATAGGAGCTTTATTTGTTTTCAATCGTTGGTTTACGCCAACGGTTGCAAGGAAATGATTCATAATTACTGACAATGACTCAGTATCACTATACGCTGCGAGTTTAACAAGTATACGAATATAAGGAAAGCACAATAAGTAATAAAAAGAGGCAAAAAACCGTAGTTAAATTTCCTAATTTTTTGAAAAGATTCGTAGGTCTAAAGATAAATTTGTAGGGCCTGGCAGCACTAGTTCAAATAGCGAGTATCACTCCAAACAATGGGGAACCGGGATTCCTTCTCACGCAACCTAGCCTTTTCGGGAAGGCCCCATTCGTAAAAGAAAACTTCAGTGTTGCCAATATTTTTTTTTTCTACTGAACTAGAAAAATATAGTAGATTTAAAAGTAAGGTAAGTACTTAGTATAAACTCTAAAACAGTGATATTTAACGATAAATGCCTTAAAAATTTGAAATTTAGTAGTTATGGAAAAAAAACATGTCCCAGAAAAAACAGTTTTTTTTCAGTTTTTTTATGTTTTTTTTTCAAGTTAGAAATTGTTTTTTTTACTACACTACTCGTGACTAAAAAAAACCTTTCAAAAATATGAAATACGATGTGAAATAATTTTTTGTATTTAATGCTCTACTTTAAATGCCCTGGAATCGTACATTGTGACTAGGAACTTGTCGCATGGTTACAATCTGTAAGCACGGTGAGCTCTGTATGTTCGTCGCTTTCTGGCTGTAGCTGCCACTGTGCGTGACACATGCGTATCCACCACGCAAGCGCAGTCGCAAGTTTGGAGGAGCGGACAATTGCTGCCGAAGGACTCGGCACGCTTCCCACGCCGTGAAGTCGCCGCCGCCTAACTGTACCCCAGCGGACATCATCGAGTCGCACTGACGCTCACTGTCAGAAAATTTTCCACCAAATACTGATATGTGTGGAGGCAGATTCACTAAATTCCCAACGGTTTAGCGTATCATCGTCAACTGCGCATTACTTTCAAGTAAGAGTTAACAGACAGTGCAGACAGAACCGTATCATTCCAGAGAATGAACATGTAATATCTCGAAAATTACGTCAATGGTACCACAAAATATTATGATATTATTGTTATTAGGAATTGATGTTCAGGAATTATCGTGTCTTTGAAATGATGTGCTCCATGGTGAATCAGAAAATACCATGGTCCTTACTGTACAAGGATGTTAGCTAATTAAAGAAAGGTATTTTGCGGACAGAGATGAAGGGAATTGGTGAAGGTGAAGATCCGAATGCCTTTTCTATACCTCAATATAAATACTATTATGATGAAAGGCAGATCAATTTTCCTGTAGTTGAATCATAATTACCTTGCGCTCTGTGGCTCCTACGTTAGCATTAAATTTTCTTTTAACGTTTTCAGACTATGTACTACTAAATGTCATGTTTTTGAAGAAAAAAGAATAGACCATTCTAACCTTCTTACATGAATTACGGAGAAATGACTATAACCCGTAATAACGAACACTGGTAAATAGATGGGGGAGTAATTGTAACTGCTGTAGTCTAAAGTTGAAAGACAGGATTGGGTGAAGAGAGTTGCGGGTACGTTTAAAACATATGTTGTCGGATGAATAAAGGTGAAGAATGTGGATGCAAAGAAAGAACCATGAGACTAAATTGTCAATAGACTACAGGCTTTAGGGAGTGGATAAACTATAATTTGAGTGTTAGTGATAGGAATGTACAATTTACTCTAAACAGGAAAAGAATTTTTTAGTCATTATGCAAATATTACCTAGGAAATTTCAATAAGGACATAAGCTCCAACAGAATTGTTATTATCAACAAGTGGTGACGGCCTAAAACATAGCAAGGAGTTAAAGTATGTATGCCCTGATCAAATCGAGCGACCATAAGCCACGTAGCTCAATTTTGGCCTCCGGTGAACCCCCCCTCTCCCCCACGTAGCGCAACGTGGCTTTTGCCTCTACCCTCCCCCCACCCCCTCCACGTAGCACGTATCTTTTTCCCCTATTGATTGCAGAAGACATTTTGTACTGTTTTCTCTTGTCAAAAATTACAAATGGAGATAATTAAATGAAGTAAATAAACATTCAAACCCTGTTGTGTGTTCTATACCTCATTTTAATATAATAATATAATATAATATATAATAATAAAATATAAAATAATATAAATTGGAAACTACGCGGCCTGGCTCGGAATTCTCCCCCCCCCCCACGTAGCCCAGCCAACCCCTCCCCCCCTTTTTAGACTGAGAAACGTAGTTTATGGACGCTCCATAAGTTGAAAAGCATTTTAAAAGAACAGTCTGATGCACGATTTAAACGTCTTGTGCAAGTGATTAGGAAGTAGTTCACTGGATTTTGCTCCAATGAACAAAAAACAAATTCTCAGCTTACTTAAATTCAGTTGCTTTCACAATGTCTTTAATATTCCGTTGCGTCCGCTCCATCCAACTTCGTTTGTGGACCACATTCTAAAAATAGAACGTACTGTATGCTAATTTTTGCGTCACAACAAGTTGCTATAACTCAGCTCGAGGTTTTAACGTTATTTATATGGTAACTGTGCTATGCGGATTTCTCTGTCCAGTTCACTGCGAATTGCAAATGTGGCTTTCATTGTAGTTCCCGTTTGAAAGTTCTAAGCAGCAACAGTTCACACATCGAGAGTGGTGGTGTAACGGTTAGCGTTCTGGCCTCGCATTCGGGAGGACGGCGGTTCGAATTCCCGTCCGGGCATCCAGATTTGGGTTTTCCATGGTTTCCCAAATCACTCCAGGCAAATGCCGGGATGCTTCCTTCAAAATGTCATGGCCGAATTCCTTCCCGTCTCTAAAGACCTCGCTGTTAGAGAGACGTTAAGCAGTTAAAAAAAAATACAATTCACAATTTATTTCTCCACGACTAAAATCTGCTGTCATCATTGAGTTTTCTGTTTTGAAATGTATCACATAATGCTGTCTGCAGGTATTTTTCCTGGAACTTTATTATGTTTTCCTCGTAATCGTTCCAGCACTTGAAGTGAGTATGCACTCCGACTTGCACATGCCCCGCAGCGGCGAGTCACTGTATTTAAGATGCTCTAATTGCCACTTCTGTTCAGTGATTTGGCGTATTTTATGATTGGCAGCCTCAGTGAGGAGATTGCGTCTCGTCTGCGCTCTTGAGGGAAAATACTTGTTGCTCCTGCACATGTTCCAGCCTGTTAGGCGTTCACTTATCTCGCCCGACTCAGTGAATTCAATTCAGACCAAGGTTAGTGAGCATCAAGGCTACTCTGTCACCGGTAGTCTTTGGGAACTGTCAAAGGCAAATGTAATTCTCATCTCTCCCAATAGACAGTTTGGTTAGCTTCTCATCGTAAAAGAAAACTATGAAAAACAACACGTAAACTAATTGAAACATGACAAAAGATATTATAGATCGGTAAACAACCAAAAATAATAAAAAAATCATCAAACACGTTGATACCTGGAAATAAATTTTTTATGGATAACTTTAAATATTAGAAATATTCAGTCATTACAACCCGGTAGATGGATTGGACAAATCTTGATCTTAAAGGCGTATATGAGAAATTGATGGATATAGATGTAATCAAACATTTAGAGAGTGATGTAAAAGTGCAAGTGTTAAGCGGGAAGGAAGTAAATGAGCATTACTGAAGAATACTGAAGTTCTTCAGGCGTTTCAGAGAACTGTTATGGAGTATGGAACAGTCATGGAACACCTAAGAAAATATTTTTAGGACTTGCTATGTACCCATACTGACGTATACTATCAGGGTAACAAAGCGTTAGTAATTAAAAATAGGTATTTCAACAAAATCCAGCATACTGATATGAAATTTAAGAGGAGCAGATTGAGCGACTGAATTGAACATTTTACTATGAAAAAAGTAAATGGAATCTAATTTCTTAAAACCAAAATGGGCACTCCAGTGTAAATTAAAACATGAGGAGGATCTGAAATTGGATGGAAAGATGGCTCAAGGTCCGAGGAACGAACCGATGAAGGAATTATGAAAAAGTATATAAAAGAGAGTGAAGTAGCAGAAGAGAAGGAATAATGGTAGGGTAGAAGATAGTTAAGAACATTGAGATGTACATAGATAGAGCCGGCAAATTGATGAGCGCCCATGAATTAGAATACCGGTATGAATGACTTTTGCTCTTTGCCAGATGTGTCGTAGTCTCTGTTAACACTAGTAACTGTTGTCTAAGTTTTTAATGTATACAGACAGCGTGTTTTTATTTCTTCGATAGCGCTTGGACAATTTGATGACTTGATTTCAATAATCGATTCTTAATTTGAGAAGCGTTTCTTCTCGTACACTGCTCTACGTGTGAAAGCGTTATTTACAAATGCAGACAGGCCTACGCATACTTGCAACGGACGTAAGTAATCTACTAACTAAATGATCATTTTGCCGGAAGAATAGTAATTTTGAAACGTCACGTCAAATTAACGCGCTCTCCCATGGGAAGCCCGAGGACGTTTTATATAGTTGATTTGCCTTAATCTGATTTGTTAATTTTTATTCTTGGTAATGTTTCACTTTGTTCCACTAATATTTTAATTAGGATCAATTAAGTGAATTGAAAATACTTACGAACGTGCGTGAGCCAATGCGAATTACTATTTTAAAATTTCTTCATTTCTCTGGAATCTTTCACAAAGCTAGTATAGGCTCTACCAATCTCCCTTAGCCCTTAGGTTAAGGGATTCTTGTCAGAAGTACTTGCCGTCTTCGCATTGCCTTCTTTTATTTGCTGTTTCCATGTAAGTGCTAGTTTTACTTTTATATTTTTCATTTCTGTTGAGCCTTTTTTTATTTTTTTTATTTTTTTTTATTTTTTTATCTTTTTGTTTTTAATTTTATTTTTTTTTTTGTATTTAATTTAATTTAACAGTGTAAGTGCATCCGTTTCGCACTGTATTTACGGTTTTCTCACTAGTTTTCTTCTGTCAGCAGCTGGAGTGGTCTTCTACATGAACCCTCGCGTATGTCATACTGTGCTAGAGAGCGAATAAGGTGGTTGTCGCTCTCCTCAGTTTTTTGGTAAAAGGGTCTTTCACAAAGCTGCAGTCTTTGACAGAATATTTTAAATGGGAACAAATGTCAAAGCTCCTCACTATAGTATAAGTATCGGTCATTTTAATTACATCATTTCTCTTTCATTTTTTAGTTAACCTTTATTTTTTTGGTATTTCCTCATGAAATGTATAATCCACTATTCTCCGTTTATGTTGTAACTGACGTAAAGGCTTTATCGTGCTAAGACAAATATTAGTAGTGATTGATTGGAAGTTCTTATACAGCTCTGTATTGATGAAAGGAAATACTCAAGCGGCTTGGTGTCTCAATGGTTAAGGCGTGTGAATTGAAATCGAAAGAACCGCGGTTATATCACTGTCTCGGCAAGGATTTTCAAATGCCTTTAACCCTGCTGTATAAAGTGAAGTACGCCATAACGCTTCCGTGGTTAGGATTCCACATTAAACTGTAGGTCCCATGTACCTAGCAGGATTACAGGGTTATATTCAGGAGGCTACGACAGGAGCTGGTTGCTCAGCCAATAAAAACCCTGTTATCTGGTCATTACGATCACACGAGCATATAAAGGAAATGCGGATATCTTGCAAAAGAACTACTTTGCTAAGAGCACAGCTTATTCGGTTGTTAGGCTACGCTCGACCAGTGTTACTACTGTATTTAACCTCGACATTCCTGTCTTGATCACGTCCTGTCCTGTGGATTCTTTGTTCTGGCACATCTCACTAAGCATCCAAGACACGACTTAGTGTCCCGACGTGTATATAGGTCTGTGCGCCGACATTGTTTGTTTATTTGGTTTATATGGGAGACGCAGGATCGCAGAGTTGTAGCGGTACTTTATCCAGCCTCCGGTGCTAACCTACTTATGAGACGCATCCGCCATGACAGCTGATTCAAGAGATCCTACCTCCGCGCACGGTGTCCGCATACCACGAGAGAGCTGGAGATACGCATCGCTCTGTTGTACTCCAGACCTCACCTCAAAAACTAACCACGATTTCGCAGAACCAAACAGGCGAGAAACTTTGGCGTGTTTTAGAGCCTAAGTACTTATTACCGTAAGAATATTGTGTCGATACAATTTTTAGACTTTATTAGAATTCAAATTTTATGTCTTTACGATTCATCGACATAGAGTCTCCGTAAAAGAAACGGAAGAAATTGAGACATTGATTTTTGAAGCAAAAATTCCAACGTTCGTCGGGAGTAATTGGGAAATTGAGGGTAAACCAAAATCAGTATGACCAGACCAGGGATAGGATCAACGACCGCCCACCGAGCGTGGCGTGTGAGTTATAATGCTCTGGCCTCGCATTAGGGAGAACGCTGGATCGAATCCCCGTCTGGCCAAGCAGATTTCGGTTTTCCATGGTTTCCTGAAATCACTCCAGTCGAGTACCCAGGTGGTTCCTTCAAAAAGCCACAGCTGAATTCTTACCAGTACCTTCCCTCTCTCTAATGACCCCGACGTTGATAAGTCCTAAAGCCATAAGAAATGAAGAAAACGACTTCTCCGGTCACCCAACGTAATCGGTTAAAAAAATCACTATCTTTTGCTTTTCTGGGTTGAAGGCATTCCTGGTTTTCCTCTAAACGAACTTTTACAAAACAGTATCTAATCATTGATTTTGTTGAAAAGAGATAAATCAAGAGAAATCTTTTTGAAATCAAATTCTGTACCGTATCTCTTTAATGATTACGAATTTGTGAATGAATATCAATCAGCTCAGTCATTCACTATTAAATCCTTTATTCCGTAAATTATAATTGATTTTGCTATCTTCTTTTCTTTCATGTGCAAATTAATTTTTGTAACATACTTGTTGATCAAAGTTTGATCATCAATTTCAAATTTGTAAATTTATGAATGAATTTCAATCAGCTCAGTCATTCACTATTAAATCCTTTATTCGGTAAATTATAATTAATTTTGTCATCTTCTTTTCTTTCATGAGCAAATTAATTTTAGTAACATACTTGTTGATCAAAGTTTCATCATCCATTTCAAATTTGTAACGAGAATTCTTTTTTTACTTTAGCAAGTTGTGTTTTGATAAATAAACTAACACTAAAGGTCTAATTGACAAACAGAAACAAAAATAAATGGAAACTGACATAGAAATAATTTTATCGATGACGGAAGAGTTAAGAAAAGTAAAAGTTCATCGTCATTTTTGTCCCAAGGATTAGTGATCTTTTATTTGAGACAACTGCACGCTAATCATACTCACAGTTTGTCTGATCCTCTTGTGCAATGCTGTAAAATATTACATTGGCTAATACGCATTCCCGTTCACCAGACAACTTTATGCGGAAGCTTTTTGAGTGGGGAAAGTTGGCGGCTTATAATCGCAGTACTGTGCGGCGACACCTTCGCGGATAAGTGACATGTTCTGTTCCATGTAGAGGTTGTGAAATATGGAATTTTTACGCCTACAATTCTGCGGTCGTATCGTTATCTCAGTGTTTCTCATCGCCAGAAAAATCTCGAAAATTTCTCTTTTTTTCTGCGTTCTCCAGCAATGCAGTACGCAAGAGGGATAGTTTTTTTTAAAAAATATGATATACTGAGAATTAAAATGAATTAATCTCAGAACAGGAAAAGTATCGGTATAAATTCCTCGTAAATTTTCTCACACATGTTACAGAATCTTATTGATCTAATATCAATACACTTCGGCAGGCATGTTGTTCGACAGTCACCTGAAGATGACTGAAGAACGTTTAGTCGAAACGTTGTGTTTCGTCAGTAGCATCTGGCGCTAGGAGGAAAAACATTTCTAAAAACTCATAATCTTGATCTTATTTTTATAAAGGTTGTGAAAATATGACGTCCAGTGTTAATGATTCTGCCATTTTAATATTACAAAAATTCAGCGTTTGAAAAAGAAATTATGTTCTTAACTGTTAAATACTCACAGTTGCTGTTTCAGAGAATGAATCATTGTGCAGTAAGGTACTCACCTGAAAGATAAAAAAAATAATTCGTTAATATTCTGTAACAAAATTTATTTTCTTATATCTTAAGGCAATTAAAGTAGAGGGTATTTTTGAGCTACTTCCGTGAAGTTATTAAATTAACTGGATATGATTTGCTAATTATAATTAATTATTACTATTTCTACGACATGTCATTCAGTTGCGTATGCCCTCTTTGTGCTTTGTTTCAAGATGAGGTGTATATCAATCAATCAGAACACAAAACTGAAACGCACAAACCAGTGACATCTATGGGTTACTGAAGGAAGACTGAAACTGCTAGTTGTTACTTATAACACCTAACTCACACAACTACCATCCTCATCTAATTAAAACATAACAGCTGAATAATTTCATTTTTGGGAGGAAACTTTACCAATACCCTCGTTGCTATTCTTAAAATTGCACCAAAATATAAAAGTTTTACTATTCAAGTGAATAACATTTATCCCAGTTCGAATGAATTACAACTCATCCTCCACTTTCTTGCCAAATTCATCACTGAATATTTTATTAGCTGTGTCTGCCATATTATTTGTTAGTATGGAATACAGAATTCTTGTCAAAAGACAGTTTCAAATATATGATGGCATGGCAACGTCTGCAGTATTCTAGAATTCATTGTTTGATTTTTTCTGGATAAAATTATTGCTCAAACGGAATCAATATACTTCCATCTGTTGCAATACACTCCGATCAATGTACTTTTACACTAAAAACTTTGAACATGGGTTACTAAATTTATGTTTTAACCTACTAAAAAATAAATGAACTAAAGAGGTGACAGAAATTAATAACAATTAATACGAATAAAGAAAAAGTGACACTGAAAAACTATAAAATGGTTCGAGCACCAAATAAAATCATTTAAAAAATAATGAAATAAAAAATAAAGGACACTGGAAAATTCAATAGACAAATACAAGTGCTAAAACAGCACGATTGGACCATTACAACCATAGACAGGTCAGAAAAGGAGAACTCTATAGTCTGTATGAATGATTTCCTGGAAACCACGGAAACTCTGATTCGACAATGTAGTAAAGAATTCGAATTATGCTGAACGATAATCTCATAGTTCCTTGGATGGTTAATCGAGCTAACAGAATAAAGAAGACAATAAATTGGATAAAATACATTACTGGCACAACATTATTGCATTAATTTTGTGAAGTCACAAACAACTTCAGATTTCAACTAATTTTTATGAGGCAATGGAAATTTTGGATTTGCGCATTAGTACTTTCATTACCAGCACAAAATATCATTAATTTTAAATAAGTCTAAAAGTACAGTGGTTGGTTTCTTCTGAGGGACTGAATGAGTGGATACGCAGGAATAAATTCTTGTGTGAAAAATTCGTGAGGCATTCACATGCGTTTATTCGCAAGTTTGGTGTTCTGTGCATAAAATATCAGAATAAAAACTGATAAAACCGAATCTACAGGAAATTTCTAGGGAAGTTACGTTGTTAGAACTTTAAGTCCTGCAGGACCGTAAAAACGACATAGAAAGACTACAGTGTTATTGCACTGTGCCACACTATTTTCTTATTTTCTCCGCAAGAAATGTTTCCTTGGAAGAAGGAAATGAAGCGCGGATCAAAGTAATTAGCTTGCAGCGTAGCTAATAAACTTAAAGCACAGCAATACTTCCACTAGAGAGATCAAATTCCACGGCACCCAATGTGACTGATACTTTTAAGCTCTTTCACTAATCACCAGGCAGATCCTAAAATACAAATTTACGCCTATTTTGTTTTCTACTTTCTCGACCTTCACGTTCTGCCAGCTACCAAGGTGTCAATCTTATGATGTAAGTTAGTTAATCGAAATTATTCCAGGCAAATATCTGCAAACCGTGTAACGTTTGAGTTAACTTTTGTTCCGTTATTTTGTTCGTGAGAATTGTATTCTTTGCGTGCGTCTTTAAACATTCACCATTTCCTGTACACACCCTTGTTTCCCTGTTGTAGACATCCTAGCAATCTTGTTACAATAACTTCTCATATTCCGTGTACATGAAGAACGGCTCTTCTTCATCCGGAAGTTTCCCAAATTTTCAGTACTAGCTTGTCAATGGTGTCTTCATTTATCTTCACTTTGCCTCACGATTTGTTTGGTATTTGGTTCAGTCTTTTTACAGCTTCTACTGACTTTATCCTTTTCCTAGCTCAGCTGCTTTCTTTGCTCTTACGGATATCCCATATTTCCAAGAATATTCCAACTGTATTAGATGTAAATACTTGTAGTATTTTTGTTTAAAGACAGGATATTATTAATATTGAGGACAAGTTTCATGCATAAGAGAGTGAGAAAAGTGTCTTTTGTGATGAAGGGTGTAGAGGATTGAAAAAAAATTACCAAGGAAAGTGATAAATAATTTACCAAAAACAAGGAATTTAAAGTTAAATCGTAAATCGCAAAACTAGATGGGTGAAGGAATTTAAGAAAGGGCTAAATAGATTACTAGGAAAATTTCCAACGGAACATCCGTTGCATCAAAATTAAATTTAAATTTATAGTTCCTAGGCCAAACCGGAAAAAAATGTAAAATTGAAGACGCTGACAACCACTAACGTCTTTATTTTAAAATGAAAAAGTTCTATACTTAACGGCTCTAAAGATATATAACATATACACTGAAAAAAAAAATTACCTCCCTTTGTAAAAGAAAATTCCTCAAAATATTATTTACTAAATTCTGTTTTGATCAAGAGAGCACATCAAATGTGAGAATTTAAAAGTCTCTGTCTTATTTGGAGTATATGCTAGAGGCCTTTAACACACGGATGAATAGGCAGACGAGCGTCAGCATTATGTTTTGTTTCCTGCTGGGTACTGAATCCTTAAATGCATACGCGATCTGAATATAGATAGAGAAACTCACTACTTCTCCTTTACTGTAAACCTTCTTTGACGAGCTCAGCTGTTGACAGGAAGTAAACATCAGTAAAAGAAACTAAGTTTGTCTTAGACAGTGTTGAGTGTTGTATAACTGTCTTCTTCCGGAGTGTTGGTCACCAGTTATTACCGCCGTTTTCGTTTCGCAGGTGGCGCTTATCCCCGCAGCAGGAAAAGTCGTAGCGTCATTCCTGGACCGTGCGTGGAGGTAGGAAGTGGTACTCACCGACACTACGCAAGCGCAAATGTCGCAGAGAAACTGAAGGAGGAAACGTATTCTTCGGCGCAAAGGTCAGCAGTTGCAAGCGCACTCCCACTAGGTTCACAAAGGCTGGGCTGGGGGTATGCAGACAGCACAGTGTGTGTTTGTTTATGTTTGACATGTTCTGCATCTCATTATCTTGTGACATCTTACGTGATATCTTGCGGAACTTGGAGACATAATCTAAATGTTTGACCGAGCATACCGAAGCACTGCCTTACTAGTGACAATGGGAAAGGATTCAGATCTCCGTCCCAAGTACCAGCATCCTGGATAAGGTTTCTAGGAGTTTTCGTACTCATCTAGGATTCTTGATTGACCAACTTTTACCATTTCGAAAACTACTATCTTCTTCTTTCGATTTTGGTCTACTTTGGATAACGGGAAGCAACTTGGTTTACTGGTTCACCTCTTTTCTCTTCCCAGAATTTTTTCATTCTTTCGCTCAGGTTTCTCCTTCATTCCTGAGACCAGATGATCTTGATCTTTGTGCATTGTTCTTTTGATTAATCAATTTTAATTTGAAAAATTCTTCGATTCTCTATATCATCTGGATAGATCCCAACCCTTTGTACACATTTTCTTGTCTCCTTAACCCATTCTAGTATCATCTTTAGTTTAGTGATACTGTTCAAATTCTTTTTGTCAACCTACTCTCACTTATTATCATAAGATTATTACGAGAGAATAAAAAAATAGCTTTTTAAAGGAATATTTCACATTTAGCTGGCTGTCGAGTAAAATAAGAACAAAATGAGGAATAAAAATCTAGAGGATTGATAGCCTGAAGATTCGAAATTATTTACTGTGGTAATAAGTGGAAAAATAAAAATGAAATGACGTGAAAAGCTATAAGACTGTATTGTACAGAGAACTGAAGATGATGGAGGGAGGGAATCGTCGTTGGTTAAATCATCTATCTTAGAGTATAGGTAAGTCCGGTTATAGTTTTCAGATAGTTTTCCTGAGTCGTATGGGTCACTTTGCGCCTTATAAAACACACTTTACATGCAAAACATTTTCACAAAAGCTTATATAGTCCACAAATGCTCACAACTCTCCCGTGGGTAACCTCTTAAATAATTCTGATAGTCAAAGAAAGCTGGCAGTGAGAAATTATTAAAAAAAAAACTTTTTTTTTCATTTACAGTAAAGAATGGATGTGTGTAAGCGTCATGGTGTATAGAACTGAGTGGAAGGCACGAGTATTCACTTTTGCTATGGTAAGTAATGTATTTACTGTTTTCTCAACTATGTGCACTATTATAAATCTGCAAGTTAGCTCGGTATGTATGAGGGTATGCGAAAGCTTGACGCAAATACTATTGCACCAATTTGGGATGAGTTGAAAGCCGTATGGTGTAGCTTAAAATGTGTGGTATATTCTATGACTCAACGTGACCGAGGAATGCAGCGAGAAATTATATTTTTAGTTCGTACCGAGAATAGATAGGCACCACAGATTACATTGCAGCTTTGATGAACATTTCTTTACGTGAGACACACCAATGACATGCTACAATACTCCACCTTTTGGATTCTGTTAGTACTGTTTTTTGGCTATGTAACTTTGGTTATATATTACTTCAGTTTTCTGAAGTATAGTAGATTAGCATACACGGAAAACATTAATGAAACCACTACATCAAAGATCAACTCATCAGTAAGAGTAAAGAAATTGTGGAATTTAGTTTAAATATTGATGCTTTGCTTCTAGAATAAAAACAGATGTCAAGGGAATCACTATGTATGGAAATGAGGCAGCGAAAAATTGTAGAAGAAATACATATTAATGAAACAATGCCTGTGATTTTCTTGTACCTCTATTTTTCTTTTAGCGTCAGTATATATGCGAATCTTTTAATACATTCTTCAAAACACTACCATAACTGGTGGTTGGTTGAGCTCACCAGCAAGTTGAACCTTTCTTCAATAAGCGAGCTTCTGATTTTCCTATTTAGGAAAAAAAAAAAAAAAAAAACAACTCAGTACTTTTTAATCTCGCTAAGCAAGCTACTTTAAGAATTCATCTATAAGACTAGGTTCCGATGGATTCGTGTTTTATTTTTCATTCCTGCTGCATGTAGTTAGTGTTATGAACTTATATTTGCAAATAATTCCAGTATTTTTTTTTTTTTTTTTTTCCTGCAAAGCATTAAAATTTATTGCATCGACGTGTTTTCTTAACATTCTGAGCAGCACTTGTTGATATCTTCAAGTGTGGTATTGCTACATATACGACTAAATCTTCCCTTTTTATCTGTAATCTCGACTTCAGTTATTCATTTTAATGCTTTCACAATAAAGGAAGATTTCTCTTGATCACCTCAAGCGATTCATCACTCTCGTTTGTTTCAGATGACGTGCAAGTCACCATATGTTGATTGCCGTTCATTTCTCGGCGGTCTCCCATCCTTTTGTGTCAACGGCGGTTAAGATAACGGCTCTATGGTAGGTTAAGTGGCTTGTGGAATGATGGGTCGTCTTACAGCGGTAGAGATCGTTAAATGTTTGTTCTGTGCCTTGTGAATGCCGACATATGCAACGAGCCACGGTCACCGAAATAACCTTACCTAGTTTACTGTGAAACCAAATAACTTAGTACCTCCTTGTTTAGTTCTAAGGCGACCCCAGCAGCGTAGGTACTAGTGAGCTAGCTCCACGCACCAAGAGTCTCCCCTTCGAATCCGGTCAAGGGTATTATTGGTTTTAATTGTGTGTATCCCTAACTCTGATCATAACAGATACTTTGGAGTGACACAAATATAAATGACAATAACATACCCTAGAATTCGTAGTATGGCTTAATGAGAGAAACGCCGTTTTATTGTTATTATTGTTAAAAAGAAAATCTTCCGAGATTAATAGTCCCCATTTTTCTCTGTGATCTAGCGATCCACAGGCAGGTTGGCAGCTAATTTTCACTTTTCTCACATTTCCTCGCAGTTCATATAGCTAATTAGCTGTATATTTCACTATTAGCCTCTGTCGTTTACTCCTTTCTGGTTTACTGACATTATGGATCTTAATTAAGACAATATTCCAATGTCCAATTGTTCTCTCCAACAACTTCTGTATTCTTCTTCTCACCTGTTTATTTGCTGCCTTTTCTTCCTAGCCAATATTCAGAATTTTTCTATAACAACAGGTGTCAAAAATTATCAGTCTCTTCATTTCTCCCCCTTATGTTACACATGACTCGCTTTCATATACCATACGTAGTTCTTAATATTATTCAAAATGTGAATATAATTTTTGTTTTATCATAGACACACTTAGCCTGGTTAATCCAGCTAATAATAAATCTACAACTTCCTTCATCGATTTATATCATTCTTGCAAATTATCTTAATTTCTTTGTCACTTGGATAACGCCATTTTCGATTTTATTGTAGCTTAATGATCTTTGTTTCTGCTGAATATTAGGAACTTCGTCTTATTTTAGTTTCATTCTATAATCTTGTTTCATTACCTTACGCACAATGCCAGAAGTTTTTTGTAGGTCCTATTCATTCTCAGAAATTGCAGCTACATTATCAACAAACCTTAGTAAGTCTACTCCTCTTTCATGTGTTTTTTTACCTCAAATTTGTCTTTTGCTTCCTGGTAATACGAATTATATATTAGCATTTTCCAAGATGTAAATCCAGTCGTTATGCCTGTCCTGCAGCTCATTCAAGAGATTTTGCAGTTGTAAAACTTAAAATTCCTCTGGATGTCGAAAGGATTTAATCATCACTAATGTCTGTGATATTCTGCATTGCAAAGTGAAACGATAGCAGATTTGATTGCAGTCGTTAGGGGTCCAGCTCTCCAACTTGCTATTTGGGTCCCGGGTGGCCTACCCCGCAGGCGCTCTCTCGCACGTAGAAAGCGAAAGTCGAATGGCCGGTTGGCGATGGACGGCGTGCGTGGCAAGGACGTTCTCGTCCAGGTGCCCCAGCCACGCACACAACCTTCCCGTATGTCCTTCTAGATTCGCCCCATTTCCTACACAAGGATAATCTGCGCGAAGCCTTTTACATGAGTAATACGACTTGTTTGCTTGTTTGCGAGATAGTTAAAATAGCACTTCCCCAACCCATTAAGTCACAAATGCAGGAAACACTGATGTAGCATATTTCCTTGACCTCATATGAAATTCAGATGAAAAGTGAGATGGTCGTGGTACTACCAGGATCAAGGAACAATTCAGCTGTTGACACGGTTGATTCCCTGAAGTATCTGGGGGTGATAGTACAAAGCAACATGAAATGGGGCTTGCACATAACTTCCTTCGTAGGCAAGGCTAATTCTAAATTGCGATTCATAGGTCGTATTTTGAGGAACTGTAATGCTCATACAAAGGAGATAGCGTATAGAACACTAGTGCGTCCGCATCTAGATTACTGTTGTGGAGTTTGGGGTCCGTATCGCAAAGGCTTGATCAATTCAGTGGAGAGGGTGCAGAGGAGAGCCACTCGATTCTTGACTGGTTGCTACAGCTCTTATGAAAGCGTCATAGAATTCATACATAGATTGGGCTGGGATCGTTTGGAAGACAGACGACGTAGTTTGCGTTTGAATTTATTGGAGAAAATGTTAAATTCTACGACCTACGAATGCAGTGAGATGCTTCTTCCACCAACCTATTTGGGTCGCAATGACCAGAGGCTTAAGATTCGAGAAATAAGATGCCGTACTGATGCTTTTATGTATTCTTTCCTTCCTCGTGCTATTCGCGGATTGCAATGCGCAGAATTAATATTGGTGCTTAGCACCCTCTGCCACCCACGATGTTTGTGATTTGCAGAGTATGGATGTAGATGTAAATGTAGAAGCATCAATTGTTTTATTTCTTTAAATTACGAAACTTCATCTCCGCTAACCTACTTACGTACGAATCAGCTCTACTTGCAGACAATGTAGTTGCAAATATATGATATTTTTGCTTATGTGAACCGGACTTGGAATAAAAAATTGCAAATTTGAGATCTTTCAACGCAATACCTTGTGCATGAGGCTACAATAAGATATCGCCATTTTGTGGATGGGAAAAGGCTTTACTTCTCGTCGTAGATGTTGACATCATTTTGAGTTTATTAGAGGCGGGGAAGGATAGGGGAAAGAAACAGGATGGAATTCTGCCATGGCCTACTAAAGGGTCCATCCCGGCATTCGCCTGGAGTGATATGGGGAATGATAGGCTAAAGCGTTAGCGCTCATCCAACGTGCTCGGTAAAATTACTTATAAAGTTGTATGGCATTGTCTGGTAATATACAGTTCAGAATTTATTTTTTGTAATAAATATTAAAGTTTATGATACGTAACTTCTATCACAAAATACTATAACATAATTAGGGATTAAATGGCTTATGAAGTCCTAGAAAATTAAGTTTCCTTATTTTCTTTGTATTATTAAAGAATTTTATCACTTTTATGGTGAAACTGGAATTGCAAGGGACAATTGATTGTCGAGAACTAGAATAATTTTATATATATCTTCATATGTGAATATTAGTAACTGTTTGAGCGATAAAGACCACTGGGAGTTAATCACCAATCAAGCCTCTTAAACAGGTTACTAAAATCTATTAAAGAGCGATTTCTTCTCAACTTGAGTGTAAATAACACACTACACTTTAACCAAATTCAAAAATAGTAGTAAGTGGTTCAAGATGAGATAGCGGAGCAAGACAAGGATCGATAATACGCTGAACTTACACTAATGTCTCAATAATTCACGAAACACAATCGAAAAGTTTCTTGTGGAATTTCTTTAGAGCATAAATTTCAATGGCGGCTGCAACTGATGTTCAAAAAGACAACGAGTAAAATACATTTTTGTACTGACTTGTGATAAAGAAATTGCAAAAAAAAATTGCACCGCAAAGTCAAATACACCGTCACAGCGTATCTAGGGCTATTCGAGATAAACATTTCGATCATTCGATATTAAGTTGATACTCAAAAATTCTTAAATTTTTGGTGATATTTATACTAATTGGAATAAAAAGTATTTTGAGCTTTAACTGCGGACATAATCGCAACGTACGTGTAGTTTTGCTGAAATCTATTAATTACTTTTTGTCAAAGCGTGCAAAAGTAGACAAAGATTTAGAAAAAAATATGATTTTGCCCTCTGAATAATCGAAATGTTACTGACACACGTAAAAAATATTTTATACGCTGCCCGGTGTTTTAATATGTCAGTATGTGACATTTCTTTTTTTTAACATCGGTGATGGATGACAGACAGACAAAAAAATCAAAATGTACGGTTTTTACTCTGTATCACATGGAACTATGTAACCTATATGTGGATATAAAGCATCCTGTTACAGTCCGTAATAAAAGTTCCGTTAAAATATGTCCATCAGTTTTTGCGTGATTCGCGAAAACATATAAATTGCAGTTTCAAACATCACCGTTTCATCATCTCCATCACCAGTAGATTACACTAATTTTTTTAAAAATAAATTTTATTTACAGGCAGAACTTTTCTATAATTTTATAATATAGTACGGGGAGCGGCCTGATGGATTAGTGGTTAAGATATCTGACGGGAGATCGAAAGGTACCTGGTTCGAATCCCTGATATGGCGGGGGTTTTCATAGGCCCTTAACCCGACCTTCACCTCTGGCACAGCTTGCTGTGTAATGTGAATTAAGCTAGAACGCTTCCGTGGTTCGGATTCCACTTTAAACTGCAGGTTCCCTTCACTCGGAAGGATTACCGGGTTAGGTTAAGTTACGTCAGAAGGAAAGGAACTGGCTATCCTACAATACCTCCTTCGCGAGGGTCCAAACAACCTTCGAGTTGAATTCGAATTTTTTTTTTTTTTTTTTTTTTTTTTTTTTTTTTTTTTGTGGATTCCCCGTATATAACTTCATCTCTTTATTTGAATCCCGTTGGTTATTTACTGTCAACAGAGGAGATAAGTTCTAAGGATAAACATTACTTCAGCGGAAGATTGCTCATAACATGACAATGCAGGTCTACATCTACATCTATACTCTGCAAATCACAAATTCTGTGGGTGGCAGAGGGTGCTAAGCACCAATCCTAATTCTGCGAATTCCAATCCCGAACAGATCGAGGAAAGAAGGAATACATAAATGAATCAGTACGGCATCTTATTTCTATAATCTCATCCCTCCTGTCATTGCGACCTAAATAGGTTGGCGGAAGAAGTATTTCGTTGCACTCGTAACTTAAAGATTTTCGCATATTCTGCAGCAAATTCAAACGAAAACGACGTCTGTCCGCCAAAGAATCCCAGCCCAACCCACGAATCAGCTTTGTGACACTTACATAAGGACTGTAACTAGCAGTCACGAATCAAGCGGTTCTTCTCTGTACTTTCTCTAATGTGTCAATCAATCCCTTGCGATACGGATCCCAAATTCCACAACAGTATTCCAAATGCGGACGCACTAGCGTTTTGTACGCTATTTCCTTTGTATGAGCATTACAACTTCTCAAAATACGTCCTATGAATCGTAGTTAGAAATTAGCTTTGCCTACAACGGAAGTTATGTGCAAGTCCCATTTCATGTTGCTTTGTACTGTTACGCCTAGATACTTCAGGGAATCCACAGTGTCAACAAATGAATTGTTAACTTTGTACTCCTCAGCAAGCGGGGTCTTTTTATTACTTATGTGTATTGCCTTGCACTTTTTACAGTTAAGTGTAAGCTGCCATTCACGGCACCATTCCGAAATAACATCCAGGTATGTTTCTACTAATGACCATTACGTTTGTTTTGATAATTTTGATTTAGTGACTACTTCGTGGCATACTATCAGTCAGATATTGTTTGTTTGCAAAATATGATGTGCTATCGGTACAGCGAATGTGCACCTTCAGGGACTTGCGAGATACGATCATTGCCCAATTTTGTAAGCGTGGCGATGCTGCTGAAGTTGGCAGCACCCGAGGTGATGGTGGTGGAGTTTCATAAGTGTTGCACAACGCGCCCAGCTGGACGCTAACGAAGCGAAATTTTCTCTCCGGTCGAGGGCTGCGTACACGTTCCACAGGGGAGAGGAAGTGGGTCGCCCCGCCGACGTAACCGAGAGGAATGCAGTACTCACACATTTCCGGTTTGTGGAGTAGTGTGTCGAACTTTCCTCTTACTCAATACTGGGCTGTGGTCAGCATCCGAAGCGTCGCCTCGTGTTTGTAGTAGGGAATTCCTCACGTGGTTAGCGGACACGCGACGGTTTTGTGGCCAGGAAAGCTTTCTGCATGATTAGTCGCGTATTTCTACGTTCCTATGGAGGTCACAGCAGGCATTAAACGACGAGTCTCCATTTTAACGATCAGTAAGAATTCAAATTGTGCGAAATTTCGATTTCAGTAATGGGACCGGACTTAAAATTTTAGGTGCCTCATATATTGCTGTCAGCCCCTTTGAGTGTCGTGATTATTTCTGTGTATACTACCTTCAAAACACTGTAGCACATATCAAAATTAAATTGTATTTTACTTCCCAGTTTTGGTACCTATACTAAAGTGTCGTGATTTACGTTTGTGCAATATGTATTTGGCCTCTTTATTCCCCCACGCTTGAATGATTAATTTACAAGAAAATTCTCTACAACGCCCAATTTTTTTTTTTTTTTTTTTTTTTTTTTTTTTTTTTTTTTTTTAAGTAATGGTAGTAACCGGAATTTTTTTTTGATCTTTAAAGCACCCCCATGCTGGATGTGGAACGTACGAATTGTTCAAGTTCAGATCTCGTTTCCGGTTTTTACGTTGTTTTTCACGACTCTGCTAATGTTGAGATAATCCCCACTTTCTTCCTCAAAGAGTATACATTAAATAATCGCAAAAACATGAAAAACCCGTTTGTTCAGAGGTTAGGCATATAGGAATACTCAATACTTTCCCTTCGGGATGAGCACACACGTAGTAAAATTGTTACCGACAACAGGTAAAAATCATCAGCTGAATGTATTTAATGAAATACTGTAAACACTGCTTCAAGGCTAAGCTACCGTTCTATAGCTAATACTCCCTGATCTATTCTGAATAACAGGAATCACGTATTACGATAATTTTTCGGTTTGCTTCTACACCATTACTATAGAAGACCATTCGGTTCCAAAATTAGATTTCTTTGTTACTTGAGGACACACGAATAACAGACTCAAAAGACATTTTTCATTTTCGTAAACGAGTGAATGCTTTGTATGTATGTCTATTTCTTCTCCGCATGTCCATTGACCGGAGTTTCATCTGCCTTTTTTTTTTTTGTTTGCTTATCTTGTGTGATATTTATGTGGAATGTTCAGCCCATATAACAAGACTTCCCTATTTCCTCAAGTACTGTTCGATTTGCATATATTCCTCTTCATTTTTTGTCATATGCTAAGTGTTCTCATATGAATATTCTACCGCTTCGCAGTAAGAAATCAGTTGCAATATCCTTCAGTATTTTGTATTAATTACTCTCGTTAGGCTTATGAATTATTATATCATATATTCTCTTTTCTGTTCTTAGAGTAATGTTAGAGAACAGCAATAAACTGTTTAATACAGTATCTGTATTGCCTATATTGCATGGGAAAATATTGATAGCATTTCCTTTTGCTCTTTCCGTTCTCAATCTAATATTACACTCATAACTTATATTCAGAACATGTTTCCATCTTATTTCCGACTAATTTCAAATTATCATTTACTAAGATATGTTTTTTTTTAAATATTTTACTAATTAACTTCTTCCTACATAGTGGTCTTATTTGTTTGGAAAATTATAGATCTTATTCACTGACTTAATACAACGTATTATCTCTTTACTGGAATTCCTATCTCAGACAATTATGTTGTTTTCGAGTATAAAATAAAGAATGGCCAAAAAGCGGTTACTACGTTATCAAGCTACTCTCAACCATTAAGTTTAGAGCAGTACATGCAGCTTTGGTCATTGTGTTAAGAGATGGTTACAAAAAATTTAAGAGAAATGTGCATTTAACTGATGACATTTCTGCTATGTTTTTCCAAGACGATAACCTTATATTATTTAAGAGAATTTCACTAAATATTGTTCATGGAAAAGAAAATTAATGGAAATTTGATCATCTACCAATCAACTGTACTAATTCCTCGCTGTAACGGAAATCTTATTTTTTGCTGAGCAGTATTCATAGAATAATGTTTCACTTTCAGATATTAGCTTAGTTTCAGCATGGTTGTTAAAAATACCATTTCACTTACAGATTTAATGCTATGCCACGTGAGCATTGCTGTAGTGTTTTGTGATACTATGAACACATAAAATTCGACTGACCTGTTTTTGAATCTCGACAAAAATTACTAGATAAAAACTAAATAAAATCCGTAACCACGCGCTGTTAATTTTCTGTATGGTTAGTATGCTATCTACTTGAGCAGTTCCTAGTAACTGAGTCTTTCATCTCTGCCGTTTCTTTCTTTGCTGACTGGGTTGCATTATCGATTCGGAATCTTTGCGCTCTGTTGATTTGATCACATTCACCAACCAATAGACCGTGGCGACTGGACAAACAAGTGCTTTCTCCTGATTACTTCTTTATAAACATTCATCGATCGTTATACC
The DNA here is from genome assembly GCA_031002005.1 of Vandiemenella viatica. NCBI lineage: Eukaryota > Metazoa > Arthropoda > Insecta > Orthoptera > Morabidae > Vandiemenella > Vandiemenella viatica. Next base: position 81,072,411 of record CM061914.1, read on the forward strand.
ACGAAACTACTGGAACAATGCAGACTCATTATCTCATTCATTGTATCAATGCTGTTTCTATAATGGATCTCCTTTCATTCCTCAAAATAAAATTGACAAAAACGTTATATTAATGGGTGAAAAATTGATTTTCAGAAAGAATAGTAAAATTATACAAATTATATTGTTTCAGAAAACTGTTTTTAGAAACAAACTGTGAAGAAACAGTTATAATAATTTTTAGGATACAGATTTAAATTTATTTTCCTCCAAACCAAACATTTTAATAGTATTAAAGATACAAAATTCTTGCGTGTTGAGTTCATACAACAAGAAAAGCATGGCCTGTGACCTCAGGGATAGGTTAAAGTAATTAGTTATGATCGCTGGATGTATTTAAGGATGTTTAATAGCACCGCAGAAGGGCTATTTTGCTGTTAACCGCTCTACTTCTGTAGATTGCTGCGCGTAGATGGTAGCTGCAGGTATAATTGAAGGCTGCGCACCTGAGAGTGAGCTTCAATTAAATCGGGTGCGCTTGCCAGTAATTACTTGGGAGGCGGTGAGAAGTCTGCTCTCTAAGCTACAATTGCTTTGAGAAATTTGGGGTTGCATGTTTCAACGAGTATGATTTGGCAGCAACTGATTAAATAAGAAAAATAGGATTCTACGATAACTTCGTTTGCCAATTGCACTCCTATTTTATCAATTAGGAATCCATGTGCTGTTGTCACTGTAAATCAACATATCAATTTAAAGTTTAGATGGTCCACAAACGGATCCTTGAGGGAAGCTGGTATTGGTAGTTCTGATTTAACCTCTGTAACGTGAATGAATGAATGTAACAAGGTCAGAAATCCTTAATTCTTTTAGTGATCTTATTAATTTTGCCCTCCTCTTCCCTCGCTTTAACTCTGCTGTTACAAATGGGAATTGTCTTCCTGCAAACCAAATTTTTTAATGATATCAGAGATCCAAAAATCGTTTATGTTGAGTTGATACAGCAAGAAAAGCATGGCCTGAGACTTTGATCACTTTCTCTAGTAGGCCAGGTCAACTGTTTTGAAACTAACAGCGGTTTAATAGATAATTTGATATTTTATCTTGAATTTGAACTTTAGTTATCGTTGGTTGGCAGTATGTACATTGATTCTGCCAAAAGAGAAACTATGTTTTAATTAAATACAATGCTGTCTTAGGCATTTCCGTTATTTTTATAATTAGATGTTTTAATTACTTTGCGAGGGTAGAGTTTTGCATGACCTATGAGTGTTTCACGGCTGATCATTTGCTTTGGATAATGTATAAAAAATATATGAAGATCCCAGACCGGTATGACCCCATAGATACCACGAGTCCTTCATTTACTGAATATAACATGTCAGTTTTGATTCATCTCGCGTTACATAGAATCTACATTTTTCCATTCTCTTATAGTACGTTCAACTTTTTTGATACCTTTATTTTTCCTTACGTTAGTTCTGCTAAATACCTCTGCCAGCTGGCTCGTACTTAATCCCCCATTACAATGCTCTGGCCTCGCAATCTGGAGTACCCTGGTTCGAATCGCCGTCCGGCTACAGAGATTTTGTTTTTCCATGGTTTTCCCATTGCCGGTGAATGCCGCGATGTTCCTACAAAAGTCCATGGCTGAATTCCTTCCCGTTCCTTGCCCTTTGTCCTTTCCTTCCTGTAATGACTTCAACGGTGACGAGATGTAAGCCCAGAAGAAAAAACTAATCTCACATCAATAATTTTTGTTCTCAGCTTCCTTCACTTCTTTTTAATGTAACTGTTCCGTCAACTTTTATTTTAAACTCTGTTTCCCAAATAATTTTTTCAACTGATGAAACACCTCGTTACCTACTTTCTGCTGGAATATTGCGCACATATCTTCATTATGTATAGTTAGCCGAGTCCAAAGTGTTAAAGCATTGTTACTGAATTCCTAGTTCATGAAATTCTCTTTAGTTTTGAGACCGTTCCAATTGATGTCATAGCAACGTTACGGCAAGTTGTAACATTTTTTTATACTTATTGCTTTACGCCTTGTTGACGGCTAAAGTCATTAGAGGCGGGATGATACTGGGGACAAGGAACGGGAAGGAGTTCGGCCATGGCCTTTTTGAAGGAGGCATCCCGGCATTCGCCTGCAGTGTTTTGGGGAAACCATGGAGAACCCAAATCTGGATGCCCGGACGGGGATTCGAACCTTCGTCTTCCCGAATGCAAGGCCAGAACGTTAACCGTTCACCCACCACGCTCGGTAAGTTGTAACTACTTTCGTTGTGTCTGTACTGAATTGCTATTCAAACAATTTCAAAATTATGTAGACTAGAGCAATTGTTCCCAAACTTTTTTGATGCGCCAACAATTTTTTTTTTTTAATTACTTTTCGAGATCTTTTTAAAAAAACCGCACTGACTCTCATTTTTGTAGAAAATAATGTAAATTTTTTTTGTTCATAGTCCAATTTCTGAAACAGTGATTCGATGGCTCCTCTATTAGGTGATAAAAAAGGAAAAATTTCGAAAATAATTTTACTAAAATGTATTAACAATATTGGCGTATTATTCATAGTTTGATTAACAAATATGTATTATATGGTGGTCGGGTGGCTCAGTGGTTAAGGTTGGGGATCGAAAGGTCCCCGGTTCGAATCCCTGTCTCGGTGGCGATTTTCATAGGCCCTTAAACCAACCACCACCTCTGACACAGCTTGTGTAATGTGAAGTACACCAGAACGCTTCCGTTGTTCGGATTCCACGTGAAGCTGTAGGTCCCCTGCACCCGGCTCGGCTACGACAGGTGCGGAATGCGCAGCCAACCCTGTTACCAGGTCACTACGATCACAAGTAACTGTTATTATAATATATATTATGAAAAATATTAATAAAGAGAAGGCTATGATTGGTGTACTGAAACTAATAATTCAATATTTGGTTGCTTATTTCTCATCGACAATCTTAAATCGCCGTGTTCCATTATTAACATTTGTTTCTTTTCATAGCTAGTAAATTGTTGACTAAGCCGATTATTGTTTTGGCTACAAATGATCATGGGAATGCAATTAAAAACTTCTTTAATTCAAAGTTTAAAGCCGTAAATAATACTGGCTAAAAGGGGAGGAGGGGGGGCTGTTGGTCCCCAACACCCCCTAAATTTGCGTTGGACCAGAAACGCCCCGTATGATCTCTTCAACTCTCACTGGTTGGCTGTACCAGCCCCGTTGGTGACCACTTGACCAGGGTTATCGGAGCACAGTAAAGCGACCATCTCTTAAGCCGCGTATACACTTGAGCATTTGCCCCGATTGAGCATGCGTTCGGCCCGTTTTGCTCAGATGTATACGGGGCGAGCAGAATGGGTCCGCATGCCTCAGCCCGATCCGAGGGTTGTCGGTACTTCAAGTGAGCACGTGCTCTGTTCGTGCTCAGTGGGTACGCGATTTGTGTATGCGGCCGACTGCCCCCTCCAGTTTCAGTGAATCCTCTGCTGTAGACACACGTGTCTCGTGCCTAATTTGACAAGTTTCAGGTATGATTCTGCCAATTGCTTGTTTTGAAATTTTAAAGAGGTACTGTAAACTCTATTACGAGTCTCCTGAAGCCAGAAATCGCAGTGTCACAGCTAGGCGTTCTTCGGCAGTTATGGATTTTCCAAATGTTGTGTCTTGCCTCTCAGTTGTAGTCCTGACACTATTCAATATAAACTGAAAATCCTCAGGTGACATTCTTGTAAAATTTTTAAAGTTTTCATTTGTTTCGTGTCCTATTGTTTTTAATAGTAAAGCGTTGAACCTCTCTTGAAACAGTTTTCTTCTCCACCACCACTTTCCCGTTTTCTTGTTCGAACACTGCAACAAATACATGTAACAATAACTGGCGACGGTCAAATTCCGGTTAACCATTGCAGTGTACTCAGCACTTGCGCAAAGCAGACTGGGTTCCCTGTTCGGGCCGCATGGGGTCCGAACACAGTGGCCCACTGCTATGCGGGGGGGTGGCCGTGCGCACCCCCTCCTCTCAACCCGAATGCTCATTCGGGGCTAATGCTCAAGTGTATACGCGGCTTAACATGTTTGTGAATGTAAACAATCCATCCTATACCCTGGCAGCCAAGAGGATCCGTAGCTGGAGACGGCTAATGGGACAGAATTGTGGTCCAGGGAAACTGGCACCTCGCTCCGGAGAAAGCGGACTCCGGAGGACGTGGGAGGAGATGTGGCCAGCCACAAAGAGTTGCGCAAGAGGCGTGCCTGCCCACCAAGGGCGACGGCCTTTGTCCGTCCTTACACTGCCGGCAAACCCACAACACAACTGAACCACCTCTCTACCCAAATGTCTCTTTCTCCACGGAGTCCCCAGCATGTCGTTAGTGCAGTAATGTCAGCTGAATTCGACACCACATACGCCAGACATCGTTAAGTACTCAGGGTCACATGTTTTCACGCTGGCAATTCGTCAAAACTGTCAAAGATTCAGACCATTGATTTTAACGAGCTGTGTTATTGAATTCTCACTTGATACTGTACACATCCCTGATGAAAGATAATCATACTGCTCTTTCATCTTCTGAAACACAAAAATAGCTATACATGTTTTTAGTTGTTAAGTTCATAATGCATCTGTGAGATTTGTAAAAAAAATCGCGAATCGAGCGAATTGATATGTTGGATAAATCTAGGAACATAGCCTCGCATTGCATGGGTTGCTGGATCGTTTCCGGCTAAGCCACACACATTTTAATCAACTTTTATGATTGTCTTTACAGAATGTAAATAAGATAACTACACGTGAATTAAACTGAAATGTTCTTGTGGCTGTATGCAATTGTAAATGAAAGATATTCATTTGCTTTTTAAAAAAGTCTAATCTCGAATGAGTACCATGCAACCCGTAAGGAATTAATTCTTTATTGCCTTTCAAAATGATAAAATGTACAAAATGCTGCTCCGTGACGGAAGTGTATAGTTTTCTCTTCCCGTGAAAGCTCTTGGTTAAACTTTTTTAAATGCTGTGTCATCTTTCCAATGTAAAATATCAAGTGTTGACTGTATTTGATAGGTCCAAAAATTGGACAACATTCAGAAACGCTGGAAGAAACATAAGGATATAATGCGTTTACAAACGTTATTTCGGTAGTCTTAGTATTCTGATAATACGCTTTAGTAGGTGTTTAGAATATTTAGCAGTCTTACCAAGCGATTCTGGTTTATTACAATACAGTGAGTAGAATGAGTAGAAAAGGTAAAACAAATATTGTACTCTTACAATATTTGTTTTACCGTTGAACATGCGACACTTCAACGCAGTATTGTGTTTATAATCCGCTGAAGAAAGATAATTTCCCTTTTGAATTAAAGTTAGTTTTTTATTTTTATTACCTGCTATACCTTTTGTGTTTAGACCCAGTTTACGAATAGTTGATTATCAAAAACCACCTCAAACGTAAACAGGAACGATAAATGAAGCCAGAAATTTTTTTCTTCCCGTGAGGATTTTTCAAACGTTTACCTCAATAACAACATTATATGAATTCAGCCCGCGATTAATCTTTATTAGAATTAGTTCCAGAGATATGAAGGGTTTGCCATATTCTTGCACACTGCTAATATCTGTTGCTAATTACCCAGGAATGCAATGGCATACACAGCAAAATACCATGCAGTAAAACAAGTTAGATGAGTGTTCCGGCAAATGTAATTTGTACTAATCAAGCAGCAGACAATAATAAATGACTAAATCATGACTCAAGTCCCGTTAGCTAAACAAAAACAAGACTCGTTTAGGGGTACGGAATGTGGGTTGATGCTCTACTCTCAAGTTGCTTTCTTTGCGGGGAAGTGTAGGGGCCTATCAACCTTCGACGCTTCAAACAGTTCTAGAGGACATACGGAAACTATCTTTTGTAACAGAATATTAATTGCAGTAAAATCAGTGATTTACAATACAACTTTGACATTAAATTTTTCAGTTATTCTAAAGAAATTAGTGTCATTAAAATGAAATCAAACTAATTGTTCAGAATAATGCGTACAATACTTTTCCAATCATTGTATTGTCGAAAAGATTTTTTTTTTTTTTTTTTTTTTTTTTTTTTTTTTTTTTTTTTTGCGTACGAATGTTTTAGTTGAATACAATTTTGGATACTTCATTTGGCACAGTGTATAAGCTTGTTTGCAACAGTTTCTTTCGAAGATCTATTATTACCAGTTCTTTTAGATCTTTCTCAGATTCCATCATCAAAGTGGTATGAATGTTCTTGTTTTGCCAATAGCTGAACAGGCGTTTGGTCTATCTGTTTAGAGCCGATGAAGTCAAGATAATAGTAAGCAATTATCAGTTCCCTATCACAGTCTGAGAGCTTTTCTATTCATTGACAGAGCTCCAGCTTCCAGCACTGCTTCCAAACGTACATTTTAAGAGTAAAAGTTCGAAAAATACTTCACAAATTAAGAGGGAAATGGCACAGTAAACTAAGGTACCCATTGACTGTCATTCAAGCTCAAAATTTAATGTTTTAGATTAGGGAATATGAGATAACAGGATGTTTAAGGTTCAGTTTTATTATTTTTCGGTCATAGGTAGCATTTTTATCCTCTGTTGGTCGACAGAGGATAATTATAATATTTAATTAAAACGCCTGAGGGAAGTTTTACACGTGCGACTCTGTCAAAGCCGATATCGTCGAAACTGAACATTAAAAGTCTCCAAGAATGAAATAAATTTTTTTGTTTTAGTGAAATTTTATTACACCGATTAGCAACGCATTTTTGTCTCAAATATCTCACCAGACGGGTCTTTCTTCTTCATTTGTTGTCTTGCTATTTCTTCAATTTTCACCATTTTTTGTCTATCTACGTAATTTTTCTTGAGTAATCCATCACTGATTTCTTTACATCAATTACTCAGTGATAAGGAATAAAGTCGTATCCAAATTAACGCAGCAAGAACAATCACAGAATAATTGTTGTGAAGAAAAATGTGAATGTTTAGGTACGAATGATTTCTACGCTTTTAGTGGAAAGTTCTCAGTCAGTAATGATATGGAATAGTGCTTCTATTGTACTGTAACACGAGATGCCTTCATATATAATTCCTGCATATTTTCGCAGTTGTCATGAGTGACCATTCGCTGACCTTCATATGCGGCAGACAACAGAGATGCTAATTCCACAAAAGATATTCAGTTCACGCAGAATCCCGCTTCAGCAACCTTGTTGTGCAGATTTTCTGTTTCCAGCCGTCGATGTATATCATGCGAAACGGGTGAAAGCTGAAGCACGAAATGAATTCTAATACACTGGCCTCCATAAGTAAGGTTGGAACAGTGCTTACTTTGCTGTATGAAATGGAATACAGAATCGGGAAGTTCCACATTCAGTTCACTTTGTATTATACTACAATATGACGCTATATGCGACATCAGCAGTGTGTTTACTGACTGATGGTGGCGAATTAACGTTACATAGCGGGGCGGTGAGAGGCCAGACTAGCTGGATCGCCGAGTCTTTGTCCCGCTGGTCAACAGTTTTTCTCACCTGTTCCATTCCGACCTAACTACCGCCTGCCGTAACGTTTTTCTTGTCTACAGACTTCTCGCGAATCATGCCGTCCTCATTTTATCCCTGCTCCACTTCCGCTAGATCCTTAGTACTGTTACCGGGCTAATGCTCTGCTAACTGTACGCTACCTTTCACTGACCACATGGAACTCGCCTGCTAAAATCAACGCAAAGAATTCTCTTCTCGTCTTCGCGCACATTAATCCGATTATATAACTATGTATCAAAAATGTCAGAGTCGTGAAAATACCGAAAACTCAGTCATATTGCAGCTTCACGAATTAAAATTAAAAATTTCGCAGTTGTCACACGAGATTCTTCAAAATATTCTTTTATTTACTGCCTCTAGAGTTCTGGTTGACGGACAAAAAATTAATTTCTACCTCATGAAGACATAGCAGCTCACATTTGAAACTTCTTTTCCTTTTATCAGAGTTTTTTAGTCTACCTTATCAACATGTTTAAAGCTTGAAGTAAGTTTATCATCTAAGCCATATACCCGCTCATAAAGAAGCTAAGCTAAGCTTGTTTTCAACCAGAAGTTTGGTTAGATCCTCCAGTAGCAGGTATAGTTGGACTAGTATTGGAGGTAGGACCACCAGATCTTTTCCTTCTTACCCTACATAACCCGGTAATCCCACCGGGTAAAGGGGAACTGCAGTTTAATGTAGAATCGAAAAAACGGAAGCTTTCTGCCGTTCTTCATATGACACAGCAAGCAGGCGAGAGGTAAAGGTCGGGTTTAGGACCTCTGAAAATCCCAGCCGAAACATGGATTCGAACCGTGGACGTTTCGATCTACAGTCAGATACCTTAATTACCGAGCTACCAGGCCGCACCCAGTGATTACCAGCCGAAAAATCATTTTTGTCCCTGCGTAAGATTAGGACACAACAGACTGGAAGGAAGTATATTATTATCAAGTAAAATATCAATTTCATTAGTCTATTTTTAAAAGGCGAATCCATGAATACTGTTGCTTAAAACCAGTCAGAGGAACAATCAAGTACATATTGTGAAACGCAAAACCACAGAATTTTTAGACAGAGACTCGAATGAACACTTTGCAAACACTACAATTTTTCCTTTAGATTTTCGATAGCTAAAATTTCTGCATAAACACAACAATCATAGTTATTAATTATTTTCTATCAATACCACGCAGAAGTAATTGCAACAGAACTAAATTTATTTTCCTAAAATGTAAAGGGGACTTGACACTTTTGGGTTTCGGTCAAAGTTTTTTCTACTTGTGGTATGTTTGTTAGAAGATACGCGTTAACATTTGATTACCAAAGTCAGCCAATACGTTAAACTTATGTGAGTTCAGTTCACCACCGCGTAGATGTCATCTGAATATGAGAGCAAGTAGATGTCCTCGGGTTCTTGACCGACTGGCGTGTTATAAAGAAGGTTCGTGTTTGGTGACTCGTGTCGGTGGTGAATGAGGAAGCGGCTTCGACCTACTTGCGGATCGCTCGGTCACGTTGCCGGCCTGAGGCTTCAAACAAAACAAAGCTCGGCGCACGGGTGTGAAAAGGTAACGGGCGGAGAGGATGGCGTGAACCACTGCCGCGGACACGGCCGGCGAACCGAAACACTGTGCGCGCAACAGGTGTCTCCAGCACTGCGTCAGGCGGAGCAACAGGTGCTGCATTCAAGTAAACAATACAGCGACAGGAGAGGAGCGAAGCTCAGTACGTAAAGTGACTTATACCATATAGACAAAGGCGCTTCAAATCGCAATAAGCCGAAGGTATTTCCTCGATCTTGACGACCTACTCAGTTTCATCTCAAATGAGTATTGGCGAGGAACCTACTTGTTAGCTAAAGCGGCTGTTGTCTGCTTCTGTCCATATAAACTACCATATCGAGATCTCGTATGGGTACGCGTATCTTCACTAGATATAGTTATCCCAGTCCAGAGTGTTCAAGTGTTGTGCTGCTTTTGGAATTACTATTTCAAAGCATTCTCTTTACTTTTGTGACCTCTTTAGTTGATGGCATAGCCACGTTACAGCAAGCTGTAACTACGTTCGTTGTGCCTGTGCTGAATTGTGATTCAAACCATTTCAAAATTATATAGACTAGAGCAACTGTTCGCAAAATTATTTGGTGTGCCAATCTTTTTTCGAAAAAAACAATTACTTATCGCCGTCCCCCCCCCCCCCAAAAAAAAGGACCACCTCTTAAAAAAAAAAATTACACACATTGACTTTCATTCTTGTAATAAATAACGCAATCAACACTGCAGAAATATTTTTGGCTCGTAATCCAGTTCCTGAAACAATAATTCCACGGTGCCATATTAGGTGACGTCTATAATATCAGGTATAGAAAAACAAGGAAATCTTGTATGGGTACGCGAGCGGTATCTCCTTCGTTTCCCACCATGTTCCCAATGATCCGTTAACGTTCTAGCCTCGCATTCGGGAGGACGCGAGTTAGAATCCCCTTACAGGCAACCAGATTTGGGTTTTCCATGGTTTCCCCAAATCACTCCAGGCAAATGCCACGATGCTTCCTTCAAAATTGCATGGCCTAATCCTTCCCATTCCTTGCCCTCAGTTCTTTCCTGCCTATAATAACCTCGACGTCGACGAGGCGTAAATCCATAAGCAAAAAAAGAAAAAAGAGCCGTTAACGGTGACTTTTACCTTTAGTACAAATAAGGCGAGTAGACTGGTAATTATCTAATGAGTATAACAGAGAAATATAAGAAGGCCTACTTAAATAGAGCAATCTACAGATTCGCTGCTCAGGAGGTAATTAAAATATACTAAAATTTTCTTAAATGTATGAAGTCCGGTCATTGACCAACTTGCAGGCGTTTAAGAAATTCCCAGCAAGCGTAATGGATAGACTAAAAAAACTTCTCCGCAACTAAAAACAATGAAACATCGACAAATCTACCGTCGTTCTCCATGCCTTCAACACCGGGCACTAGTTAAAGTCCGAAAACACGAAGCTACGTGGAGAAAAGACCAATGGTGTCTTAGATGACTGAAGGAGGCATTAGAAATTTTCATCATGTGTAATGTGAAGTATCCCAGAACTCTTCCGTGGTTCGGATTCCACGTTAAACTGTATGTCCTCTGTACCCGGCAGGATTGCCGGGCTAGGTTAAGGCGGCTACGACAGAGGCGGAATGCGCAGCCAAAAGAAATCCTGTCAGCAGGTCAATATGACCGCACGGAATTATTAGAAATTTTAAAGAGCACCAAGAACTTCTATAAAAACGCTTTGTGTTCGTTGATAAGAAAAACTTAAAAAACACAGTATCTCTGAAGGAGGTTGCTGTATGTCTGAAGAAAGCTCGGTAACAAATTAAAACGCAGATTGGGTTTAGTTTGACCTATGTTGTATGTTCACCGCTGAACTGTTGTATACTAAGGATGTATGTATTTAATTGATGGAAGTGTATAACAGAGCGTTAATAATAGTGTCATTATCGCTACACGTACATAACACTTATGCATCCACACGACATCATATAAAAAACGTCTACCAGAGAGGAAAATATATGGATCACTAAGATTTTAGAAAATGTAACATTTGTCTAGGCCTTCGCATTCACCGAGAGGAAAGTGAACGCGTTTGAAACAGTGCAGATGAAGAGATCTGTGCGCGGATGACGGCTGCAGTAGAGAGTAGTATTGTGGTCGGGTAAGTGTCTTCCTACCTGCTCCCGAGTTTGTCGTGACTTAGTGACAGTCGACCGCTGCTGTCACGCCACTCCGAGCGTGCAGTCACGACGTCCTGGATTCGATGCGGGGACCCTTTGGTGTTGCCGCGAGTCTTGTTCGAGGTCGGGTCGCAGATGTGGGACGCCTGCAACAATGGCTCCACCTACTTTGCAATCCGGCGCCGCGCATCAAACCTTTCGCTCGGCAAGGAAACACGATAGTTACTACACTGATTCCAAAATGTACCGCCAGTACAGAAGCGGATACAGCTGGGCAGAAAACCGTTGATCGTTAATTAACAAAGATAACAAAATTAAAGAATGTAATTTTTGAGTTAACCCTGTGTTGAGAAAAGAATAGGTCGGTGCGGCCCAGGTCTGATAAGGTTTAACTGGACAGAACTTCGATAAAAGACATTTCAGTACAGTAGTACATAGTTCAGAAAACGTTAAAAACTTTATATTTATGTACTGTGGTTAAAAACATCGAAGAAATATGCACAGTTACCTGTTTGGTGGTTTAGTGAGTTTTATAGCTGTGGACTTACAAATGATCCTAACACTGAAAAAGTACGGAGTAGGAATCTTTTCGTCCTACTAGGTCCGTGGTAAATAACTCTCCCACCACATCTGTTTTTATATGTAGCAATAATTTCTTAGCATGAACTTATGATATCAAAAATATAATACAACTTTTCAACGGAAGAACTTGAATCTACTGGATTTTCCGGATAGAACTAGCCCTTAGATCATTCAAACATCCTGAAATTACTATTCGTCTAATGAACTGTTCTGTGTGTGTGTAACATATTTTGTAAATGATAAACTGTGTGTATAATAAAACTAGAAATCTTACAAATATGACATCATCCAGCACTGCGGGAAATTGCTCAGGCATCATATATAACCGACTACGGGAATCAACAGATAATCTTGTGAGTAAGGGAGTCAGGGATTGGAATAAATTACCACGCCAGGTGATGGATAAATTACCAATAACGCTGGAGGAATTTAAAATTAAAATTCGTAAATGGTAGAAGTAGATGGTTAAGGGAATTTTAGGCCAAAAGAATGTACGAAAACAAAATAAAAAACAAAAATAATAAGAAAGCAGTAAATAAATAAGGAGGGGAAATAAACTCCACAGCATTTAAATTCGAAATAGTTAAGTAAAGCACAGAACGATTAACCTTTTGAAGCTTAAGTGTTCGTTATTCTTTTTGGAATTCACTGCTGTTGATTTCCGTTTTCTATCTATCACTCTGTGTTATTTTATTTATTCATTAATCAAGGAATTTTAAAGTACGTGTGTCTAGAATTTGCCACAGGAGCATTTCGTGTAATGCTACTGAATTAAATAATGTGTAATGTAGTCTTAGATCATCATTTGTTTTCTCTGCAGATCTGGAAGTAATTTCGAGACGTACTCCGTGCAGTTGGTGTCGAAGTATTACCGAAATATCATTTGATCTCTGGATAATTTTCCAATTTTCCTTTGAAGTGTTATGGGACATCAACATGTGAAGGGATAAAGCTCAGCATTGAAATACGTGTTTACTGTGGTTGTTACCTTGAAGTTAAGAGAACTGTCACCAGATTTGGAGGACTGAGTGTGTGATAAACGGGATGTAAAACTAATTTATTGCCTGGAATACGCACCTTAATCAGGAAAACTTGTTTATACGGCTGATTTTTGGTGTAATCGTCACTTTCTGAAATTTCCTGGTGTTTTGATTGGTGTTCGGCTCTAGCCACTATCTAATGAGATGTGAAGGTCACCTGTAGCGATTGCACCACATGCCATCGCCTTGACCTGCAACGCCCGCAACAACCTTGACACACGAGGCGACTTCCTGGCGTCAGGGGACTAGCCTAGGCTAGGCAAGCCGAGGAAACCGCGCATTAAGCACAGTGACTAAGCACAGTGATGACGAAGCCTAGGGTCTTAGTTGCCGACATGTTTTGCTTTAGATAATTTTTTTTTGTTTAAGGCTTTCCGCCTCGTCGACGTCGAGGTCTTTAGAGGCGGAATTGGACTGGGGATAAGGAACGGGAAGGAATTCGGCCATGGCATTTGGAAGGAAGCATCCCGGCATTCGCCTGGAGTGATTTGGGGAAACCATGGAAAACCCAAATCTGGATGCCCGAACGGCGATTCGAACCGCTGTCCTCCAGAAAGCGTGGTCAGAACGCTAACCGATAAATATGGACCAGTCAAATTGTAACTCTCCTCTTTTCCATGAAGTATGAAGTAAGCATGTTTTGGCAAATTATTTGTTTAATATAACAATATGAATATTAGTGATTATTAATTGTATTTGATACAAGGTACTTTTCCGTGGAATACCAAGTGAAATATGGGTCGATCCACTCCAAGGAAAAAGAAAAAAATAATCAAAGCAAGAGCAAAGCGGTCTGGTACTCAGTGGTTGCTTTCAAAACGTTCGCTGCTCCGAAGTCGGATTCGAATCCCAGTAGGCGCAGGAATTTTGAAAGTTGTGTTTTATCATATGTGCTACGCCAGGACGCTCCGTGGTTCGGATTCCACCTTAAATTGTAGGTCCCCTCTAGGACTAACAATCCTGAATGTAACACGATGTGTACACATGAACAGCAAAATAAAAGCTAAACAAAGGTTTTACGTGGTCCTAGTTGGCCCAAATGAACATACATACAGGGCATAACAAAATGTTAGAGAAGTGTTCAAGTTGAGAAATGCACTAGAAGATACCAGAAATGAAGAGTTGTGTATAGTAATGGATACTAACACTATGTTACGTTTACATTGTACAGTGTGTTATACGGAAGTTGAAGTTCGTACAGCCGAGGAATAAATACATTGTTTATTATTACATACAGACTATATCAATATAGAGATATAAAGGAAACAAATAACTAAAACTTCGAAGGATAAGTATTCTACTAAAGGTAGTAAGAAGCTAAATTTGAACTAAAACCAGTAATCTACTACAGATATGGATGTAAACATGATGCTCTTGGGATTAAGAACTATCTCTGGTTTACTACTTAAAACATACTAGAATCCTCAGAAAAGTCAACTGATAGCTGATATCTCATTTACAGGATGCTGTTATTATTTTTAGAAAGTGACTGTGATAAAATATGCAATTAAGAAAGGATGGTATCATGTTCACAAAGTGTGTTTAAACTTTTTTTTTTTTTTTAAGTACTCGAGGGACCGTAAAACTGCGGCACCTACCACACTTTTCGGAACGATATATTTGGAAAACAAACTACGCTCTTATTGGTGCCCTTGACTTTTACTGCAGAAATGAAATAAATCCTGGAACAATGATGAAATGATTCAGATCGTTTTAAGAAGATCGTACTAAAGCGCGTAATCATCACTGAGTGACAGAAGTTCTGCCACAGAAGATATATTTGGAATATTTGCTTTAAGACTCAGTAAGATATGCTTCCTTTAACTTTTGGGTATCACTTCAACTTCCTTCTCAAAATTTATCTTGAATTTTATTTAGAAAATTATTTGCAAACAAAACATTTTTTCTTACTTGCAGTGGGCGGTGAGAAATTGAGAAAGATCTTTCACATCCCACTTGGTTGCTTTCATAACGTAGCTGTAAATACTTCCGGGTTCCGTAACTAAATAAACAAGACATTCTTCGTCATAGGTGTGTATTCATGCCGTGAAAACCAACGCCAGTCACAAAGATTTTTGAAAGTAACTATGCTCAATATTGAGAATATTGACTGATTTCTCACTGTTCTCTAAGTCCTGTATTCCGGTACAAAAACCCTTTTTCAGTTGTTAAGACTTTGTAATGTGGTTTTTATTCTTGTTAAAAGGACTTTCAGTGTATGTAGAAAGTTCCGAAAATTTACATTATCAAGAATCGTCATCCAAATATAAAACACTAGATACGCGTTGTATTTTTCGTTGTTAGTATTGATTTCTGGTACACAAATACCCTAAAATTTAGTGAAAATAAACTTATTGAAAACGCACACTAAACTGTAAGAAAACAAATTATACCAACCACAATGAAATACTTAAACTCAAAGATGCGAAAAGCATAATGTAAACAGAAAAAGAACACAAAATGTGTACAATGCGGCGCGGAGCAATTGAGACACACATGCGAATACAAGAAACATCATCAATGACATTATAACAGCGCGAAGGTCGCTAATGTTAAAAAGATGAATATGAAAGAGATGTAAACAGCATTGAATAAGAATCTGAGATTATATTGTGATCATAACTCATGCAGTGTGAGGAAAAGCAAGTACTAAAAATTCAACAAGAATCTCTAATTGCGCGTCAGTAAAAGAAGTGGATAATAAACTGCGGTAAAGAAAATCAATGTCTTTGATATTATTCAATATTTTTTAAATTTATTAACCTTGATTAAGAAACATGGATTACACATTCTGCTTAACAGCTTATAACAAGTGATCATATGGGAGTGTTATGGTGGTTCCGTGGTTAAGGCCTCTGATTGGAGATCGAAAGATACCAGGTTCGAATCCCTATCTCCCCAAGGAATTTAAGCGGGGAATTTCAAAGTCTTCCAGCCCTCCCTTCACCTCTGAAACAGTTTGCAGTGCAATGTGAAGTACGATTCCGTGGTTCGGATTGCACGTTAAAATATAGGTCCACTATACCCGGTAGGGATACCGGGTAAGGGTAAGACAACTTCGACAAAGGCGCATGCGCGACGAGTTGAGATTCTGTCAACCGGTGGCCGAACCCTTCGGGGCCAGGCCAGTAATGCCACTGGAATCTATATATTAATACGCTAAGCGAAAACTTATGATACATTTTTAAGAATTTTGCGCGCACGGAGAAGTGTGAGATTTGGCATAGTTAAAGTTTATATGGAGAAGAAGTGCAAGAAGCTAAAATCTATATATAATATGCGTTACAAATACATTAAATTGCCTACGTGGTTCGCTCAGATGCCACCAGTTCTGGGCGTTGCTTCACCTGACGGCTGGTAGATAGCGCAATTAGCGGCCAGAATATTGGGCAAACTGAGGAACTAAAAGATTATATAGAAGCAAGAAGCAACATTTCGAGGGCTGGTAGATAGCACAGCTAGCGGCCAGAATATTGGCCAAACGGAGGAACTTAAAGAAATAAAGAAAGCTAAAATTTTTAGCTGATAGATAGTGTACTTTGTGGCCTTTGGTGAAACAAAACAGTCGAGATTAATCTCTGAACTTACATAGAAGCAAGAAGCAACATTTCCAGGTTTAGCTGATAGATGGCGTACTTTGTGGTCTTTGGTGAAACAAAACAGTCGAGCTTAATCTCTGAACCTACATAGTATCTATATATTAATACACTAAGCGAAAACTTATGATACCTATTTAAGAATATTGCGTGAACAGAGAAGTGTGACATTTGGCATAGTTAAAGTTTATGTGGAGAAGAAGTGCAAGAAGCTAAAATCTAGATATAATATGCGTTACAAATATATTAAATTAAATTAAACACTCGCTCACCTACGTAGTTCGATGTTCAGAATGATAATAGACCAAATTTAAGTAGCGAACACATAAAAGACGAAATTATTTTGATAGATACATTTAAAAGCGCACTGAATGTCATTCCACGAAATTTTTACAGTTTCGAATTTACAATGCAGGTTTCGCAATGAAAAACATTTCGATTCAGAAGTCACTTCAGGTGAAAGGACTGCATTTACTTCATGTTTCATAAAGCTAAAGCAGTTTTCCGGCCTTAAGTCAAAATGAATATTTTAAATTCAAATGAACCATAGATAAATACATTTCATCATTTGCCATGGTTAGATTAAAAGCTCAAATTTAACATACAGTCACGCGTGGAGTGTATCGTTTTAATTTTATAGGTAATGCAGAGAATTAAGCCAAACAACACATACCAATAACGTATTGGTACATGCTCGCAGCTAACGACGTCAGGGTATACAGTATATAATATATCTATGCTCGCACCAAACGCAATAGAACAAATTCAAATAATGATTATTACTCTTTCATGAAAGAAACTAAACAACTTAATGAATTACGGTCGAATTTCGACCGCTGGGCGATCACTGGTTATTATTATTACTAATGATCCCGCGTCATGAAAATTTTTTATTCTCAGCGGAACTGCTGATTATTAGTATTTTCTCTGGATGTTACAACTCTTCCCAGAATTACGGCCGCAAGACGCACTTACAACAAGCAGTAGTTTGGGAAATCCTAACTGCAGTGTTGTGTTCTGTGCTATGACTAGGCTTCCGAGGAACGGGTTGTTTGACCTCATAGCTTGGAGTGGATAGCGCTGTCTTGATTGGCCATGGCAGAATTTCAGCAGCTTCTCAGAACGCCGGTCGAACCTGGCAGTACAAGGGCGGCCAGGTTTCAACTTCAGGTCAAGTGATCGAGTGCCAGCTGTGAGAAAAACACGCAACGGAAATTTTCTACTTGGCACGACTGACGGAAGGAAATACGCTTAGAGAAAAGTATTAACTTTTCTAGCGTAGTTCAGCATATGTTGGTAAGGTCTTCAGAGAAAAGAAACTTACGTTACGATTTATTTTCAATAAACTTAACTTAGTCCACAACCCGAAGGTTGGTTGGATCCTCCCGAAGGAAGCATACTAAGCCATTGTGTCAGAGGTAGGACGGCCAGTTCCTTTCCTCTGGGACCTACTGTTTAACGTGGAATCCGAACCACGGAGCGTCCTGGCATAGCTCATATGATTAAACGCAACTCTCAAAATACCTGAGCCTGCCGGGATTCGAACGCGGTACCGGAGCAGCGAATGTTTTGAAAGCAAGCTCTGTATTTACAATATCTCGTAGAAATAGATTCAAATAGTTATGAATCGTTGAAACTGCCTCTAAACGTAAAAATGCTACCACTAAATTCCGAAAGCCGATAACGTGCATATTACCTAGCTAATCTGTAGTTTAAGAGATTTGCTCCGTTGAAGTGAGGAATCAAATGTTTCCTGCACATTAACGGCTTCTGCACAGTTAAAGTTCAAAAATTTGTTTCCTTTTCTTTAATATCCAAGAATTCGTATTTTTGATACAAACAGCATAAAAATGTAATTATAAAAAAAAACTATCATTCATAAAGGTCTTCGGCAGGTCGCCGGTTTGAATCCCCGTCCGGGCATCCAGATTTTGATTTTCCATAGTTTCCCCAAATCACTACAGGCGAAGCAGGGATGCTTCCTTCCCGTTCCTTCCTGTTCCTTGTCCCCAGTCCCATCTCGCCTCTAATGACCTCAACGTCAACGAGGCGTAAAGCCATAAGTAAAAAAAATCTTATATCGTTAAATCCGGTTCAGGAAGGAGTAAAATATTCTGATTAGCATATTTCCTAATCTAAATTCAAGAGACTGTACTGATGAGTTTCTTAATAGAAACTATTAAATGACTCTGTGTAATTTCTACTAATATTGCAGCAAATATTACTAACTATCCCTATTAATCTTATTAATGTGACCGCTACATCATACATAACACAGTATTTAAACTAAATCATACCTCCCAATTTAGACTACTGTTTTTTATTCGTCCTCTGGTATGAATACTGAATCTTGCTTCATGCTGGCAGGATGAAATTATGCAATTTCATTTCTTGAAGATGTCATTGAAATTCTCCTTCATTCATTTTATTATAGTTTTTGTAATCAATATAGTAGATAAAATTATTGAAATAAATTGATAATGGGGAATGGACTGAGGAAACAATTGTTTCCAAATTTATTTTCAGTTTTTTCATTGTTTGTACCCAAAACTTGCAAACCTGTTTAGTTATGCTCAGTATATTTAATATGATTAACGTTCATTGTCGCAATTAAAAAAAATATGGTATGTGAGATGCAAACATAATTTCGAACTTAACTCAGATACTGATATTAGTTCAACTGATTAATTATTTTCTAAGCAAGCATTAAATAGCAACGACAAAATTGGTAAACGTGTTATCTAAAAATACGTTTTTACGTAGACCCACATTATCAAATACCTACCACCTTAATAACGCTGCCATTAGAAATAAGAGATCACACTTTCATAAAAAAATCAAAAAAAAAATCGCTTTTCTCTGTTTTTTCCTGGGTTTATTCCTTGTCAGCGTAGATTAGAGGCGGGAAAGGACTGGGATCAAGGAACGGCAAGGAATTCTGCAAAGGACTTTGTAGGGATTATCCGGGAATTTACCTGGAATGATTTGGGGAAACCACGGAGATCCCAAATCTGGATGGCCGCACGGAGATTCGAAACAGCGGTCTCCCGATTGCGAGACCAGAGCGCTACCGTTCACCCACCTAACTCGGTTCTTTTCCCTGGCTATGTGTATTGGTTGTTCCATAACAAATGGAACACAAGAATTGCGTCTGAAATGACAAAATCCCTAACGATGTTTGGTAGCATCAATTTTGATAACGGTATAAAGGAAATTTGAACTTGTAAATTTCAGACTCTTCTCGTATTTTTAGTTAAAAAGTAGCATCTAATTTAAAATTTAGTCAATATCTTAATGATATGATGTTCTTGTGATTTAAATTTCGGCTTCATTTGTCAGATGTACATAAAAATTTCGGACGCCTAATAGATTTGGGTAAGTAAGTTACTTTGCCACCATCGAAAAAGAAATTTTGTAACGACTTGTTCGTTTATGGCAGAGGGTGGTATCTTTCTTTTAAATTCACAGCTGTAGTGTCATCCACCTTATTATCTACAAGTAAATCTTACTTTTCAGTGTAATAACGTTATACGGCTCACAGGCATATTGTTAGGCCCAAATTATTAAATATAAATAGCTTTCTAGTGCACTCAGAATTCAAATACTAACATCAAACTTCACATTAATGTGGCCGATACGGCTGAAAGTTATAGCCAAAGTAACAATGGCATACAAAGCTTAAGAACGTGAGTTGCATAGCTGATGGAGATAGATATTTCTAATCAATAAAATGCAGATGTAAAATAATGACCACAATTTACAGGAATAACATTTTAACCCCACTGTAATAGTCCTCTAACCTAAACTTAAATGGAATTGTATTTTATGAAGCATTTGTAGTAAGCTAGAGAGTGGTTGAATATGCTCTTGTATGTTTGTTTTTGCAGTTTACTGTAAATCAAGGTAAACAGACTTTGTTTTATGAATATAAATTATGTAAGTACCATTTAATGTGTTTAAGGACAGAATTATGCAAAATAATTGCTTAAATGTTTGTAATTCTAAGTATTAAGGCAAGATATGATGTCTAAAGGACAATTTATTACAGTCTAAAATGATTTCTGTGAATAATTTTGTGTTTAAGTATCTTTAATTTCCATTTCTGGCAATGTTGTAATGATTGTAAATGATTATGTATTAATTCTGATTGTTTTTAATATGTTTCAATTGTTTAAGTATTGTTAATGTCCGAGAAATATCTGTCGGAATACTTTGTAGTGTTCTAGAAATTTCGATGGAACTTATATAAAGCGATGATCCGAGACAGAGAGACTTTTAAAGTAAGAGTTCTTACAGACTCAATTTACGTTGGCCAAGGACTGTATTGTCTGTGGAAGAAGTGTTGTCTGCAATCGCTGGATTGTATGTATGCATGTAACCAATATCTTTGACGTCGTGTTTAAATTGAACAGTATGGTGGACTGGTTATTTATCATATTAAATAAACCATCTAATATGGTGACCGTGATCTTTGAGGCCTGTTATAATGTTTTCAGTTTAGCTGCAATAGCTGATAAACGCGTTTAAGAAAGAACAATAAATATTAGACTCAGGGCACTATAAAGTTGAGGTGATGCATTTCAATCTATCATTTGATAATTCTTTACTTCCAGCTACGATCTTGTGAGTGGTTGTAATAATTTGACGTCAATGAATCAATAAGTGCGGTTACTCAGTCTAACCTTGTTACCTCAAGTAAGTGAGTGGTTAATAGCGGCGAGATCTGCTTGTTTTACATGTTTATCCGTGTGACAGCCACTTAACTCTTGACAGTCCCAATTTAACAGTCCGTCCAACCTCGAAACGATCGGATTGGCGAAAAATTAACAGCGTTCGCTATTCTGCGTCCCTGACATCTTAAACTACCAACTTATTTCAAGATTGTGTCTTACACTAGTTACTTGGGTATTGCTTGGCACACACGGTCTTGCACAACATATTTAATATCAACTTCATCACTTTCTGGTCGATAATGAAGAATCGCACTGTGGGATTTAACCATTCTTATAGTATATCAGATATTTCTTCGAAGAAGATGTCCAGATTTCAGTTTGTTCTTTGTCCCTATTGAAATTTTGACAAGAAAATATGTTTATTACTGAATATAACACGCCCAACGTAATAACAGCACCAGAACCTCACAAATAAGTTAATTATACTGTTATAATCACTCGCAACGAAATTTTTATACTATCTGCCACCATTAAGTTTTTCAGCTGAATTATTTTTGTGTTTCGAGCAGGTTATAATTATTATTAATTTTTAATTCCCCCAATCATCCATTTACTCCATATATATTTTTTTAAATTTTCTTTTATAATTGGAGTGTTAAATTCCTCCCCCATTTACTATTATGATTTACAAATTTTAATTCTAAATTCCTTAAGGTTTTTTGGAAAATTATTCATCACTACTCTTGGTAATTTGTTCAAATCCCTGACACGCTCAACATTCCCTTATGGATGAAATCCAGCGCAAGCTTGTGGTCATGGTCGCATTTCCCCTTCCATGCACTATTCCTAATTCTTTGACCAATATCCCTCCAAGCTCCATCACCAACATATTCCATGTACATTCCCAACACTCTCTTCACCCTCCTCCTTTCTTGCAATGAGTCCCAATCCAGCTTCCTCATCATATCAGTTACTGACTGGGACCTGCTATAATTTCCAAAAACAAATTACCTAGATTGTATCAGGTGTGTGTGTATAAAGAGATTAGCAGATGTTTTTAAAATTATGTATTGGATGTTGTTACTCTTTAGGAACTTATATGTTTTTCTATAAGAATTCAAAAACATTTTAATTGATTTCTAGAATCCTGAAAAAAAGTGAAGCTCCCAGAAGGGGAGGAGGGAACGAAATTTCATTGGTGGAGAGTGTATGTGATGTTATTTCAGTGATTACAAAATCTAGTCACACAGGTTAGTGCTGAAAAGTAATTTATCGCTGAACACAGTGCGACACCTTACATTGTGTTCAGTGATTCTGCACTTCCTCGGGTGACTCGATTCTATAATCACTGAAATAACATCACATAAGTTTCATTTCGTTTCCTGTTCTCCTTGTAGATGCTTCGATTTTTTTGTCACCCAGTGTCATTGTTGATAGACATTTAGACGATATGTTTATTTTAGATGTTCTAGAGAATATTTTCATAGGTTACGCCTCCTATGGATGGTTCGATGTGGAATAACTTTCGACCAACCCATAGACCTTGTATACATTCAAAAATTCTGGATCATATTCAGTCATTCGCGAACATAAAATGGTTGATCTTAGTTTGTTTCCCGTTGCCATATTTTTAGTACCTTTTAGACCACTTGCGAGTTCAATGTGATCGAGGAAAAAGTCATTGCAGTATAAATTGAGTAAAACAGTTCTGAAACCATATTTAAATTATCTAATCGTTAATATTTGATACTGAAACTGCGAGGCACATCAAAAATAAATCTCGTTGTAGGAACAGCGCGTGTTTCATACCATTGCTTTGTCATGCTGAATTCAGTCATTTTTTAAAAAATTATTTTCGCGATAAGAGTAAGAAGTTTCTCGTGTACGTAGGGCAACGCATAATTATTAACTTTCTAATACATGAACGTGTTAACGAGCAGAAATTATGGGCAGATTGTGTGAAGAATTCAGCAAAGATACTATCTCCTTCGATCCCCCAATTTATGTGAAGGTTTGACAGTGGTTTCAATTACGCATCTCGTCGCAGAAAATTCTGCAGGTTCTAAATGCTGATTTGTGGTTTGAATCACGAAATGTTAACTGCTTACTAATAGGAATTGTGTAGAGTTACAGAGGCCTGCCGGTCCAAAAGACGCGAGATTCCAATGTGCGTCGTTTTGTATTTGCACGGATCCCACAATTAGTGTTGCCCAAAATCGGTCTTGGTCTTGCAGTCTTGGTCTTGGTCTTGCATTTTTGCAAGACCAAGACCAAGACCAAGACCAGGTGTATTGATGCAAGACCAAGACCAAGACTGGCCAAGTCTCGTCTTGTTCTTGCATTTGGGCAACACTACCCACAATGCTGCTTCTACTCAAGAGGAGCTTGAAGAACGCTGAAAAGCTATGGACCATCACACTATAGTCAAGATCTGTTGCGATGTTGTTATGAATTACCTCATTCCATCAAAAAACATTTTGTTGCAAACTGTTATTCAAAGGACCGAGAGGCGCAAGACTTTATGCGCCCTTCGTTACGGACACCTTCATCAAAGGAGAAGGAATTAATATTATATCCATTATTGGCTATGCTGGTGGTATTTCTACTAGTATATCTACTAACATAGTTTTGTATTTCTTTTCTTAAATACTAGGTGGTCCGTGAGAAAATTAAGGGAATGATATAAGATTTATCCATATCACTGTGATATATCGTGCTCCTATCTAGTGGTATGCGTACAATCCTTATTGACGCCTACGAAGCCTAGAAGCTTTACTCTAAACTATCCAATACCCGTCATCTTAAGCGTTCATAATTTTGAAATTTGCGGTTTGAATCTCGAAAAATAAAATTCTTATTTGATGATGTTATCAAAGTTGAGAACTTAAACACTGAAACATTAAAATGATAACTCATTTATCAGTTTTTGCTAAGTATGAAGGGAGAAAGACGGCACGTCACAGAAAAACCTTTTAAAAGCAGGAATGAAAGATAACCCTGCAACCGCAGACATGTCCTACTACATGACAAAATTTTACTTTGGTTAAAGTCACCAATTTCGAGGTATTGATATTTTAAATGGTTTTCGAAGCATGTGATTTTCCATGCCATTTCTACAAATTAAGAAGTTTTGAACCATGCTTTTTTTTTTTTTTTAAAATCTACTGAAGGATGTTTGAGTCATTTGAAACAATGTTCCTTTTAAAAAAAAACAAGTTAAAATTTTAAAAAAAATCTTATGTAAAAAGTGTATAGAAATTTATTCAAACGGCTGACTTTGACAGGTTATGCTCGCCGCATAAAAAGATCAAGTAACTAAAGATTTAGGGCGTGCATTAGAGCAACTGGCGGCCATTTTGAACAATTTTTATAATTAACGAAATAAAAAATATTACTTGCATTTAGTCTATTATTTGCACATAATAGTAAAAACCTTTTTTCAAAAATCATTATCATTATATTTTTTACTACATGTTAAACATGCACAATGATCTCTTTTGCAGATTAAACTACCATTAAACAATCATTTTCAAAGAAGTATAAAACAATTATACCATTTAAGATTTTTTGTAAGGTTTTTAACGTTTCAAGGAAAAAAGAACTTGTTTTAGGTGACTCAAATATCTTTGAGTAAATTATAAAAAACAGGGTTCAAAAGTCTTAATTTGTAGTAATGGCATGGAATAAACAGAAAAAAGTCACATGTGTTGAAATAACATTAAAAAAAATCAGTATCTCGCAAATGGTGAGACCTTAACTAAAATAAAATTTTGCTATATAGCAGGAAATGATGTCACCTATGTGCAGTTACAGAATTATTCTTTCATTCCTGGACGCTCTGTATATGGTCACTGTAATGAAAATTTTTCAAAAAGTCTTGTTCTCATTTAATTGACCCAAGCCACTAAGAAGTAATTTTGTATTTAATGGCACAGTTCTGATACATGTCGGAAAATGCGCGGTCGAAAAAGTAGATTACGGATTTTTCTTGAAAGGTTAACTTGGAAAATGTTTTTAATTTCATCAGCTGTGATTACATTTAGAATGGTATCTCTGATGCTGCTGCGATCCCCCGGTAAATTCGTTTTAAACCAGTTCGTTGGCTGTAGACACGCGCGATTCCGCCGCAGAATTCGCCGTTATTGTAACGTGTACGAGGTTTCTCAACAGGCATTAACAAATGAGCAGCTTTCACCTGTGGCAGCTGCGTTATGCGCTTCCCTCGAGCGTGTTGCAACGCATCTCGACGGCGTTGTCCAAATATCAAGCGTCAGATGACACCCGTAGGATGATACTTGAACAATCGATTAGCAGCTTAGGCACCAGGTCAATGGTAGAAACTCACTAGGCTCTCCGTCAACTGGAGTAGTATGTAAGAGGCTTCCTAGAGGAATAATGATTATCGCTAATCTTTTATTGCTTATGGATTTACACCTCGTCGACGTCGAGGTCATTAGAGGCTGGAGAGCATGAAGGGGTGGGGGAGAAAGGCATGGTCCACCTGGAGTGATTTGGAGAAACCATGGAAAACCAAAATCTGGATCCTCGGACGGGAATTCGAACCAATGTCCTTCAGAATTCGAGGCCAGAGCATTACCGCTCACCCATCACGCTTGGTATTAGCTAATAAAAATTTAGTAACTATGAACTTCCTCAGATATACGTTTAAATAACAAACCAATCTAATTTTTGTTTTTTAACTATTTTCTTTGATACAGTGGTTTACACTAACATAACAAAAAAAAATCGGAATACTTTATATTCTTAAAATATTTCTCCAGATACTTCGTTCTTGTGTATCTTCCTCTTCTGCACCAAATATTCTCATTGATGTTTATACATTTTGGAGTCACATAAACATGAGTCGTCCCATTTTTATTCTTTCTACAACTTTCCATTCCCGTACAAGTTTTGGTATTCTAATATCTTCCTTTCTTCTTACATGACCATACCGAACTATCTAATATACTTACATTATTTTCTCTGCGGTCTAGTGGGGCAGTTGGCTATGGAAAGGTCTGTAGTTGAAAACTGGTCTAACTAGGAATAGCTTAAACCGAACTTCACCTTCAGTGAAAGTTTGCTTCGTTCATTCGAAATATTCTGGGACACTCCCTAGTCTAGTTACATCACGCCTGGTGGGAGAGCGGTAATGCTTGCGTCTTGCATTCTGGAAGACGTCGGTTCAAATTCCCGTCTGGCCATCCAGATTTCGGGTTCCGATGATTTCCCAAAATTTCTTCAGCGAATCTGGTATGGTTTCTTCAGAAAGGTCAGGTTCGGATGCCTTCCCTTTGCTTTGACACAGATTTCGCCCATTCGTCTCCTGCCACTAATTACTTTGACATCGACTAGCGAATAAATATCGCACATATTCCATGTAAAACTAAAGGTTCCCGTTAAAGGGCCTGCTTAGCTAGGGAAAGCCATGACAGAGGCGGATTGCGTGGAAAATTGAAACTTTGGCATTCCTTTGACGAAGCTATCTTTCCAGTTCTCCCGGTCATTACTGCAATAGGAATTTTCTGTTTTGGGCAATTATCTAAGACTCGTACTCCATAACAACTTTCGTGCTGCATCAGTGGTGCATCTTCTTTGATTTTATGGCCGCATTTGCATATATGCACTGGGTTCACGAATTTAATGGCCTGTTCTTCATGAAAAGCTCTCCTGCCGGTTGATTCACACGATTTAACCTTCCCTTGAAGCATGCGGCAGATTTAAGTTCATGAAAACTGATGCTAAGTACCATCAGTTAACCGAAAATTCATTTATTTCACGAAAGATGATTGGAAAAATAAATCTAAATATTTAAAAAAGATCTGTTATTACTCTTCTATCCTGGTCATTCAGATACCCAAAAATTATTCCTTCATCAGCCAGTTCAATTATTAAATGATGTGACCTCTTAGAGTCATGAGCTCAGGTTGAACTTTGACAGACTTCTCCGGCTCAATCGATCTTGAGCGATCATCTGCCAGTGAACTCTGACAACCCTGCGAAAGTCATTGCCCCGTCGGTGTGGTGGCCTTCCTCTGGTCTCTGGCGATCTTTTGGGCTTTGTTACCCAATTTTAGTCTTTCCTCGGAGGTCTCTGTCTTCTCTAAGATACCTGTGACCCTTGAAACCGACCAATGTCGATTGTTTCTTGTCTTTTATATCATTAACCTAGCATTAAACCTAGCGTTAACATTTGTCGTCTTAAGTTTACCTGTTGCGACCAGGTCTCGCAGCCGTATGTATTCAGTTGAACGTTATTCTTTGTGAGTGATATATTCAACATAGACAAGATTAAGTTAAACCTTCTTGCGATCAAGGACGGTCTTCAACCAGTTATCATCGTTGCTGGAGATCACTGTGTTAGACACAACGCTATTGGGTCGTGTTTTAATTAATCCTCTTCACACATACCAAAATATTTACCCAATGACTAGTGGTCTAAGCTAACAAATTCAGGAGGTTATGGTAATGACAAGGTCTGCGGCCTTGAACTCAGCAGGTTCGTCGTATTCGCAAGTGCGTCAATGACATCAGGAAGCACAGCCGTTGCCGGAAGCTCAGACTATCTCCGACCTTGGACCCTCAAACTGAAAACAATATCAATAAACAGAACACGGAAGAGTCCCCAGAAAACAAGGACGGCGGTCGTGTTATTAGAGGAACAGGTTGCCATTAATCTGACTCCGGAACCTGCCTGGCTCAGTCGGAGAGTAACTGCAGTGAGTCCTGCACATGGCTCAAGTGGTTAAAGGAATCATTTGTTTGTTGTTTGATGATTCCATTAGGTTTAACGTGGACCCTCAGGCTGAATAAATGACTTTACACGAGGAAAACGCTAATGGAAGAAATCAACAATACTTTTACGGCCAATTTCGTGATTCATTTTAATTATTTCATCTTCCCACATTAATTGGAAGAGAACTCAAAGAAATCTTTTTTTTTTAAATAATAATTTCTACGTACGTATGAACCAATCAGGCGCCAGGAAGCATTATGATTGCGAACAATATCACGTCTTATTCATCTGAACTACTTTCATCAAGTATTGGCATATGGAATCAACTCGGTTTTTAGTTTGATAAATGTAAACAGGAAAAATAAAAACACGAAACTTACCCTAAAACAATTCAGTGGCAGAAAATATTTGGTACTGTAAGTAACAATACATAAACCACAAAGATTAATAATCTCATATAGTATTCCATATGTATTCAACTACGTGTTTAACATCTAAAATGTAACACATAAAAAGGAAATTAAGAGAATAAATTTTTGTCACTGATTAAACAGTGACAGTAGACAGTTACGAAAATTAGTTATAAGATATTTTGAAGCAATATCAAGGCAGCATTCATTGAACAGTACAGTCATTTAAATTGTGAATGGATCTGAACCTCCAACAGCTTTTACCTCAGGAAACTAAGTTTGTTAAATTTTCGTCATGTGCATCAATACTCAATAACGCACAGGCAGAAACATGGCAGAGGATACATAAGTTGAGTTAATGTGCTTACAGTGTTCATACTCATTTTTCCCGGGAACGATATATATAAATAAGCAGCGTTCTGATTCATTACTCCCAATGATTTTAAACGCAAAAAATAACTCGTATAGCTGAAATATAAATCACAGCGGACATAAACAATTTAGTGGTTTAACTCCGCTACCAGGATTTCCTCCAAAACATTTGGTTTTCAGAAGGAATTTGTGCAAAATCCAACTGTGCAAATCAAACCAACAGACGCTTAAGGAATTCTGTTCAGTACTGAGTTATTAACATAAAAGAGTCTGCAACATAAATATTTCATCAGCCGTAACACGAAATTATTGTCACGGTTTTGACTAATGGGCAGAGCAATTAGATAAAACTTTTACAATTTACAGTGGGAAGAACTGTAAATAGCCCATAACACAGAATATTAAGTAAGTTGTCAAACTTAACAAAACTGGTTAACATAGCTTTCATTGCAATTTAATTGTTGTTGTGTCCAAGGAAAGCTGCTGGCAGCTGTCATTAACATGCAACCATAGACCTTAATTACCATTCCGTCAGTCATTACAAAGTATAAAACTGTTATTCACGCCTAATATGTAATTTACGCCCAAATGTCTTGCTAATTTAATAGTTACTAGCATTACTATTCTTAAAACAGAAGCACCAAATACCATATTTTGTAAAGTCAGTAGGCGCAAAACTATTAAACCACGAGTACTTGATTTTTTTTGCTCAGAAAGACATTAAAATTGAAACGAGAGTAGTGAAAAGTGTAGTCACTGTTTGAGAGTAAAACAATTAAAAATATTTATCTAATCTTTCGTAGAGGGAGGAATGTAAAACCGTTGTTCACAAACACCTGAAATTTCGTGTCTACCATCAGCTGATCATCTAAGAAATATTTTACTCCTCAGTTTTTCAGCCGACGTTTGCACTTAGAGTCGAAGCTCGTAGTTCAATTAATTTCATTACTACGACGATATTTTCTTAATAGGCCAAAACATTTTACATTTCAAATATAGAAAGGAGTAAATAAATGGTTGCTTTAGTGACCGTTGAGTATAATGTTTAAATTTACTTGTCAAACTACTTGTCCCACATGCTCACTATGCAGCAAAGAAGCAACAGGTTAAACCTTCACTAGCACATTCCTTGTTCGTGTCAAGTGTTTAGAAGCTACGGGGTGATGATCATCGGAGTCCATACATTATGACGAAACACATGTTACGAAACCGTGGTTACACGGAAGCCGCTTTCCCCGATTAACCCCGGCCTGAGTTGACCACCTTTCTTCTGTTTCTTTAAACTGTCACCATCTTCGTTCCTTGACCATTTCAATGAGAAACGCAATTACTTTACAGGAGGAACTGCCGTCCGTGCTCCAGGCTAAAGTAACCCGGTTCACCTTCAATGTATCGGACCCGGTCAGTCCTTGGTCTGATAGAAGTACTGCCGGCGCCTTCAATCAACAGAGTCATTTGTCTCCACTGGCTCTCTATTATTCCTCTGACAGGTTCGCGTCCTTTCTGGTCGGTTAAATGGTGTCAAAAGGTATTTCGACACATGGCAGCCAGAACGCCTGGCCACTGTTAGCTTTCACTGTGCGAAAGATTCTTGTTTCCACATTCCTAACCTAGTGCAGAATTATTTGGCACCACAGGTAAACTTAATTATTCAAGTATGAGTATGGATAAACTGGATATGTGATTCAAGGACAACTTCCTACGTTTGCGTTATATAAGTACAACAAGATTGCGTTATTATGAATATCTCTTAGAAAAGACGAGTGTTAGGATCCCCGTTCGGTCATCCAAATTTGGGTTTTCCATGGTTTCCTCAAATCACTCCAAGCGAATGCAGGGATATTCTCTCTCTGTTATTCTAAAATGATAATGTCATCAGCATACCTACAACATATTCAAGAAAAGCTTCTTCGTTAGTCCTTTTTCGCCTATAATGACCCCGAAGTCGACGAGGAGCAAAACATAGAAATATATCTCCATGTACCATAGGAAAGAGAAAAAACTGAATTTGTCTAAAATTTCTTTAAGTTGTTGATTGAATACTATTTGAAACAGTGTTATTTTGATTTGGGATGATATATTTTGTATTCGTCTAATGCAAATGTTTTCGGACGATATAACTCCAGCAATAGGGAACGCATGTGATCGACATTTCAGCCCAATTTCCATTTATGTTTTTAGTCTAGATATACTCACATTTTTCTTCTTCTTGAAGTTGTAACGAAGAAACTATTCTTGATTATGTTGTAGGTATGCTGATGACATTATCATTTTAGAATAACAGAGTGATAATTTCAAGAAATGGCTGAATCGTACGACCAAAATATTGTGGGAGGGATGGTAAGCAAAAGTCATGCAATAAACAATTAATGATATTAAAAAATTAGATTACATATAAAAATATGATCAGATTTATTAGGAGACGTAAGTGAAATTTTTACTTAGGAAGGAAAACTACAACTGTTGGCCAAAGCAGGAATGATGTTAAAAGCAGAACAGCACTAATATTTATTTATTTCGTGTGGCACAAGAATTCAAAAACAGCAACTATATTGAATCACAATAATAGAAACAAACATGGATGTTACTACAGCACTACTGAAAAGAGCCTTCTTGATAAAGACATACCTTTTAATTCCAAATAACCATCTAAAACTTGTGAAACTGTAAATATGGACATTATGGTGATGAAGCATGGATTTAAAGAATACCATAAAGAAGGAAAATTGAGACAGTTAAAGTAAGGGGAGAGATAAAGTACGAAATAAACGGGTTTGAAAATGGTGGGAATTATTTAATTGTTGTTAGAGGAAAAATAGTAGAAAAAACAACGATAGGATCATATGAAGCAGATACTGGAAAATATGTTCTGATGAAGAGTTTAACTCAAGACAGGAAGAGCACGAGGACTCGATCAAACCAATCACGAGTGAGCAATAAAGTGTATCAAACACTGTAAAAACTTTTCACCTACCTATTCTGAAAGGAAGAGATCAATAATAAAAACTGAAGATACTGTTGATATCAGCGTATTTTGAATTCGCTCTTTATGAAGGTAGTAACCTTAGGTATTTATCGGTGTGTACTCATATTTAAGATTGACTAACTCAAATATTGATTCTGAATTACGTTTTCCTTTAGGATCATAACTGTATGTTAACGTAATTTATCTTTCATGGAAACGATGGTGTAATTTCACAACAACATTTTTATGTGTTTTTCTCCCCCTTTCATTTAGAATAAGAGAATCTTATTATTTTAAATTGTGCTCCTCATTCAAATATTGATCTTGACGTAGTATTCTTGCATTACCATTAATGTAATATTTTTTATTTCTATTTTTTACTTGTCCGGATGGAACAAATCTGTTGAAAAACAGGAATAATTCTTCTTAGTTCCATGGTATTAAGAAATTAATTTCGTTGCTACGTTACAATTGACCTAAAAGGGATTTGTGGAACAATTTTCCCAGACCAAATAAATGAAAGTCGCAGATGCAGACATACGCAGTCATTACCTTCTTGGATTGAATATTTAGACTTAAAACTTGCTGCTGGCACTGCTCTTCATACCTAGTGGAATCGAGCCATATAACTAAAGAATGACATGATTACTTTTACTATAAACAAGTATGTGATATGTTTCGACGTATTGAGAAATTAATATTAATATTACCACTGCATAATTTGCATCTTTTTATTTAAAGAAAGCAAGAAATGGTTTCGATCTTCTGGATCTAACCTGGCAGTTTCAAAATTTGTACAGTCTCATTCAAACCGACATCATTATTAACCATTGTGTGTTTCTCATAACACAGAAATAAGAACTGGATTCGAACCAATGATCGGTTGAATTCTGATCTACTCTACTGTCCTTGAGTCCAGTGAGTTTGTTGCCAAGTAAATCATACGAGCACATTTCCATACTTCACTTTGCTCTGTTGATTGATTAAGGTGTCTGTGTCACAGCACTACACGACTACAAGTACGAGATACTAATCTCAATGTACAATTGTAACGGCAAATCTATTATCAGTAAACAATGTACTCGGACGTGAAGGTCACACATATTGGTGCACCAGAAACGGTTGTCAACTAGACATGTCGACCACCTGATACATCGATATTTATGTAAATTATAAGCTGTGGTTATTTGTTCTGCTGCAATGATTGTAGTTGCCATAAGTGTACTTTATCTCAAGTGTGTATCTTCTGCTCACTATTAACAGAGATAATATTTTTGAAACGTACGGGAGATATGTAGCACCTACTAACGAATGAATCGTTTAACTCAAGGAAATGTTTTTAACAGGTTTGGAAAATATGGTAGTAACTTTTTATTTCCCTTACAATATGATAAAAGTGTTGAAAAACAGTAAAGAGACTACTACAATAATAAATTTAAGGACGAAATTTATGAATACATACGTATATTGAATAGAATTTGCAGAGATGATAAATGCTGGAGTGATGATTAAGGAATGACTCCGATAGTTACAACGTACAAAACATAACACTGTAGTTGAGGAGAATGGGTCCTATGAGCTGCTCAAGAAGATTAGGCACGATACTAAAATTACCTTTAACCAAGGTAGGAAAAGAAATGTGTTTTGCGTGTGAAAAAAAGTATCCCAGCAGAATCGTTTCATCACTAGATTAAGCACCGCAATTACAGCAGCCATATAACAGAAGTCAGTTGTTGACGTTAAGCTACTAGGGAAAGATTTCAATAATAGAAAAAAGTTACCCTGCACTAAAAGTATAGACACATCAGTTATGCAAACAGAGAATACTACAGGATGAAAGATAGAATTCAAAAATAATTTAGCGTGGATCTTACACGGCCATTAACAATATAAATAGCATGATAGTAAATATTTTTTCTATTACAATGTAACTCACAAAATTTGTCTACAGAGCAAATGCAGGAGTCTCCAAAAAATATCTCCTGCAGGTAATGAATGTCAGTCTATTCTCGCAACAATATTTCCATCAAAAATTATCCTTTAAGTGATATTACTCAAACTTAACCGTACTACTTACTATATGTTGTTTAGTAAATACATCAGGCAGCTTGTACAGAATATTAATATTTTTTTATCTGCTTAACGTCTCTCTAACAGCCAGGTCTTTAGAGACGGGAAAGGATGGGGAGCAAGGAATGGGAAGGAATTCGGCCATTGCCTTTGAAGGAAACATTTGCCTGGAGTGATAATATTAATTATGTTAAAAATACGTACTGGTTGGGACTAGTAGGAAGGGGAAGTGGTTTTATTTTGTTAACAGGGGGCAGGAAGTAGTTCGTTTGTCAATAAAGAAGTCCGTTAGCCGCACGACTGCCTCCGCCATCAAGAAATTTACCGGTAGTCAAATCGTTGTGGACGTTGCTTTACTGCCAGCCTCCGCAAACACGAGTCGCACACATTAGTCAAGCAGCTGTAATTGTGTGCCGGCATGGGCGGCATTACTCACTGACAAGTAGCGCGCCAGTGTTTGACTTCTGTCAGTAGCGTCGCGTAACGGACGAACTTCGCGCCCGCTTTCCCCTCATAAAACAACCACCCGCTTCGTTCCGGTAGCTGGGTGTTACGTGTACTACAACCGGTACGCAGACTGAGACGGAAAATCTATGGCGTCAAAAATCCCATCAAACACGTCGAAATGGCAAGTTATCTACCACTCGTTGGATATCCCTCAACCACAGAATAAATCAGCTGGAGATGCAATGGACATTGTATATGGAGAGAAGATGTAATGTCTCCACCATACCAGACTTTTCCAGACCTAATCTTAACTTATTTATCTGCCAAAAAACTCGTCAGTTCTAGGGACACAGTGTTAAAATCCTCAAAGATCGATAGTTGATGGTTCAGTTTATGAAAAGGGAGAGTTTGTAAGACCTCTGAAGTTGCGGTTTGATAAAATCAACGATCGTATTGGCCTACAATTCACAACGTCACCCGTCTCCATCTTAGGGGTTAGCGAACCGGATTCACGTTACAATGATTTTCGGTTGGAATTGTATACTTTAACCGTCATCGGTTGTCTTTAGTTATTCAAAGCAATATATTATAGGAAGTCATACGTATTTTCTCTGAGGGAATTACGGTAACGCAATACTGGTGATATATACGGCCTGGTAGACAATTACCTTTAAACAAACCTGTGAAGTACAATCGGGAAAGCAGAATACCAAAGCGCATTACCACTGTTATAACAAAATTGTTCGTAAGATCACAAATATCAGACATGGGTCACTGCACTTTGGAAAGGTCATTGGTTCAATAATCACGGAATAATATCTGAAGAGATGATTGACATCAGGTGGGTTTTGCATTGCATCCGAGAAATATGAGTATTATTGTAAGATACGGGCTAAAAAATTTGTTTATTTGGAGAAGAAAAGGCGGTCATTAGAGCGATAAATTGAGTATTTTTGTACATTTACATTAAAAAGAAATAGTTGCAATGGGCCACAGAATAAGAAAAAGTGTTATATTTACAGACACGGGCATAGTAAAGAAGTTCACAGGACACAGAAACCTAGGTATGGAATAACTGTCTACATGTAGTTTTTCTTAAATCTGTTAGTGGGTCATCAAACAGGACTGATCATATACCATAAGCACCCAAACAGATTTCGCGATATTTTCGGCATCGTGATAGATCATTTCACTTTGATGTATCGCATACGCGCTAAAGAATAAATAAAAAACGGTTAAAACTATCAGCACATTACACCACACACCACATTAACTTCCGTTCATCATAAAACAGTACATAATTGTCAATACACCAGGAGAAATACGAATTAACTTGGTTACTGATCAATAAGAAAAAACGAATGAATAATCAGCGGAAAGGGGTGTATTGTACTAAACAGTGTAAAAATTGGCAGCAGTAGTTATAGTAGAGGACAGGACATCATTCCCAAATCAACTTAGTCAGTAATTTCTTGAAGACAATTGTTACCACCTGTAAAATAGTTTTACACTGCTGTTGTATTAGCAGAGCCAGTTTTTTTTTTTTTTTTTTTTTTTTTTTTTTTTTTTTTTTTTTTTACAAAAATGGAAGATTTAAGACCTGTAGACGACTTTTTCGCGAGAGCTGGAAAAGGACTATGGACAAAGAACCACAAGGAACTCGGTTATGGCATTTTTGAGCGAACCACACCGAGGTATTCCTGTCGTGATTACAGGAAACCGTGGTATATTCATTCTAGATGGCCATCGGTGGATCGAATCAGTCCAATCCAAGGCCAGAACTACATCATTCAGCCACCAGGAAAGAAACAACTCGTAAACAGAATTAACACTTACCATCCGTTGATATCATTCGATCTATGCCCCAGTATTCCCCAGATCTTCATATGTGATTGATTGAAGTATGTCAAATGGATCACTGGCAAAGAGTCACCTTCAGTTACCGCTCCGTAGCCCAGCCGAATCTCTGCGACCAAATATTTATTTGAAGACGCGAAACACGGCACTGAAGATCCTCAACTAAGCTACTGTCTACAAAGACCACTTTATATAAGAAGGCCGTATCCATTTTGGTGGTGGAGCGGAGAAATTCCGGCCTCGAATAGCTGACTATGGTAACCTCAGATACATGAGAGCCGCTTTATCAATCCAGTTTCTGGAGAGTTTACATCGCTACTGGAAGGTGGTATTGAGAAATCTGTTGAAGGAAAACCGGATATGGAAGATCGTGGTGACAGCTGGTATGTTTTTTTCAACTTGACAGAGGTGTTTGTTTAATGTCGCTGACGGATTACCTTCGTTTCTAATTAGCAAGGTTAGGTTTCTGTTTTTGTTTCTGTTTTTACTCAGCTACTTTTACTTGTAAGGTCAAGAGGAAGTTGAATCGTAGTGTTAGTTTATAAGTGTGTGTGAATGTGGTTACCGGAAGTTGCTCTTGGATTTATTGGAATAAATTGGAATAATTAAGAGAAAAAACATCGGAGTCTATCAGCCAGGACTGAAATTTTGGGATTATGTCTCATAATTGAATGAAAATAGCTCATTACATCTCAGCGCAACGTGTTTATCGTTATAATATCTTTGGTCGAGTATAAAAGCAAAAAAAGTATTTCTGCCATCGATAGTATTAAGTATTTTTTTCAGGAATTTGTCACAGAATAGACGGTTCTTTTTTAAAGATTTTAAATGATTAACTAAACGCAATGTTAATATTGGATGTTACTTAGAACTTGTTTATAATGCATACGTGGTATGTGAGCAATTATTCATTGATTGCATAAAAATGTATTGTATTTTCTGCGTCTTGTATTGGGGTGGATTTGTATACCATTCAGACTAACTAACTTGCTTGCAACGACATTAATAAATTTGAATTTCAGAGATTCATTTATGTATAATCATTTACCTAAGCGTAGTTTCGTAACATTAAGAGATACTGTTTTTTTAGTGGCTTCTTTGCTAAAGAAAGTGACATTAATTTAAAAATGTGAATCTAATTTTTTCATTGTTACAGGCTGCAAATATAAGAGCAGAATATGTGTCTTGAATCCTTATGATACATGGAAAAGTTTGGGTTACTTACAAACGTAACTTTAAAATTCTGGATCTCCCAAAACATACAATCATCTTTAAGCTTTATTTCAGAAAATCAAAGATAAAGGTAAAACTGTGTCTCCTCAATAACTTTGATTATTTAACTCTTGTCTAATTTAAATTGTGAATTATTTAAAAGAGCCCTTATCTTAATAAGATATTTTATGGAAGGTTTCGCTTGTAAATGTGACATATGCAGCAAATATAAGCACTTATCTCACTATCGCTTCAATTCAGTATTCGATGTGAAAGTTTACTGGAAGAAATAGCTCAAGATATCGTAATAAATAGCTTATAGTTTTTATATTCAGGCCTTTTGCTCCTATTAGAACGGAAAGGAACTATAGAAGTATTTTATTTTATTAATATAGTATGGGAGAATACGAAAGAACTTGACATTGAAGATTAAAGTAAAATCTTTCTTTCCTCTAAGCAGAAAGGCGAGTATCGCTGTTAATTTTTGGTATTTTAAGAGTAT
Source organism: Vandiemenella viatica (assembly GCA_031002005.1). NCBI lineage: Eukaryota > Metazoa > Arthropoda > Insecta > Orthoptera > Morabidae > Vandiemenella > Vandiemenella viatica. Next base: position 81,110,103 of record CM061914.1, read on the forward strand.
CCGAGGAGTAGATGAGGCGTTTACACATCTATCAAGATCAGAGACAAAAAGAAACGAGATAATGACTACATCAAGCTATCGTGTTGGTGTTTCCCTGAAAAGGCGTGTCCCAAATTCTGGTTGGTTGGGGTAGTATTTGTAGACGGGTGAGCATCAGAGTCATTATACTGAAGTAGCCACACCTCTATCTGACCCACTGATTGGAGTAAGACGTGAACATATGTTATGAGGTCAAACGCATGTCTAGTCCTGAGTCCACTAGACGCGAATTAAGGGGCCCGGCACACGTGTGTGTTTCGAAACGACTTTCACGAGCGAGGCCCCAAGTGGAACAGACGCTGACCAACAAGTGGCTCCAAAGGATAGTCATCCGATACGCACGTCATATCCCACACCTACCTTAGCTGTTAAATGCGAGAACACCACGAGAGTTTGAAACTTTTTGTACTACAACCAATTCATAGAACAGCAATCAACTTTAAAATTTCATGTATTTATACACTAGTCTGTGATTTTCTGTCTATCACTTCACCCAGGCATCACGGAAAAACTACGGAACCAGTTCGGATTATGCTTTAACACTTTGTAAGCTAGCTTAAAACCTGCGGTATATCTTATGATGCTACGTGGCCTGTAAATGGTGCAAGAAATAATAATTCGATCGTACCATAAACAGGTAGGAACCAGAGATCACACTTTACTTCAGATCCCCATCAAAGATCACGCTACAACAGGACTCTGTTAATATTATGTTTGACTCTGTAACATTGCTTATTTATTTTTTTCGTTTCTGAAATATAGTACACTAGAACAATCGGAAAATGGTAATCAAACCACTACATCAAGCGTAAAGAAATTGTAAAATTAATGTACGGTAAGTCTTACAATGATACAAGTGTTCACACTTTGCTGTTAAACAAAAAACAGAAATCAAACGCATTAATATGAACACTAAGGTCTGCACGAGTGAATTAGTTTGAAAGTGTATACCATTAAATACATGAGATTTGTATGTAGTATTATTGCGCATAGTATTCCATAACAGAACATTATATGACTTCTGGATATTGTGGGCCATTTCCTCAATTGCGACCAGATCAATTTTATGAATAATTGTAACGCCAATGCAATTGAAATTGTTGTTTTATTTTCCGAACGCGTTTCGCTTCATTTGTGAAGCATCTTCAGCGGTTCTGTCCGTGGGTATTTATACATATAATTACATTTGTAATACTGCATATACTGCAGTTACAATTCATAACCGATGCTAATAGGCTGTACAATTATAAGCATATGTGACCAAAGAAAAATGTAAGTAAGCTTAAATCTGTATCCCACAATTTTCATGTTAAATTGTAAAATAGAACAAATGTAATTATATGTATAAATACTCAAAGACAGAACTGCTGACGATGCTTCGCAAATAAAGCGAAACGCGTTCGGAAAATAAAACAACAATTTCAACTGCATTGGCGTTACAATTATTCATAAAATTGATTATATGACGTGTTTACTGCACTGTTAGTACTCGGTAGTTATAACGCATTACATTTTCGCGAGAGACCCTCATGAAAATGTATAAAAAATGTCTGTTCTTATATTGTAGTGTTAAATGAGAAAATTTAGAGATAAGAGAATAAAATAACTCATACGAATTCATTTCGTTCTAAAAGCTATCCTTGAAGCACTTAAGGATGTATTCGAGAAGATGCAGCTTTTAAAGAAGTTGTTACTAGATTGGAGGTGGTAGAATTAGAGTAATTTTCTTTTCGCTTTGTTTCTAAGGAACTATCTATCCCATACTAATTAGAGATCAGGCTAAATGAGCGCCGAGTGCCGTTTCGGAACGTCAAAAACAAAATCTTTGGCTTTATTACGATTTGAACCTTGCTTTACAGTTTACAGTCTTTCATTGCAGAAACAGAACAATGCAGCTAGTGCACTCTTCAAGTTTTAAAAAGTTTCTCACCGTCAGAAATTTCTGATACGGAAGTAAAAAATTATAATAAAGTTGAACAAGCTTATAATTCAGTTAACTGTCTTGGTACAAATATTTTTGTAACGAACATTGGTTTTTATTCAATAATAGTTATACCCTGTATCAGTGACTTACTTCACAGTCAGTAACATCAGTATAGGTTGTATCGGAAGCTTTTATTTCGATATGGATCAATTTTTCAGTTGTATCTGTCACATAAAACCATCCGAGAAGTACAAAATAAATAATTAATAAGCAGTTATTGTATTTTAAACATATAATGGACGTTAACACTGTCAGATCAGAAAAATAATTTTCGTCAATCATTATAAGAGATGGATGATACTGTGGTAAGTAAACGAAATAAAACAAAACCTGTGACTCAGATAGTAGCGAAAACTTTTTACTTCGTAAAATAAAGTTCTCTAAATATACTAGAAAATTTCAAGACCCGAAACGGAATGTCACATATATGAACCGAGGGATTAGTTAATATTCGAATAATCAACAACGACCTCTGTTTTGCAAGGTAGAAGGAAAGAAACGAAGGGGTCACGAGGGCACCTACTCGTCAGCAACAGGTGATTGCGGCGCCTGACTTGCAGACAGCCCGCAGCTCATGTCGCACTGTCAGCTATTTGTCGCGCGGGACTGCCGTTCTGTGCCTGAGGCGATACAGCTGACACTACCCACAGAGTGAAACGGAAAATATTGTTTCAGATCCATCACAGCCACTTTCTATTTACCATTCATAGCATACCTACAGTCTGCGCCGCAAGTATGTGTGTACAAGAAACATATTTACCTAGCTTAACGTAACACAGAGCCATAAACCATGTACTTTTTCTACGCTATGCATCAATAGTAATGACATGTTTAAGCAGTATCAGTGGGTACAGTCTTAAAGATCTGCGCAGCTTAACGAGCTTGAAGGGTGAGAGTTTGAATCCCCACCCGAATTTACCGGTTTTCCAGAAATTACTTCATATGAATGCCAAGATGATTACTTTAAAAGATCACGTGAAAAATAACTTCCCGTTCTATGATCATGTTAATATCCCGAATCTAAACACCTCAACGTCGAAGATCCATAAATCTGTAGGGAATAAAACAACAACAAAATTAATCTTTACTCTTCATTTATACACATATCACTATAAGGACCATTTATCTATCATTTCTGTTGTCTCTATCCATGTGATTCGTGAAGTGTAAAAAATATTTATGTTTGACCCTCACATGTGTTTTTGTGACACTTACATTACAAAAATAAAATTTAGTCAGAATGATCGACGAAGTTTTCCATGGAATAATGGATACGTTAGGCATAAAAATACTTGTAAGAATAATACGATTAATACGATATGAATATTACCATTTTGAGTTCCCCCTTCACCAATTATCAATATATATATAATTATTGTAATTTATATATTTTTTTAATCAAATAAGGGTCATCAGCATTAGTAGATTGTGGTGTAGTTGGTAAGTTTTGTGTTTTTTTTTTTTTTTTAGTTTTAACAGTTGGCATAAATGTGAGGTTAGTGTTGCTGCCAGAGCAGAGTGTGTGTAAGAAACTGTAATGGCGCGGATGGTAATGATCGAACTAGCATGGAGCACAAGCTGTCTAAATGAAAAAAAAAAAAATCTATGGAAATTTCAATGTGTATAAGTATGCTATTTTGTGGGAAACTATGTAATCACTGTATGTTGATGGAATTGAATAGTAAACGGAAGCATTAAATATCTTGAGCTCTTGTGATCGTTGATTTATAGCAATTGGTTTTTCGTATAAGCAACCTTAAATAAATTATTTTGACTGATAAAATATTGAGTGAGGGGATTAGCAAATTCGTGGGAATGACACTGTTTCTACAGATTAAACCAAACGCGGGCTAATAATTAGTGTATCATATTAATATATAAGAGAGATTGTTGGGAAATAACGTTGAAAATTTGAGCAGTGTGGTCGAACTAATTAATTAATTAACATCCCCTCACAAATTTGATAGAAATTATGCTTATAGATCCTATTAGTCTGTAAAATAGTTCAGACAACATAATCGAATAATCGAGAAAGAAGGAAATATATTTGGTGTCTGTTGTGGTTAGTTACCCTTATCTGACGTTTCCGACTACAGTTAGGGACATCCTCGGCTAATTAGCAGCGTTGTGCAGGAGTGCCTTATTTTGGCAAGACACTTCCTGGCCCCGAGGACATCTCGCAGTTCTGTAGGTAATTACATTTTCCACTCGTATCCACGAGCCGTCGGTTTGTAAATAACAGGAAGCAACCCAGTGATGTGCGACGAGGTCCTTCAGCTAGGACACTGTCCGCTGGTCAGTTCACCAGTCTAGAAGCCCAAGGATACACGATACAAAGAAACACGAGGGGTAGCATCTTTTTCGACAGTATGCTTCCACTGGTCAGATATATCTCGAACACTTTTCTGGCTTATTTTATGCTACCACCATTGCTCCTCTCTAGTGGTTAGTGTATAATTTGTTCAGCTTACTGTCCTGTTTTATACACTTTCACGTCGATCTCGAGGCCTAAATCCTCACTATTTGAAATGCACATTTTCTATGTTAATCGTTTCTCATTCATCTTCTTCTTGTGTCCATATAGTTGTCCTGTACACTTTCCTAATATATTACTGTCCTCAGGTGTCCATTTTGCATTCTAGGTATTCTGCTTGTTTCAGTCCTTTGAATATCTATTCCTGTACATCATAAATTCTTGAAGTAGTGGGGGACGAACTGCGTCACTAAGTAGAGAACTATAAGTACGTTTAGGAAACTGTTGTACCCAGTGACAACAGACTAAAGGCGATATGATAACCCGGAAAAATTACATCTGATGGGGTTCTCGATAAGCTAGGAAACCAATACTGCACTAATCAGTGCTTTCGAACATGGAACATTAGTATATAAGATTATGAGTACCTATTTCTCAGAAGTGAAACAGAATCATGTAGACCGTTAAAAAATGAATGTACAGGTCTGTACTGCCATATGGGGAAATGTCTGCAGTTATAAATCTAACTGTGGAAATAGCACATTAATGTAAGAAAATGAATCACAGATTTTCGTTCTTTGCAAACTGGCCAGAAAAAAGTCACTACAATTACTACCTAATAATGCAATGAATCTGTAATATTCGGTTTCGTCCTTACATTAAATGCTGCTTTCCACGGTGCAGAAAGAATGTGACATTACTCGGTTGCTTCGCTGTAAATTCAAATAAATTGCACGCGAAGAATCACTGCCCTCTTCTCAATAGTTAGTGGATGAATTTTAGTTGCCTGAAACCACAAGAAACTTATCTTCTGTCACTAAGTATTCTTCAATCAACGTTTCTCGAATTCCTTCCGTCAGAACGGAAGTATCATGTAGGGTAATCATACAAAAGGCTGCAGTCAAGTTTAGAAGATTTTCTGATAGTTGACTTGATACTACGGTATAATAAAAATGGATTAGAGTCTTAAGGCACCCTTAGTTTTTTCAGATCAGTGAACTGACGTTGCAGAAAATATATTGTTAATGAACGACTTCGAACTGAACCACAATTGTGAAATATTTTTAAGGTAGCGAATTTGGTGATTTAACTATCAAAGTAAAAAGTCAGAGATGTTCAGATGATCACTAGGTTTATAGCCCTTGACCCAGTAATAGGTGACTGAAAATTTTTGAGATCGTTCACTGATCTTTGGGCACGGCATAGCTTGATTTCTGTGCGTTCAGTGCGTCAACCAGTTTTCGTCAAACGTAGTTAAGTAGCAAATTTTAGAGTAATTTTGGTGTCATTTTCCAATTTCTACACTCAATTGACCTGGTATTTACGTACATAGTATATTACTTTGTTCACTTGAAGAAAGCTAGAAGCGTTTTACAGCTACGATTACCAGATCTAGATCCGGTTATGTTGTTGGTTTTTTTTTAAGTCAGCATGCCAGACGACATACGAGGAACCTTGAAACTACTGCGTTAAGTGATAACACTAGTTTTTTAATAAATTTGTATGCCTTACCAGTGGTTAAAGTGATCAACAGAACCAAAAATCAAGATTCTTGTATGCGAAAGTTAATTTCCAGATGGTAGTACAGCCGTGGACAAAATTTGATGCAGATGAAGGAGCACATAGGTAAGACGAGATACTCTAACGAAGACCAGACCAACAGTTACTCTATCTAGACCAGTAATGGTATTTAAGCCCTGCTTTCTTCCATGACCTCGCTGATGATTGGGTTTCTGATCTGAAACCCTCTTCCTCGTATTCTTATTTGTCAACGAACTAAATTGCCTTGCATATTGTATACGGCACGTAAACGCGCCTGTATTCTGAATCCTGGCAAATTTGTACCGTCAACTAAAGTAATGGTCGCAGTTAAGATACTTTAGTGATTTCCATTATTGGTTGGTGAGAAACTATCATTGCCTGAATTAATTCCAGCACTCGCTACCTGCGTCGTTCTCTTCGACCCTGGCAGTGTCTGGCGGAACAGAGTGTCATACGGATGCATGACAGTGACCGCTCTAAGCCCAAGAGGATGTCGCCGTTTTTCTGTGCAAACCATTCGCTGTTCCTCCTCAGATACCCCCGACACTTAAGTGGTGGTTCCAGTGTTTACCCACGCCACTGTCGTTTATATGGACTGGGGACGAACAACCGTTCTGCAACTCGGCGCCTAATTTCTGAGATGGACAATTTTCAGTCGGTCATGCACATTATTTCTGGACTTCCAGTTGTTTCTTTACTGACCAAATGTCCATATGATGCGGTTGTTTGAGCGTGCTGTTTTCTTTTAAACTAGAATTACGTCAAAGCTTCCTGTGAGCATAACACCGTAAATACTACTTTTTTATTTTATTTTAAATTCCTCTTGTTCCATGGACAGGAGCCTATGGTACATTTCCACAGAGCTGAGTAGCTAGGTGATACCTTTTAACAAAACAATTCTTCCTGTTAATGCTTGAGCGTGCAGACAATTAGCTAGCGTAACTTTTTTTTAGAATACAATAAAAAATATCTGCTTATCCCATCTGCCGAAATTTGTGAAATCAAATCTTATGCTCCGATTTCTACATGGTAATTTAAAACAAAGTAAACCGGAAGTTAAATCGATTGCATTCACAAATCTCTGGTGTATCCTCACTTAACATATTGTTGTTCTGTATGGGGCCCCTATCGAAAGGGTTTAATAGAGGCGTATGAGAAGATCGAAATAAGACCCGCCCTATTCGTGACCTGTATATATAGTTGGAGAAAAAGCGTATGTGTGATGTTGAAGGAGTTAGGTTGGAAAAATCTAGAACATCGAAGGCGTTGCTCTCGGCAGAAGCTAATTTAAAAATTTCCGACTCACCTATTTCAGGATGACAGCAAACATATACTACTATCAGCAGCATTCATTTCTAGGAATGAACAAAAAAATAAGATGGGAGAAATTAGAACCAGAAACAATTAATTTCTATACTCATTTTTTTCACTAGCGATTAGGGAATGGAATAGGAAGGATTTATCGAGGAAGAAAACTAGAATCTTATAGGAGCAGGTCTCGATAAACCACTCCGACCATCCTGATCTGGGCTGGTTTTACCAGGCGAATACTGGCATGGTTCCTCACAATAGCGCGTGGGCACCTCCTGTCATATCCCGCATATCCCTTCCTATACAAACGGTTACACATTAGGATATGTGCAATGCACCCTCGGCCACGCACTTTTATTGAATTTCGAAGTAATAATAATAGTAAAAATGTTGCAATTAGACTGTCACAAATATCAAAATTTCAGTCAGAATGTGGCAGTTTTAAACGGGTTATATGAAATTTTTATGCCTAGAAATAGATTTTTAATGCAATTAAAGCACTAAGAAGTTTACTTCCAAGAATTTCAGTTAGGCTTTATTTCCTTCCTTCCGCCGCCAATCCTACTGGTTCTGCCACAACCTAAAAAGGTTCTGTGATCTCGCATGAGTTTTGAAGCTGAGTTGGCTGTATCTATCCAAGTCCAGAGTGGCAAAGCTTTGACGAACAGAGTTAAAAAGTTACGTGACTTCATTTTGAAATTTTCGTTAAAAGGTCTGGTATTCTCTTATTTTTCTGACTCTCTGACGTAGCCCATATACAGTTACTTTTGGGTGCATTGTCCCACTTGGAACAGGTATGAGATGACAGAGTTAGATAAATAGTTCCATAGGGAGATAAATGATGTGGCATATTGTCAACCACACGTGACTGACAAGCGCTCACCACGACTAATATTTCAGGATGGCATATTAAGTACCTGAATGACAGTGGTGAATTTTTTTTAATTATACTGTACTCTCCATGTCAAGTATCAAGATGGCAAAGCCTGCCTTGGTACTCGTGACATACTCTTGTGGGAAGATACTGACTGGGCCACTTACAGAAGCATTACTGGTAGCAGTGTTCTATGGCTTAACTCTATCCGCTGTAGTAGAAGATTTTGGTTTTTTGACAACTCTCGTACACAATTTGGCTATTAGTGGTTTTCGTCATATAAATCTTTTATCCCTCAGAATAGCTACCGAATGGTGAATAATTTCTCGTATACCAGGTTACCATACCATCTAAGCACTGGTCCAGAGCTAAGAACGGCGGTGTACTAGATGACTAGTGACTAGAGGCATTTTCTTTTTTCTTATGAGATCAGAACTTCGTACTTTCTTGTAAAGCACTTAGTACTGACTTTCTAGGCCTATTATACCTCCGCCAGTATCTCATGAGCAAACCTTTTTCTTTCCCCCCTTAGAATCTTCACAGTTATCACAGACGTCCAACCGTGATTTTCACCGTACTTCGCCTCTACAGACTGACGTACTTCATAATCTTGATTATGTCACAACACGTGGGTTGGACTTTTAGGAGGCTTAGGTCTCGAAGACGGGCAAAGGACAGACGGAAGAAAGGAGTGCGAGAAAGATAAAGATGCGAGTTCTTAAATCTCTGGTTAGGCCTGTGATGCAGATATACCAGCACAGTGACTGCAAACGTTTTTTAGATGATGGTGAAATTTGTAATGTATCGCTACACTACATGAAAATATTTGCCATATGATGGGCTCCTAGCTCGCACAGGTGTACAGTGCAAACAAAAGGACGACAGTACTTCAGTGGTATGTGACCTTGAGGCAGGTAGCCCAGGAGTCGGTAGGGGTGAGCGGAGAGGACAGTAGACCGCCAGCTGTGTGGTTGTGTGCGTCGCCAGCCGACCGGAGAGAATATGATGTGCGGCGACTACCGTTAGCACGGTATATGGCGGTGCTCTATGCTACATGTCGTCATCGGAGTGGATGACTCTGTACGACGGCCAGCAGATGGGTCACCGCCTGGGAATACTACTGGAAGCATACTTGACACCTTCTGCAAAATGTTAACGGCACAGAGATGTTGATAATGGCTGCAAAGAGTTGTCGTATTGATAAACCCAGTGTCGCCCTAGAGACTCTCATCGCGCCGCTGAGCATAGTGAACGGAGATACAACAAAACCCCCTGAGAACTGATAGATATTGAATTTATTGTATTACAAGATGATTGTTTAGTTGTAAATGAAAATTAAATTTGTAACAAATGTCAATGTCAAACGCACGTGATACGTTGTTGCCAACATGTAAAGTAACATCCCAATTCCCCTTCTCAGAAATTTCATTCAATAATAATATTTTTGTTGATAAAATAATTAAATTAAAAGGTAACTTAATTGTAAACGAGAGGGAATACGACCTTTACGCTTCACGTTAAACGCCATTGGTTCATTGTGCAGATCCATTACTTCGCATTGCCGCTTTATTTTGTGTAAATGAGCAAACACCGCAATCAGAGCTCTCCAGTGTTGCCATCCGGTCAGCAGGTTGTGGTCACGCCACGGCAGGGCAGAGCCTCACGCCACGCGTTCGTAGGACCAGTTTCGCCAGATTCCCGACTCTCGGCCGCTTTCGTTTTCCTCCGATTGACTTTTCCCGCCAGGCGGAGCTGTGCGTTTCGCTCGCATACGGTTGAAACTGGTTTCCTTCAGTTGCCGAGATGCACTCTCTCCTTTTTACGACGCCCGAAGAGGTGGCTTTTTGTTACAAAAGGCAGGTCTCTACGTCTACTGTAGCTCCTAGACGATTGGACAGGTGATCCTTACCCCATACAATAATCTCATCCATTATACTGTATGGGCATATACTACACATACAAAGACTGAAGTCCAGGAAAAGTTTCCTAAGAAAGTCAATAACAACTGATAAAGCTAAGGCTCCCCTTCCGGATGGCTGTGGAAGATTGTCCGAATCTTTGCCACCTGGCTACGACAAGGGATGGTTGACATGGAAGTCTTTGAATAGGCTAAGATCAGGAGTGGGCAGATGCAAAGTCAACTTAGCAAGATGGGGCTATGCTGAGATAATTACATCAAGCGTGACTGCGGAAAAGACCAAACTGTCCAGCATCCTGCTCGGATCTGTATGAGGCCTCATAAAATGCGCTGCAAGTAACCCTCAGGTCGAGTACAATTTGATGTTTGTGACTGTGTGACTGTATGTTTCTGACACGAAATCCCATACAAAAAATATAGAAAATTAATTGAATATGGAAAAGGCCAACTGCAACTCGATCTTTGTCAAGGTGCGACCGATGTTAGTTTTTTGTTATTGAAAGGATGTCTCTAGGTCAATTACGGATCCTAGACGATTGAACAGCTCTCCTAATACCACATACCAAAAATACTGACGAAAAAGGAAAATTAATGGAGCATAGAAAAGTTGACTACGAATCGATTTTTGACGAGATGCAACCGATGATATATTTGTTAGTAAAGGAATGTCTCCGCGTTTACTATGACTACAAGGTGATTGAATAGTTGCCCCTTACCTCCTACCAAAAATACTCTTCAAAAAGGAAAATTAGTGGAAATATGTAAAGGTCGATTTTGTAAAGGTCGATTATGAAAAGGTCGATTATGACTCAATTTTCAACAAGGCCCCTTATTAGGTCGAACAATCTTAGATATTATTCCACATACAATGCAACGAATTATATTGACGAACTGGGCGGTGGCCTGTATAAGATGACGTCATGCAGAAGAACGCCTATGTCGGTTCCGAGCATCGAAATCTCCATTCTCTTTTGCGAAGTAACTTCAGAAATATTACCTCTCAATTCACTCCTTTGGTAAAGGTTAAGAACCGTTTGAAACGTTTCAGTCTCCACAGCAACGCGTGACTAATCAACGTGAAGTAGTGCTAATTGTAGCTACCGTTCGGCGAGAAGTTTGCGGCAATTTTTTCGGCTGCGAAAGGCTAATACACAAGAGTCACTTCCAGCTGTTTAGTGGTGCTGGTCTTGAGTCAAACCATGGTCTCTTTAATCAGTTATTGTATTTCGATTGTATTGCTGCTATTGTTAAGTGACACGCATTGGTGTGAAAACGATTAAGGTTGCCGAATAAAAAATGGCAACAACCTATAAAAGACAAAATTGTTATATTTATTTTAATCAGCTTGGTTTCAGATAATTTCCTTATAATTTACTTTATGTACATGTATTAAATGTAATTAAATTTCGACTTTTGTAACCGAAAGAAGCGAGTCTCGTTGTTACTAATTCTTATGACGGTGTGATCAATGGAATATGGAGTTTAAATAACAACATATAATATTTGCAATCGAGAGTATGTTACTAACTAGGCCATATGTGTATCTGACTAGTCTTTTATTCCAATAATACTGTTGTAATGACCCTAAGAGACAGTTTCCTGTTTATCATGGTCCTATAAATTAAGTTAATTATTTGGGTTTGGGATAGATATGCCTTGATTAATTGTAAATTTGTATATTTTTTATGATTGAGTATTTTTTATTAAAATGGTTTAAATAAATTGTAATTTGATTAAAATCAGTGTAGTGTCGGAAAAGTTAATTAAAAAGTTGTAATTAATTATTTTTGTGAGGTAAAGTGTTTTGGATGTGATTTAGACTGTTTAGAAATGTTGAACATTGTCTGTTTGATGTTTAAATGTCTATAAATATTATCTATTCTCATTTCAAAATGTATTCTTATGGTTCCAAGCAGTTCTGTAATAGCTTTAATTAACAGCGCTCCATAAGCATTGGTCGGCGCTTCTTAATATTCTCTCAAAGTATCTATATCTCCGACATCGGAAGCAGAAAAGATCGTTCGGATCAGTGCTAAAACGACGCTATGTTTTTTTGTTTGTTAATGTGCTTCAATTCTTTGGTAGAAGTCTGATGCTTTTTTCACGTATGTTTCAACAAGGATTTTGATGGAATGAAAGTACAGTAAAAAATCGATCGTTGGGGGTGAGCCTTGCAATCGGGATGACGCGGGTTTGAATCCCCGTCCGCGTATTCAGATTTGAGTTTTCCGTGGTTTCCCCATATCACTCCAGACGAATGTCGGAATGCTTCATTCAAAAATCCATGGCCGAATTTCTTCCAGTTCCTTACCTCCGCTCCTTTACCGCCTCTAATAACCTCGACGTCGACGAGACGTAAATCCATAAGAAAAAAAGACAGTAAAAAATTAATCGACAGTTTTGCTATTCAAGAACTACCTGTCAGTGAGAAGTATAAGAATTTTAATCCATACTCCAGTGAAAGTTAAAATCACCTGACAAATTACCCATAAATCTTCGCAAACCAATATAAAAGTATCAAGTTTCCTATGTTCTCCATGTTTCCATGTATTTGTTTCCATGTTTCCATGTTTCCATGTTTACATGTTTCCATGTTTAATGTGTTTGTATGTAAAGTACAACTTTATCACCTACTGATTTAATTAATTATTTTTTAAGAAATAGATAAAATGGAGTGAGTTGAGGTCATTGTAATATGAATTCAATGTTTTATCTAAAGGGTTTATATTATTGCCCGTTTTTTTTTGTATTTGAGCATGAGATGATCTTTACTGATATATTAATAAAAGTTTTGATAAAAAAAATATACACTTGCAAACAGCGGACGACAAGTAAATCGTAGAGTTGCCTTGCGCTAGTTAGCAGCCACGCATCTCGGCAGTTACTTTTTGTACCCGGCCGCGAATTTCTTCGAGCCCGCTTTGGCAGTGTGCTGACGGGTGGGTACGCCGTCCCGCCCCGTACTGCCTGGAGGTTTCGAACCCACCTGCCGTGAGCCTCCCAAACAGAGCGTGGTGAGGGGGCGTCGATTGTCGTTCTGCTCACGTTTTCTCTTTCTTGTCTCAAGCGGCTCCGGCGTGACTTACGGTGACAAGACAACGCAAACTGCCGCCTTGGTGAGGTCATGAAGATACCTGGCGTCTGCTTCATTCGTTCCTTTAACCGCTGTTCATGCGCCGCGTGTCTCTTCCTTGACTCTTGCGGTTTCTGACTGTAACTGCGAAACTTATGTTCCGGGTTGACATGTCTTTATTAGGATGGAGACTACTGGATGAATGCTAACTCCCTAGCAAGGAACTGGCGTATATCCTGGTCCGGTTGGGGTCAGTTTGTAACTAACCATTCCTCACAGCTAATTTTTTTCCTTCAGGAGCTTAATACGGCCATGTTTTTAAGGACAATTAAACTATATATTGTTTCTACTACGGTTTTGTCGCAATGCTATGACGATTGTAATGTTAAATAAATGTTTATATACAAAATTAACATTGTATAATTTGCCATTTATTTCTTTTTTTGTTTGTTCCGTTCTAATTTCCTCTCATATCAAAAACTACTTTGACCGTGTCTGGAATAATCTTGAATTATGTTCGTTCAGAAAGATTAGCAGGTTCTCTTTCTATGTAAGATCTATTAGATATTCTCTCCACTTCTCACTATGCAACTATTATTATTTCAAAACTTAATCCTTCCTCGGTTATCCTGTCTTACTCGTTCGCCTTTTTTACTAACAATCCTCTTAACTTCTACTTTTTTCGGATATCCTATATTTTCCAACATATCAAAACAAACAATCTCTATTATACCTGCCATTCTTTTTTATTTTTATTAATTCCATACACTTATATTTTCCTAATATTATTGCCTTCATCTGTCTAAACACGTCATTTTATTTATTTTAATGAATTGCTATGTTACAGTTTCAATCATGAAAGCGTTGTGTAAATATGTTTCTGTTCATGTAACGCGTGTTTTTATAGGTGGATAGTTGGCACGATTACCTGGGTCTCCCCACTCCCTCCTCCTCCCTTTCCCCGTTCCCCTATCCGGTTGCTACTGCGAATCCTTCCGGTTTGTATACATCGTTTTATGTAAGTGATGCATTCTCGTGTTATCTACCTTCTGTCATGTACATTATCCGATTTTTCTATTAGATATTATACACGGGGTGTTAAGAAAAGTATCGAATGTCTTAGCAGGTGATAGTTAGCATCTAAACAAAATAATCTCTAATAATTATTGCGCCGCAAGCACATACTTTCAGAGTTATTAAAAGGTGTGAAATGTGAATTCGGTCCATGGCAAGGCATGCCTCTGGCCTTCGTCTTCGGTGCAAGGAAGCACACACTCTTTAAAGCTGTCCTGTACAACTTCAACGCATGTCAGCACCTGCTGGATCAACCAGGTCAGTTTCAAACAGTTCATGATTCCTTACGCCGAAAAGCAGAGATATGCATTGCCACGGATTGATGTCGCACTGCGCACCTGCTCTTAACTCCGAAAGTATGCGTATGCAGCCTAGTGTTTATTAGACATGGTTTCGATGCATACTATCATTTCTGAAATATTCACAACTTTTTTTATATATATATATATATATATATATATATGTGTGTGTGTGTGTGTGTGTGTGTGTATGTGTGTGTGTGTGTGTCTGTGTGAATCCGTACAAAAAGATAGAAAACAAAAAGTGAAAATATACAGCTATAAAAGCGAAGATAACATATGTATAGCCGTGTGTAGCACATTAAGCATCAGATCTCCTTAAACCGGTAAACAGAATTTCCTACTGCTTTTTGATTACCTCAGGCATTCTATTATCCTAATGTCTAAAATGCCTACAAATCTAAAGCAAATAGTGTATTACCAGTGCATTCTTCCTGTGCTGACAAACCGCTGCGAGACCTGGACCTAAATAAATTTATAAAAGGTAAACTAAGGACTGCCCAAACAACTATGGAGAGGTCAATACAAGGTTTAACGAGAAAAGACAAGAAAAGAGAAACTGACATTACGTCAGGTACAAAGGTCACAGACATCTTAGAGAAGACATCAACCTTGAAGTGGCTATGAGCCGGCCAGATTGCGCGGAGAAAAGACCAGAGAGGGCAAAACCAGTGTTAGAGTGGAGTCCAAGAGATCACCCCAGACAGATCTGGAAGACCACCAGACCGATGGGACAAGGACATACGCAGGGTGGTCGGAGTTAACTGGCAGAGGCTCGCCCAAGATAGTGCGACCTGGAGGAAACTGCTCAAGTTATATCTGAAATAATGACTTTAAGAAACCACATCAGAAAATGATTTAACTGGCTAATAATGATAATAAATAATGATATCTCCTCCAGGTTCGGCAGGAGAGCAGAAATGTCATTGATTGTTACTCAACGTAGAACTTCAAAATGTTAACATCTGAGTCAGTGCAAATCAAGTCTCAAAGCTATATTTAAAAAAAAAAATCATGTTTTTTATTTCAGCTAGACCAAGTACTCTATTTTTTCATTTTTTTAAAAATCTTAAATTAAATAAATTATACGAAATGATCTACAAACTCACATATGATATTAGAACATAGATCAAATTACAGTGAACTGTAAATTTAAAAGAAACGGAATAATAACATAATATTCACTTGCCGTATTTAGATGTATTCCCTGATTTATCTAATTTTCATTTTAAAAGGAACAAGATTTTTTAAATTAATACAACAGTCTACCCATAAGATAATGGAATGAGATATATATTTCAACAAATGTCTTTTGCTTTCAGTAATGAATTATATGTCCATTTTTTAGATGATAAAAATTAACTCTTACTTAGTTTACTTAGTATGGTGTAGGGCTACTATAGCGATTATACAGACTCCGTGAGGATTTGTGCGGAATGAGGACGAACCTTTGAGTACCCCTGCTCCTACACAAGCAAACAGAAAACATAACCACCATCCTACAGCACGTATTTTCTATTCATAAAGTTTGACATCTCAGGTTCAAAGCCATTGGGATCAGAAATATTCAAGTGTTCTGTCTGTTAAAGCAAGCCGCGTCCGTGCTTCCGATTCCACGTTAAACTGTAGGTCCAGTCTCGGCAGAGGTGGAATGCAAGACATATCGAAACTTTTTTACCATGTCGCAAAACCATTCGAATTTACTTACTGCCATGTATGTAATGAACGCTCCAAGATTTTGAGAATAAAACACATCTAAATACAAATTAGGTACTCAGTGAACCCTGCACGTTAATCTAACGTGTCTGATACGTTGCCCAACAAAATCATTTTGTGGGACGTTTATGCTGTGTAAAAAATTTCTTATAGCCCTGACATTAATACGTCTGGAGATTAAAATGTTAATAGTTTAAGCTTGATGGAAGAGGAAAAATATTTGTCGTTTACGACCTACTACACACAAGTAAATACAAAATTTTTACTTTCTAAAAATTTAGGTGCTAGTGATTAATTTACCGCCAAGAACGTTCATTTTAACCATAAAAACCCATCTATTCCTGAAATATTAACGTTTAGAATAGTCGACTCGTAACAAAATTGTTCTGGTGTGTTGATAGTTGCTAACTGCCTTCCATTGAATCATACAATCGCTATAATATTAGTATAGATTAGTGCAGATCACACAAACACACACTGACAGCGAGAGAAACAACGACTGAATGATCAATAAAGCGTAAAAAATAGTACACCTGCAACATTGTTAGACCGCGTACGATTTGCAAAGAATTTCACACCCTAAATTTGTAATATCTACGGTTTGATACGGAATCTGAAAAACTGACCTTTAAGAATCAGGTTATAAAAATTAGACGTAAGTATGTCCAGAAAAACACTTAATTTAATACTAGAAATCTGGTTGTATCTTCCCGAAAGAAGTATATTAATCCGGCGTGTCATAGATAGGGCGGTTGTTTTCTCTGAGAACTTCAGTTTAACATGGGTCCGAACCACGGAACCATCATATTGTATTTAACATAAACGAAGAAAGCTTTAATATATGTTTTATAAATTGTCTGTAAAAATTTAAACCGGTTTCCTGGACCAAATAATGGATCTGCGATTGATAATATAGACACGTTGGTACTGAGTTACCGAGCCATTCAATGTGGAAAACATTTCAGATCTTACTTGAAGATTACGATTAAAGTAGTCGAGATGACTACCCTGCAGACAGAGGGATTACGCGTTTGTGGTGGATAAACGCCCTGGAGCAGAGCTGCGTTCTGGCGACCCTGCCAGGTATTCCAGTAACTGGCAGGTCACGCGGCTGTTCCAGTTTATCGCCCACGCAACAGTTTTCCGTGCTAAGGTCAGTCAGAGTTCTGCGGCTGTCAGGCTTAATTCCACTCTCCACTCAGCATCTCGAGCCGAAGAGCCGGCAAGGCAGCTCATGGGGCAAAGGAATGTTTTGCTCTGCAGACACGAAGGTCTCCAAGCCAGCGTTTCGCAAATCGGATCAAGGTTCGCAGGGTCCCCCACGTAAGGCTGAGACTGGCTGCTCACTACTCGAGCACGCCCATCAGCTGTGTTGCAAAGTGTTTTCGTGGCTGCCACACAGGATTCAGTCTCAAATGACTACTATACAAGCATATTTACTTTCCTAGAGTTAAAATAGTGCATAAAAATTACTCCTTGACATATAATTTGTGACTGAGGTGTAAATGTGTAACAGAAGAAAAAATCAACTAGATTTTACAAGGTTTAAATTGAGTAATTGCGAAGATTTTTATGAGATATAGAGTTAAAAATACTTTTTTATTTGCTATATAAGCATGGACATATTTCATATAGGAGCATCCTGATCTGGGTTTTCCATGGTTTCCCTAGATCGCTCAAGGCGAATGCTGGGATGGTTCCTCACAATAGCCCATGGGCGCCACCTGCCATATCCCGTATATCCCTTCCAAACCATTACCTTTCCTGATAGGTGCAATGCACCCTCCGCCAAACTCTTTCAGTGAATCGCGTAGTAATAGTAATAGTAATTAAACTATATGTTTGAATGTGTGGTTTGTATTATTGTGTAACAATGTGTTTTCAGATACGACATTCAAAACATGGTCTATTTAATTTTTTAAAAAAAATCAGTATCTTGCTCAAATATATCCGATTGAAAATACACTGAGCACCGAAATATTGTGTTAAGCGTAGAGAAAGTGTCATGTTCGAATATTTAAACCAGATTTTAGAAGTTTTAGCTTGAGATACAGCGTGTATTAGATGTTTATAAGACATAAATTTCAATTTTTGTTTTTAGTAAAAATGGCAAATTCAACAAATGGGGAAAACTGCAAGTATTGAAACGACAAGAGTTTGTTAGTCTTGGTATTTCAAGATATTAGCTTCAAAATACATTCAATTACTAAATATGGTATGTGAAGATTTTGGACTAAACATAAACCAAAGCAAGACAAAAGTGATGAAATGTAGCAGAAATGATACCAATAATAGTAGATTAAATACAAATATACGGTAGGATGCGATAGAAGAAGTTAGTGAATTTTTCTACTTAGAAAGTAAAATTGTAACCGATGGCAGAAGCAGGAATGATGTAAAAGCAGAATAGCAGTAACAAAAAGAGCTTTCATGAAAAATAACTATTTTTTAGTTTCAAATATTAATCTACGATCCAGAAAGAAAGTGAAGCAGAATACTTAATGGTAGAGAAGCAAGGAAATTGGGAATTCCAGAAAGAAGGAAAATTGGTGCATTTGAAATGTGGTGCTACAGAACGATGCTGAAAATTAAGTGGACAGATAAAGTACGAAAAGAACGAGTTTTGGAAATGATGTTTGAGGAAAGAAGTTCGTGAAAGATGCTTACAGAAAGAAGAGACAGGCTGTTAGGTCATATTTTGAGACATGCAGGATTGGTTAATTTGCTAGTGGAGGGAACAGTCGAAGGTAAAAACTGTAGAGGAAGACAGAGATTAGAATATATGAATCAGACAATTGAGGACGTGGGTTGTAAGAGGTATGTTCAAATGAAAAGGATAGCACGAGGTAGGAAGGGCTGGTAGACTGCATCAAACCAGTCGAAAGACTGACGACAGAAAAAATAAATGAATAAATAAATGGTATGTGCATGAATCGTATTAGCGCATTATTTATATCAGATATTTCAGACATTAACTGAATTATTGTTGCGCAGATGATGTATCTGAGAAGAGAAACCTTCTATCTGATTCCAGAGGATGAAAGTGATAAATAAATTTCGTTTCTCCCGGGACAGATAACACAAAATTAAATCTAACTGAAAAAGGATTAGGAGATGAACATGGAAAAACAAACTGAACAATACCACCAATGAAGTAGAAAAACTGATTATACACACAAAACCAACTTCAAATATGCATCCAATACGAAAATTAGGATTAGCGTCACAATAAAAGGTACGTGGTACCTTTGTTCTGTAAAGAATTTAGTTTCAGCATAGGTTCAGCGACAATTGTCCCATACTTCTGTGAACGCTCTCACTTCTTCAGGTAAATTATTCATCATTTCCCACGGTGATTATTGCAGTCACTGACTAATGATTATTAACATTTCTTCTGTTCCAATATTACTATTCATTTTTCTACGAATGTCCATCAAGGCTTCAGCGCCCAGTACGGTTTAGTGTACTGGACATATGCTCTGTACACTATCAGCACAGTATTCACATGCCTCCTATCTTCCAATGACTCTCAATCCAGCTCCTGTATCATATCCTCTGCTGATTATGTTCTACAGTAATTTTCTTAATTGTCTTAGAAACGATATAAAAATAACTCCAAAAGAGTTTCTTTTGTAGACCCGTACAGTTTGTTTTACAGGAACGTCCATAAAACGATTTAAGGCGGTAGGTACAGCTAACACATACAAATATTTGTAGAAATTTAAGTATCATTTTCTCCAATTCTATTTAAATTTGAGGGTCCAAATTTCGTAGCTCCATAGAACGGTTATAGTTACATATAAAAATTGATTTTTAAATTAAAAATATTATTTAAGAATATGCTAATTTACCATCCAAACTAACAGTTAAAAATATGTCATCATTAAGGTCTTTAATGAAAGAACGCATAATATTTTTTAATCTTGTAAACTAATATCGAGGCGATTAGTTAAACCAATAATATAGCACATTTAACTTTATATTTGTTGTTAATAAAAAATATTTAAAGAAATTACATTTCTTGCTATTTTTGTTTAAATATATCGGCGTATTTTCCATTTGTGAAGATCTGCATAAACAATAATGGCTGTGACTGTAGTAATTAGTATGTAGAACACGTCCTGCAAATTTGAGAAAGATCTATGCACGTGGAGAAAAGTTATCATTAAAATCAATTGATCAATTGCTGTTTTGAGATATTTAAGGTTAAAGATTTGGATTACCTTCAAGTGCAGTAAGATTTAAATGGCTGTCAATCGTGTAGGACTTGGCTTAACCAGGCGTAATTCACACACTGTCAGAGATATTAAAATAATTTTTTCAACAACTTGAAGTCAAAAGTAAAAACTATTTTTGTGAATTGAAAGAAATTTTTTTTTTTTTTTGATACCTGGTAACTGTACCTACCCCCTTAAGTAAATATTTTTTATGTGTGACGTGAGTCCCTATGCCCTCAAAAGTTGAAGAAGTTTCGATCAAGAGCGTAGTAAGCAAGATCTAACAAGTGCGTAAAAGTTGGTGATGAATCACGGGAGGTATCTACCGAGAGACAGACTGATCGCAGTTCAGTCGGAAGAGAGTGTTTGTGGGTAAGCGACGCCGCGTGCTGAAGGCCAGTGAGTCTGGAACCTGCCGCGCGTCTCTGACATTGGTGGTAAATAGGGCGGCTCGACCTCTCTCTCCGATCTTGACCCTCCCCGTGACGCAGACAGTGCTGCTCCTAGCGGGAACAGGGGTGGCTCAGTCACCGGGCTTTCCCGAGCGAGCCTGCGGGTCGAGAGCTGAGTGTACTCCGTGTCCCCGGCGAGTCGCCCACACCTCGCTAGCCTTGACTGCAGGCTGTGTTATTTTCCGTTACCTCCGGCGGGAAACAGGTATTAGCTGATACAGGTACAAAAAAAACAAAGCTGAGAGGAGGTTCACACGGCATTGAACACGATACCGTACACAGCCCGCTTTTTTTTTTATTTTTTTTAATTATTGAATCTGTGACATATCAGTTGGACCCCAAGCATTTCTTCCTGTTCAGTAATTAGATTTTTTTTTTACTTCTGCCTTGTTTAACGTATAATATTTCAAACCTTCATCAAGTTTCCCCCCCCCCCCCCCCTCCATGTACTCCTCTATCGTCAATTTTCACGTTGTATGTGACTGAGGACGATGATTTCCTCTTCTTTACCTTTCTCAACTACTCTTCATTCTTTCTGTCCAGTTTATTTTCTCCATTATTGTCCTCAATCATAATTCTAAAATTTTCAAGTACTTTCCTTCCTTCTTGTGGACTGTCCAAGCCTCTGATCCATGCGACAAAAAAATCACGTCACAAAACTCATTTACAAAACTTCTTCCTTAATTCTTCTGGATATTTCAGCCTGTTAACAATGGTTTTACTGGACAAACCATTCTTTTTAGGGCTTTTAGATTTGTTGACGTCGAGATTATAAGAGCGAGCAAGTAATTTGAGACTTCGGTGTGCAGTAATTTCAGGAGACAGAAAAGTGAGGGTGGGGAGGGGGGAACAAGAAAAAACAAGAGGAAAACAAAGCAAGAAAAATCAAAAAGAAAAAAAGAAACAAGAATAGGCTTACCGAGCCTCAAACACGCGCCTTGTAACACGACAGATCCGACCATTAACCGCTGACCCACCTGACGCTGTATCATACTATCAAACGCATAGTTACTTTGGATAGCTCGAAACATTGACTGTGCTATAGAGACACTACAGCTGTTTGTTGAATCCTTTTTGAAAGAGCATGTATGTTTTTGTAGATTACTCTGACTGAGCAATATGATTTTAATTGTATGAATGTAGATAGAATACTGATAACAATGCAAAAATATCACACAAAATGACAGAAAGATATGGCATCTCTTAGCAAGACTTATCAAAGGAGCAGTGAAGACGAAATCCTCAAAATTGAAAATTTTTGCTGGTGTACATCTTGAATGCAATGGAGAGTACAGTAGCTTTCAGATCTAAACGACAATGGCAGGAGAGTTATTACGGTTTGGGTCTGGCGTTTATGAGCACCCCTTTTCACCTTCTCTCATATCCCCATCGATATTGGTTTTTCATTGTTTATCGAAATCGCTTCAGAAGAATACCGGTATAGTTCTTTCAAAAGGCCAGGTTGATTCCTCTCCCGTCTGTCGACCAAAAACCCTCTACCAGCGCCTAGCACCTCGATTTTGACAAGCCGTAAACTTATAATTAAAAACAGATATCCATTTGAAGTGAGAATTATCAACCACCGTATTTTTGATGTAATTCGATTCATGTCGGTGCCGATTATTAGATGTATTAATCACTAACAAATTAAACAATAACTAATTTTGAGAGGCAGTGAAAAATTTAAGCCACCAAATACTAAGCCAGAGAATTATCGATACGTGATTAAGCGTTTATTAATTACTAGGTCAACTTGACGCTGTGAATAGAGCCGGAAATTTGAATCGCATTTTTTTTTTTTTAAATCCACTAGTCAAAAACATGTGCACTTAAGTTGTACAAAATAAACTCAGTTTAAAGCTTGGTTTCAAGCATGAAAAAGCAAAGTAGCACTATACTATTACATTCCATAAGCTAGTAGACAAAATTGTGGACGTTTCAACTACTGGGGAGAGGTATCAGTTACTATGTGGCACTGAGATGCTGATAGGGAGTAAATCTATTATTTGTGTTCCTTAAATCCGTATGTTCCTTCTTGACCTTGGCACCTGTACTGTAGTAGAGTGAAAGTGTGTTATAACCAAGAGCGTTGGAGGGCCACGTGTTCCGGCAAAATAAAAACACAAGTTTGTAACGAAAGTGACAGAGGCCATTACGACACACTGGGCTGCATGACTGTCCAGCGAGGCGGCTCGTGAAAGGAGAGGCAAATGGGTGAGGCCCAGAGGCCAACGATCTGACACCCAGCGCAGAACTGACTCGCCGGGGTGGAACCGACCGGCAACAGAATAGTTGGCAGACCTGGCAACAAGTGCCACTGCACAAAGAGTGCTGGTTTGACGGTACAGCAACGTTTGCGGGTAATATTCACGAGAACTCTAAGTAGGGACCATCAGTAAATTACATCACACAAATTACGTAGTTTTTTCACCCCGCGACCCCTCCTTGTAGTGCCATGTCACATTTTGTGTCCCCTTTTCGTTGTGACGTCACACATTTTGCAATTTTAAATGTAAAACTTGGTTAATGCAGTACTTTTAATGTGATATCACAAAGGTTATGACCCCTTCTACCCATTGTCACAGCATGTCACATTTATTGGTCCGCCACCCCCGAGTGACGTAATTTATGAATTACTATCTGGATTCCAGGTCCGACCGTGATTCCGGTTTCCTATAGATTTTAGGAAATCATTGTAGTAAATGTCCTATGACTCATCCTATCAAGGGTCGTGCACCAAATATTTCCAGTTCCTCTTTTAAAATCCTATGTCACCTCCAAATGAGTTTGCTGTCAGCAATACACAGAATAGTAAAACAAGAAACAAATATTACTTTTGTGAATTTCGAGACTGCTCATCTTAGGCCATGACGATTTTTCTAGTTCTCTCCAGATTTTCAGGTGAATTAAATTAAATCTGTTAAATTTCTGAGCTCATAGAACTGAAAAGTCCTGAGAGATGGAGAAAACAAATTTATTTTCCGCTCATTTAACTAACCAGTTTCGTTTTGGAAAGGAAAAAAAATACACGAAAGCTTACCTATTTGGTGACCTAGCACTCTCTCCCTTTCTATCTCTATCACACACACACACACACACACACATATAGATGAAACGCGAAAAATCACAAACATAATTTGTATTTTTATTAGTAACTTCATGCTGTAAATTTAACAGTCATTTCAGTATTTTATTAAATCTCTTTTCGCTTTATCGTGACCACATTTTCGCTGAAAGATATATACATATTTTTATCAGATGTGTAAACAAAAAATTGAATAGAGCTTAGGATTTAAGTTGATTATAACTTGAGGAAACGAAACGTATTTGTGGTTATAATATGTAAAAATATGTAAATAAAATATTCAACCAGGACATCTACCACTTCTCTTGCAGTGAAAAGAAAGCATTACTAATGTTCTTACCACTTCTATCTTGAGAGATAACACTCCGTATCCTTAGAGCTCTTTTAGTTAACACATTTATCTAGAATGCACACTTTTTAACACGTAAGGATAATGACAATGATAAACAGTGACCTTTCTTCTGTCTGCATGTTGTTTAATTTATTTTTGAATAGCAGATGTCTAGGCGTGACAAACACATGTTAAAGGATCTCCTGCAAATGTAGTAGATATGTCTGTCTTCGGGAGGATGTTTACTTGCACACCTGCATATATCATTTGCGCCCACTGTCAGTAGTACAGTCTTAAGGCAAAGCGTGAGACTTGCGTGATTGAAAATCCTTTAGATGTATAATCATATTTTCTTGTTGATTTGCCCTGTTATATACTGTTTCTCCGTTGATAAAACAAGCACTTCACTTCAACTTCGTTTGCACACACAGATGTGTTAACTGGATTCTAGAACTATTTCTAAGGACAGACAAAAAAATCATATCAAATGGACGCTTATTTTGAAATTTTAATTCTGTGAATTGTTGATCTGAAGAAGCGCCATGAAATTATATCAAGTCACTGATAGTGTCGAAATAGTAATAAATGTGCTTTCGTCAGCTGCAAGCATTATTCGCAGCACTGAAAAAACTCGAGACTGAAATTATCCACGCTGTTAAAAGTAATGACTTTTGCTTCCTTCTTTCTTTTTCTGTATCATTTCTTCGAAGGCAGTAGCACTGTAATTTAGACACTAGTAGTATGTTTCACATCAAATCTAACTGATATGTATAAAACACTTAATTTGGCTGGTAAAAAGAAGGAACCTATTTAATTATAAGCTGCTTAGTATAAGACAGGTTGGGGAAACATAGTAGAGATAAGTTTAGAAGATCTCAGTTTATAAGAGAACATACTAAGGGGACGTAAAAAGTACAAAACGTAATCAGGCTATGAATCCTGGGTCTGGAACTTACAAGGATGTAATACGATGGTATGGATTCCACATTATGGCAACTATACCTTGAAGTGAGACGGAATTCAAAGGAGGGCAGTTTTGATTTGTCTATGGGAATTACAGTATAATGCAGTCAGCAACCTATATGGTAAACAAGGCACTCTGTTAGTCATTGGAAGACAGGAACTTGGAAAGACAGTACTGGGTACATTTAAAGGATATGTTGGTTATGCAGCATGGATGGATATTGTATTGAGAAGTAGTGTGTGAAAGGGAATGAACGACTCTGACAACAAATTAGCACCTATTTTAGAAATAAGGGAGCGGGAAATCGTTTATATGTAACTAACGGAGTCAGGGACTGGAATGAGTTGTGGAGGGAAAAATATATGTCAAGTAATACAATAAAGGTCAAACACACAAATAGGTGCATTGGAAAATTGTCACCCGGACATGAGATCAGTCACAATTAAATAATAATAATGATGATGCTGTGAATGACCTATTGTGATGAACAACTGTTCTTCATATTAGCTGAATATGGTTCAACTATAAAAAAAATTCCTAAATTCGTGCTTCTAACCTAATTAATGAAGCGTTATTAATGACCGTTTTCTCGAGGATACCCTCCTAAAATCTCTCTTTCATGAGCAATACACCTATATGGCATAATTTGATGAAAACAGAGTAACAATTAAAAATAACTGACGAGTAAGAAATCTTATCTTTTCTGATACACAGCCGATTGATGAAACACGCTGTTTCTACTGCATGCTATGCAGGTATCTTCAGACAGTTCTAATTAAACCAGCAAACAGCCACATTCTATAGACTATCTAACGGACTAATCTAGACATCGGATTTTTCAACTACATAGTTAAAGACACTTCTTGTATTAATCACTTAAGTAAAGACATAGTAGTTTTGTTGGACGGTTCAAGCATTGGGGACTGGTGACTTGAAATATTTCTGAAAGATCTCTGTAACCTAAGGTACTGTCAGCACTTTGTCCTGTTTGGTAAAAAGCAATAAGGAAATCACCGAACGTCCTTTTCTGGCAGTCATAATTACGTGAAGCTCACTGGAGAATGAAACCAGGAATATAAACCCATTCGTAAATCTAGTGGTCGGGAAGTAAGCGAAAACAAATTTTTACCAGTGACGTATTCGGTTTATGTGAGAAACTTCACTGACGTAAGCCATAATGTTAATTAATCTCCACCAGAAATCAAGCCGTAAGCCTTGGCGATAGGTTGAGTCGCCCTTTGACCATACTCCATTATGACGCGCGTGATTTCAGGGCCGAGCTATGCCGTGTTACACGACACGCGTCTGGTTGAACCAGAGTACACTCACAAGGCCCGCGTTAAAGACAAGACAGCGTGCTGTGTGCTGTTTACAACGCCACGACAGTATAATCCCTCAGATTCATGTAGCAGCTAAAACCTCGGCTACTTTTTTTGCTGGGACTTTACGTTCATTTGACAGTTCTGAGGTCATTAAGAACGACCATGCTGAAGGCATAAGTTAGTGCTGCGACCTTCAGTACTAATACGTTTCGTGTTATTCGTTTTACGAAACTTGATCGTCTTAGGCAGCAGTATAGGAAAATTGACGAAACCAGATGTGATGAATGTGGTCATCCAATACCAAAACCACTGTTCATCATACTGTATTAACATCGCTGGCAAGTGACCACTGCCCAACCGCACGTTAAATTTACGTGTAAAAACTATTACAAGGTGCATCAGAGTCTCAGAACAACCAGTAGAGACAACTACACTTGGAGATTATTTTGGGATGAATACACATTAAGCAAAACTCTAAATACTTACATGGCAAAGAGTGAAATTGTAGAAGGTAATGCAACAAACCATATCAGAATTTAGAAGACAGACTGACTGATTCCCTCGTCCGAAATCACCTGGTGATATGTTAATCACTGTCAGCATGGTTGTAAAAGGGGGAGTACGATATATAATATATTAGATGTCGAAATAACTGGAAGTCGGTGGGAAATACCTAAAAGTATTTCAAAAGCTAGGGAAGTAAAGCTATAAATCATGTACAAAGACGACCGCGGAAGTCTTAAGAATCATTTAAGTGAGAAAGATGTTATGAATGATGATTGGTTTGAAAGATAGAAAAAGAAAAGAAATTGATGATATGATTACTTAAAAATGCCCTTCTAGAAATTTTAAGCATTTTTTTCTACATATCTATGAACGGTCTGGTGGTTCAGTGGTTAAGGCGTCTGACTGAAGATCGAAAGGTCACCGGTTCGAATCCTTGTCTCGGCGGGGATTTTCATAGACACTTAACCCGGCCTTCACCTCTGGCATAGCTTGCTGTGTAATTTGAAGTACGACAGAACGCTTCCGTGGTTCGGATTCCACGTTAAACTGTAGGTCCCCTGAACCAGGCAGGATTGCTGGGCTAGGTTAAGGCGATAAGACAGGGGAGGAATGCGCAGCCAATAGAAACCCTGTCACCAGGTCATTACGACCACGCGGAACTATTATTATACATATCTATGTTTACGAACCACTAAAGCAGGTTTTCCCGGTAGCAATTTGCACGAGTGTTTTGAAAATTTTTGTATCATTAGGCCAGAAAAATTTTGTTTATAGTTCCAGCTACCATAACATTTCAACCTTAATTGTTGTCTCGCAATTACAGAATAAATGCTTCTATCTCAAGAACTACAATAGGATAGCTACCCTGAAAGTTTGAGATAAAACAAAGATTAACAGTGCTAATCCTGAAGCATTAATGAGAGATCGTGCCTATGTGAATGAAGATTAATGTTTAGAAATATAATGTCTAAAGAAAAAGATGTAGCTAATAATTATATAGAGTAAATACCAATACTTCCACATTATAATTAAATTATCTAACACTTCAACAACTGCACAGTTTTACAGATAACCTTGTTTAAGTACAACGATATGATTATGATGTCTTAACGACATATGTCATATGCCAGAAAAGTGGAACAACTATAATAAATTTCCTAAAAATTATAATAGTGAGAATCATCAGGGCAGTCTTCAGGTATTTTTTGTTTCCTTTCCGATTAACATTGCAGAGTAGGTGGTGTCTTTCCGTATCTGTATACTCTCGTCTCAGTGTTCTCTAATTGGTTAGTGTCATCTCGTCAGCAAGTGGTTGCTCACTCGTTGTGCTGCACTGCGGCCTACCTTCACCCTGCGGCTCTGTGGTGGATCTAATAGACTGCACTTTGCACCGGCAGCAGCCTAGAAAATTGCCAGCTTCTGTCTGCACGATTGTTAACAGACGATACAGTCCTTGTAAACAGTATATTCAACCCATTAGAGTTAAACATCACTCGTTTTTACACCTTCACATGAATCTAGCTTTAATCGTATATTACGTGGAGGGTATTATGATGTAAATTCTTTCCCCCACCTGACCAACTACTCAAAATTCTAAACTTTAATTCTAAGCGATTAATACTGCAAAAATTCAGACATTTTTAAAACTATAACAATTTTAGTAACGTGTTGGTCGTTTTATTCGGGCAGTTAAATTTTTCAGAGAAACAGGAATACTACAAGGGACTGCTAAACTTCGATCTCTTAAGTAAAATATATTATGTGTGTCTTGGAAACTGTCACCACACAACAATGACTTTAAAATGAAATGATATGTGAACATACTCATCTACTGCTTGTTTCATTGTTTTTACTCCACGTTATTTTCTCATTTTGTAGTTGCATCGCGTATTTCGTACGAAAAAAATATTTTTTAATGTAATTTCTACATCTCGAAACATAAATGGATGATGTATAGTACCAAACTTTTCTCGATGAAAACACGAATTAGTACGTTCTTATTACAGAATCTTGTTTCATTCTCAATGCTTGAAGTTCTAAGATACTCTACAAGTTCTACTGGTGCTTCAATGATTAAAAGCAGGTACATAAATATCTATCGAAATCATGTACAATCTACGAAAAAGTGTATCAAAGGGTAGACTCAGTCAAATAGAGCATTATATTAATGCTTAACAGAATTTTATTACAGTCTCAAATAGTCTTTCGGCAATTACGCTAATGTAAATAATTTTGAATTCGCTGGATCCTCAGAAATTATTAGGGATTTTTATTTTAAAGTTGTAATATGCCTTTCATTGTTCTAAAAAATGTCTAGTTTTCTCTCATACAGTTATATCATTTATAGTTATTTTTAAGATAAGTGTCTCATTATTATCCAAATACTGAAACTTTCAATAAGCACATTTTACTTCAATAAACCGAAACGGCTGCTTCTTAAATCAAACACTGCAAATTATTTTTTTGTTTACTGCTATAATTTAACTAAGGGATCATACTTTCTCATAGCCTCTGTTATGATTGCATTTGTTGTCAGAGAAACTAATTCCTTATGCAGAAGTTGTATGCTATTTTATGAAATGTTCTTACTTATAAACAAATGTCAATCACAATTACAGTAACAACATTTTTATAAATAACGCGAGAAAGGAGGTACGTCAGTATTAGTCTCGTGTAATAGCTTCCAGGTGGTATAAATATTTATTACTAAGCGCGAAGCTTTCTCCCCATCAACCAGAAGTTTGTAACAGACATAATTCGTGCTCAGTCACTCGGAGGTAAGTTAGTGCTTCTACCCTGCATTCAAATCCACCGATTTCTACAACTGGTTCCACGTCGCTTGGTGGAAGTTCATGATCTATCAGTGCGAGTGCGAGATCGATAAAGTTAAGGTAGTATATATCTTTAATTTCTATCTCCTGGAGTTATAAATTAAATGGTTCACTTTATAAAAGTAGATGAGCAAAAAATTTTGTGTACTTGCTCATACACCTGAAAAAGAAAATTATTCTTGTGTCTGATCAACGAACTGAAAATTACTTGAGTTAACTTGTAATGTTTACAAAATAACCATCGCAAAATACCCGGCAAGAATTCGATACAACATCTGAATAGAAGCAGTATTAGTATCAGTTTTAAAATACAGGATCTGCAAAAAATTTCATCTACCCTCACACCATACACCCACCCAAAAAACTAAAATGGAAAATTATTTTTGATGATAAAGAACACACTGCGAATCATTTGAGCTGGCTTGTAATGTTTACAAAATAACCATCCCAAAACACCTGGTAAGAATCCAATACAACATTTGTATTGGGAATAGAATTATTCTTATGTCTGATCAACGAGCTGAAAATTACTTGAGTTAACGTGTAATGTTTACAAAATAACCATCGCAGAATACCTGGTAAGAATTCGATACAACATTTGAATAGAAGCAGTACTTGGGATCAATTTTAAAATACAGGATCTACATAAAAACTTCATATACCCTCACAGACATACACCCACCCACAAGCCTAAAATAGAAAATTAATTTTGATGATAAACAACACACTGCGAATTATTTGAACTGGCTTGTAATGTTTATAAAATAACCATCCTAAAACACCTGGTAAAAATCCAATACAACATTTGTATTGGGAATAGAATTATTCTTATGTCTGATCAACGAGCTGAAAATTACTTGAGTTAACGTGTAATGTTTACAAAATAACCATCGCAGAATACCTGGTAAGAATTCGATACAACATTTGAATAGAAGCAGTACTTGGGATCAGTTTTAAAATACAGGATCTACATAAAAACTTCATATACCCTCACAGACATACACCCACCGACAAACCTAAAATAGAAAATTATTTTTGATGTTAAACAACACACTGCGAATTCTTTGAACTGGCTTGTAATGTTTATAAAATAACCATCCCAAAACACCTGGTAAGAATCCAATACAACGTTTGTATTGGAATAGAATTATTCTTGTGTCTAATCAACGACCTGAAAATTATTTGAGTTAATTTTTAATGTTTACAAAATAACCATTGCAGAATACCTGATAAGAATTCGATACAACATTTGAATAGAAGCAGTACTGAGATCAGTTTTAAAATACAGGATCTGCAAAAAAAAACTTCATATACCCTCACACACATACACCCACCCACAAATCTAAAATAGAAAATTATTTTTGATGATAAACAACACACTGCGAATTATTTGAGCTGGCTTGTAATGTTTGTAAAATAACCATCCCAAAACACCTGGTAAGAATTCAATACAACTTTTGTATTAGGTGTAGTATTGTAATGGTTAACAAGGCATGTGTTACTTACCATGGTTGATTTTCCCCTGCTCAGAGATAAGCATCTGGATTGGCGATGATCCTTCACTGCTGGCTGGCGTTTTCCTACGCACTGGAGACACTCCAAAAAGACGATTCTTGGCTGACTGGCCCACCTTCAGGTACTGCTTATGAAGACCCATCTTCACAGAGTCTCTGCTATTACTAAAGTCACAAGAAACAAAAACTTCGCGGCACGATATGCGACGAAAAACACTGCGCGTTTCTAGAATTGAGAACGAGAACACTTCACTCCAACAGAAGCATCCTTTCGGTACTATCTACTTTGCGAAGAGGAAGCACGGTCATTAGTTCTTACGGCGAACACGCAGGTCAGTGACAAGCTATCCATTCGTGGCGGACGCAGTCGGGAGATTGCTTCACTGACAGCTGGTCATCGAAGGACAAACAGACGCTGCCTCTACGCTGGCCAGCTCTCGGTGGCTGCCGGGTCGGAACTGAAGGAAGGATAGATACTCCTCGCGAGTACTCGCTGGTCCCACTGGGCGACCCTGATCACCCCCACAGCAGGTGTGAGTCGGTCGTCCTTGACCGGTTACCGCTGCTGGTGCTGAGCCGGCGATGGTCGCCGGCGTATTGGAAGCTTGGACAGCTCCCCCCGGGAGGCCAGAGAGAAACTGCAGAGGCCCGTGTGTCCGTCGCGCGGCGGTGGTGGCAGTCGGAGTGGGGAACGCCGCGGCGGCCACCTCTTCTGCAACAGACACAGCGCGCGTCAGCAAGTAGGTCGCCGCTCCGGCAGGTACATACGAGCACACCTCACTCGGGAAAACGAAAGTCAGGGGATATGCCATATGAGACTGGAGGAAAGATGCAAACAGAGAGTAATTTCAGCTATTTACGGTATAGGAAGTACATGGTGACATTTTAAATTAAAAAAAACAACACTTTGATGGATAACTCTGAAGTGAAGTCAATACGTAAGATCAGTAACAGGAGAATTGTCTATTAGACTGTTTCAGTACTGGAAGAAAGATGCAAATAGAGACTAGTTTCAGCTTTTTACGGTACAGGTGTCGACTTTATTATTTTTTTAAAAAAAAAAAAACACTTTGATGGATAACTCTGAAGTGAAGTCAATATGTAAGATCAATAACAGGAGATTTGGCATATTAGGCTGTTTCAGTAATGGAGGAAAAATGTAAATAGAGGCTAATTTCAGCTTTTTGCGGTATAGGAAGTACGTGCCGATTTTTTTTTTTTTTTTAATATTTTGATGGATAACCCTGAA
Source organism: Vandiemenella viatica (assembly GCA_031002005.1). Lineage (NCBI taxonomy): Eukaryota > Metazoa > Arthropoda > Insecta > Orthoptera > Morabidae > Vandiemenella > Vandiemenella viatica. The sequence continues at coordinate 81,142,878 of CM061914.1, forward strand.
GTGAAGTCAATACGTAAGATCAATAACATTCAGCTTTTTGTGGTATAGGAAGTACGTGTCGATTTTTTTTTTAATATTTTGATGGATAACCCTGAAGTTAAGTCAATACGTAAGATCAATAACAGGAGATTTGGCATATTAGACTGTTTCAGTAGTTGAAGAAAGATGCAAACAGAGACTAATTTCAGCTTTTTACGGTACAGGAAAAACATGGCGAATTTTTTAATTTAAAAAAAAACAACACTTTTATGGATAACTCTGAAGTGAAGTCAATACGTAAGATCAGTAACAGGAGATTTGGCATTTTACACTGTTCCAGTACTGGAGGAAAATTGCAAATAGAGGCTAATTTCAGCTTTTTGCTGTATAGGAAGTACGTGGTGATCTTTTTTTAAACACCTTCTTAGATAACTGAAGTGAATAAGTCAGGTCAATAATAGGGGATCTGTCATATGAGACTGTTTCAGTACTGAAAGAAAGATGCAAATAGAGACTAATTTCAGTTTTTTTTACGGTTTAGGAAGTATATGTAGATTTAAAAAAAAAACACACACACTTCCCTTGATAACCTTGAAGTGAAGTCAATAAGTCAGGTCAATAACAGGAGATCTGCCATATGAGACTGTTTCAGTACTGGAGGAAATATACAAATAAAGATTAATTTCAGCTTTCACGGTATATGAATGCATGCTGATTTCTTAAAAACTTTCATAGATTATTCCGAAGTTCAATCAACAAGTCAGGTCAATAACGAGAGATCTGCCATATGATAGACTGTTTCAGTGCTGGAGGAAAGATGCAAATAAAGACTAACTTCAGCTTTCTACGGCATACCCAGTACATGTTGATTTTTTTAAAACACTTGCTTGGATAATTCCGAACCGAAATCACTAAGACAGAATATGCGAATTTAAGAGAACGCTAACTAAGAATTGTTTGATGGGTACAATTAGAAACAACGTAAACTATTTTCAACTTTTTGTGTCATCAGAAACAACGCAGAATTTTGTGAACGTACGTGCACACATCCTTCGTGTAATCGGAAATGGAGGCAATTAAAAAGAATCTACTAATTGAAGGCAACTATAACTCATAACGGCTGGGCTCACTGAGTTAGAGAATAAGAAAACATTCTAATGTTAAACTTGATAATTTTAAATAGCACACAACCTGCTGAAAAATTATGAAATAGAAAAAGTAAGAAATAATTTTTAATTTAGCAAAATACTAATACTTAAGCGCAGGTGTGGTGAAGTGATAGAATTAACAGTTAATCGTATTTGCTAACGTACACTCCTTTGGGGAAATCAGAAATGAGGTCTTAATAAAGAACGTGTGATTTGAAGGGAACAATAATCGATCACAATACGAAGAATACAGTTTAACTCTAGGATTATAATTTTCAACTGCTTTTACTTTCGAGACCACATACTGACTTTTATAAAGGCAAGCGAACCATCTCTTGATGAATTTAGAAATGTTTTCAGGAAGGAAAAAATTGTTGTTTGTGTTATGAGCTGCAACGGTATAATTATCCACTGATTTTTTTGAAGGTACGGGTATATTCTCTTTTAGAAGCCTGAATCGAGGCCAATAAGAAAGAAACTTCCGTTTGAAGGGAGAAATAAATTAGAACTTCAGCACTAGTATAAACAGAGGTAGAGCATACTTTTTTCAACTCTTCGTGTTGGAGGCAGGCTAGGGTGATTTCTGTAGACGAACTCGCACAATCCCTTAAAGAAATCAAATGTGAGGTAAATATAATAGAAGCCAACATTCGAAGAAAACAGGAAGTATACAACGGAAGACTAAGAGAACTATGTTTGTGTGATCGGCAGTATAAAATAATCTTTGTAAACATACATATACATTTGTAGAAATCCTAAACAAAGTCAACAAGAAAGTATCTACAATTTGGAGATTTTAGCTGCAGGAAGCGCGCAAGTGAATAATTAGAAACTACAAAATTGTTTTAAACTTCTTGTGTCACTTGTCGGCGATTTCTGTAAATGTAGCTTTCACACCGCTTTGAAGAAATCGGAATTGAAGTAGGTGAAATGAAATAAAAATGATAAAACGAAGAGTTTAAGAAAATAAAAGAAATATCATAAAGTGAGCAAACGAAGCTGCCACACTTGTGCAGCTAAGAATTTAAGCTTTGTGGTGATTTTCTCAAATTATCTATGATGCGCGTAAGTATTGTTTCTATTAGTAATGCTGTAGGGAGTGTTTACTACATGCATCTCAGCACTGAAGAACCCTGCCCATCTTCGCAGTGAGCGCAATGAAATAGTTTGATCATTCCAAAAATATGAATATATATATTGAATATTCAAACAGTATATTACTGGTATTGATGAATAATTTTACAGCAAAATTCAGAAATATTGTCGTGAAAGTGACATAAGCGTCCACGAAGATAATATTTTGAAATTATATAAACAAAGGAGGTGAAGTGTTGTAATGTTGCTATACATTAACAAGGACTGCTAGAAAAAACGGTGAGTGATAGTATCAAGACGGAAAAACCAAGAAACATTCAGACATCCCAAAATAGTACCCGGATGACGCATGTATGTTGAACCTTCACAAACACTTCAAGCCGTGAAGACTTAATAGGGTGTGGAGTTTGCCACCTAACTGCAAGGATACTTCTGAAGAAACAAAGTAAGTAAACTACGGCCAATCGAATCCTGTGTTTTACCAAAATGGAGAGATTCAAAGAAGAGGTGCGGCATTTCTTGAAGTTACGGAAGGAAGGCGTAGTAGTTTCCTATGAATCAGTGCGTACCCAGAATGTCTAGACATTACGAAATGATAGATTACTTAATCTAGGTTTCATCCACAGATTCGTTAAATTATGTTTTCGTAAAAAAAGATAATAATTAAAAATCTTTTCATAAGATTTTGGACATATCTATGAATTTGCGCTACAAGCTTTTTAACAGAAAAATGCAGTATTTGTCGGTAATGGTGAGTAAAGTTGTAATAGTGCGTATTACGATTCGAAAAGAATTTGAAACGTTCCAATGCAATGCAAACATTGTGGTTTGTTAATGATTACAGTATTATTTATACCTTTAGTTGAGGATTTGTTTTTCAAAAAATTATTGACTTATAGTTCAACACAGGTTCAGTTTATATAAATCTAATAAAACACATTCGTTTCTTCTATGAAACAGAACATCTTCTTCCTCTCCTTATATGATTACGGTTGCAATCAAACCAAACAAAAAATGCAAACCACGTTGGATGTGTAAATAACAAACAGCTAACGTTGTTTATATCCATCTCAGTACTCTGCATGACACAAAATTGAGAGTTATAGTGGTTGTTTTGCACCAGACTATTTTCTTCTCTCGGAGTACGATAAAAGAATAAATAGATACGGCTATCACCAAAGCAGCTACTTCCCTCGATTTATCTATAATCTTTCTGCGACTAAGTTCCTTGGAGTGAGAAGAATCCCGTGGTAGTCATGGATGTTCGTGTGTTAGTCGTTTAATACATGCGGATGTACAGTACGTTGTCCACCAAACTATCCAAGTACCGAACGTGTTATTTGGCAATCGTTCACAAAGCAAATGTTATTTATCTGTAATTATTCGTTAATTTATATCAATCGCAAGCAATATGAATCATATTCATGGCTACAGCTGTCTGGATAAAAATGTGCAAGAGTTTTATACACAATCTTCCTTTTGTATATGTTTCTGTGCTTCGAAAGTTGACTTACTACTAGCGGCACAGAATTAATTAACTCTTCCGACGAGGTAAAATAAGTAGTAAGTTGTTTATGAGGTAATTAAAATTTGCTCGCCATTACTTATACGAATAGCTACAATATGTGAGAGAACGTCACGCACTATGAGTAAAAAAAGGGGCAAATCATTGGTTGTACCATACACCCTAAATAATGTTTTTACACCGACCGGGTCTAAAGAGTATCTGTGAAGTAAGAATATTAACTTGTTTTCACTGTTTCTCTGTAACTGTTCGCGTGTTAACGAGCTGTTATTGAAGGCAGGAAATATCTCACTTCTGGAGTGCTGCTCAATTAGTAATAATTAGCGTGGATTGGACTTCTTTACATCTGTTCTAACATGAAAGCACGTCACGTATCCGGTTGCACAGTTGCTAGAGAGAAATACCCCTCGAATTTAAGTCACTAAACCCACCTCGTTCGACGAATCACCATGACGATATACTGCAAATCACGCGGGGCTATACGTACCGATCCGTTGGTGGAATGAATTTTCATGATTTGTGACTAGGTTAAAGGGGTAGTCAAGGATTCTCACAAATCCGATTTTGTGGGTATGTTACGAGGGCATAGGATACTGTTGATGGTGATTCATCGGACGTTAAACCTACGGTCAATGTTACTGCTTTTGGAAGAGTTGGTTTGAATTGGCTTGCTCCGGGTTTTACCGGTAGCCTTCTTTCACCTCTCTTCTACCAAGACACTATAGTGAACAGACACAGTCTAACACCCGAAAGAGTTACACTTAAGGACGCTTCCACATTGGCGAAGGTAATGCGAAACTGATCAAATTAAAAATAACCCGGAAAAATTTTGAATAGTGCAACTTCCTGCGTAGTAATATTCTACGCATGTATTTAATTCCTGAAACTGTGAAACCCATTCGCGAGGTCATAATATTCCAGACTATTTAAAATTTTGATATAATAGCAAATTTAATTTCCCTTATCCTAGGAGTAATATGCTTAGGATTGATGGTTTCACTTGCCGGGTTTTGCGGGTTTGAGTCCAGCCTAGGGCATAGGTGCATTGTGTAAAGCGTTGCGTCTTACTTTGATGGTAACAATCTAGGTATGCAACGGATTTCCGCATCCGCAAGTGCGGAAGTTTCGCGTGAAATCACACATCCGCTTTCGCATCCGCATCCGCAATATTTATTACGGATATATAGCGGATGTTTTGTTTACATTGCAGTATTATTATTCTCTTCTCTCTATACGAGATTCTGCCCATTATCTATTTGCTAAAAACAATGTGGTTGGGTTTTTTTCTGACCAACTTGCAGTAAAATAATTATAAATATATTTTTCCACTTCCGCAAAACATCCGCATCCGCGGATGTCAAGTATTGAACGTCCGCATCAGCATCCACAAAGATGACTTCCGTTACAATCCTAGTACGGAGCACTTTGAATATATTCAACTACACATGGTAATAAAATGAAGTATATACAATAAAACTGGCTACCTGGTTACAATTAAAATATTACATTTTTTTAGTATGCTTTCAATGAACAGATTTACGAAGTTTAGCAAAAAAATATTTTGCATTACTAGAAGATACTTTAGCTGACGTAAAGGGGAAGTTTTAGTTTGCGGGATACTGATTTATACATGATGAAGTCATCACAAATGTGCATATTCGAAGAATATTTGCCGGTTTAGTAATAGGTAGTAAAATTTTCCCAATTCATTGTATTTTGGAAACTATCAGAAAATACACCTGATTGTTTAAGGAAAACTACCCTCGACTCCCAAGTTTAATATTTTGTTCATTGCGACCAGTCATTTGTCATATTCCTCTAATTGACGTTATAAGACTTTCTAGACGTGGGAAAAGGTTGAAGTTCCACGAACAACACATTTGCGTATTGGATGAACAACGTATTGTAACGTAACCATAAACGTTACGGTTATATTTGGAGTGGATAGTGTAATCTGAGAGGTATGTAAGGTCTTTGGCGGTGGGCGAGCGCCGAGCGCGGTGAGTCGAGAGTCAGTGATTGTCAGTGGTAACGTACGGAACAGCCGGCGGGAGCGGAAGGTTTACGGCAGTGCGTTTATCCCGTGAATACATCGTACGGCCGCTTGGCGTGTGTTCCGTACTAAAGAACACTGTGGGATGTGTGCTAAAGTATATGTTGGACTATGAAGGTTCTTCCGAGTGACCTGATTCAATATAAACTGTGTTTAGTAAACTACTGCAGAATCGGACTATGGCGATTGTTTGTTAATTAGTTTCGAGAATTGTGCTCACTGCTTATTTATGTTTTAACTGTACTTGAATCTGCTATCTTCGGTGACGAAGAAACATTAGTATTATTGTCTGGTGCATGCTTGTGGACTGTGTGGTCTCAGAGGAATAAATCTACGAAAACTAGTACACATATGTGTTATTTCTTCTGTGACTTTAATTAACCAATTAGCATAGCCGAAAGACTGGCGAACCGCACGGCAAAACGAACCTTTAATTAAAAGAGTAATTAGTGGTGGAAGAAAGCTTAAGAAAAATCGTGTTAGGAAGTGCAGCTGCACCATTGCTTCAACGAACTTTTAACTATAGAAACACGATTAGCGTGAGTACACGTTACATGGCTCAACGTGACAGGACAAGTTGCAGTTAAAATTGTTAAGGACGGACAGTGATTAATAAAAAAAAAAAAAAAAGTGCTGGAAATAATAAGCAGTGAGTAGAGCGGGAAGACAACAATCGGCGATGGTACGGCTACTTCGAGGCGGCGAGTGCACAACAATGTAATAAACGAGAGGACCCGAGCTTTCACGATCGGAACCGAACAACGCAGTCTGACGGGAAGCCTCGCCAGAGCAACAACTCGACACCGGGGCAACGCGGTACAGCGGAGAGACGCGACAGCGGAACAACGCGGGCACGCAGAAGCGGCGCGGCGTCATTGCGGTCGACGGCAGCGCGGTCAGCAACTGAGATTCTTCGAAAGGGAAGTGCGAACAATTTTTTTTAATTAAAGAAAGACACAAACTGACATTAAAATAAAAATAAAATATACCGTTCGATTGGAATCACATTTCCGTGTAGTAATTATTTCTTTTGCATTAATGAATCTTCAAATGAGCTACTGACTATGCGGATTGCAAATTTTATGCATGCAAGCATAATTTTATTCTGATTTGGGTCAAGTTATGTCAGTTTCTGTTAACGAATTAATTTGTAAATTTTTTGTTGATTTTCCAAAGAAGGCATACGTTGAGTAGAATTAATAAATGTCTTCCATACAATTTCCTGTAGGTTTTGTCTGGGAGGTTTCTGATATTATATTTTATTTTCTCCATGGCTGCGAGTGTTAAAGTTTATGTTACCATTTTGTGAAGATAGGGGCATTATTTTACATCGAGCTTATACGGAGTGGATCATGCAATATTCAATTCGACTTGGAAAGATTTCTTCGTGCAATATTTTCTTTCAGATCCAGCAAACTTGCGTTTTCACCCAACGTTGTTTTATTCATGTGCAGTTCCTGCTAACCTGTGTTCTGGTTCAATGCTTTGTAGTTAGGAAACTGTTTGTTTTACATGAACTGTAGCCTGGATTTTATGGTTTTTCAGTGTTCTCAGATGGATTAGAAGTTGGGAAAGATGGACTTTGCATTTGACTGTCCACAGTTTAAGGGTGTGGAAAGATTCTTAAGTAGCCTAGACTTTCTTAGGGTTCACATCAAAGTAGAGGATAAAGATAAATACACGGCTATAATAAATGTTGTTAAGAGGGTGGTAGCAAGCTTTAAGGAGGAATGCAAAGTACATGTACAGCACAGTAAAGAGTTCAGGGATCCTGAAATTCTAAAAAATATAGATTGGTATATAATTTCAGTATGGTCAAAGCTTGAAGAAGTTCGAGAAAACTTGGGTAGTTTTTGTGATAAAATATCCATGGTTTCAGTAGATTCTGCTATTGATTATATCAAGGGGGCTATACCCGATGTTGGTTACAGAGTAAAATACCTTGAACATAAGTTTAGTTGGGTGCGAAGGGTGAAATTCGAAGATGATGTTTGTAGTTATATTGGAGGATTATTCAATGCTGATTGTGAGTTAGATTCAAAGTCATCTGAGCCTGTTGAGGAGCAGCTTGTGGATGATAATGAGTGTATGAGAAGTGTAGAGAATAATGAAAATTTGGAAGAGGACTTGTCAATTGGGAGTAAGGATTTTAGTAATCTCATGGTAACTGCAACTGGTAAAGGGAAAGTAGTTAGTATATCGGCGAAAGAAGAGAGTTCAATTTCACGTGTTGACATGGACGATGATAAGAAGAAAGAAGAAAGAACTAAGTGACAAAGAATTGCATGAAGAAGTTTGGCGAGAAGAAAACTCGGAAGAACCTGTGACAAAATATAAAATTACTAGGGAAGAAACAGAAGAATCAAAGGCTGAAGAACCGGGTAACAGTCTGAAAACATTTGGTGACAGTCTCGACGCATTTAGAGCGGAGATGAAACGGGCGTTTGCGGAATTTGAGTATAACCTGAGATGCTACTTCGAACAAGAAAAAGCAAAGATAGTTTCAGAAGAAACTTATAGATCAAATGGAAGAGAAACGGTGAATAAAAACAATGTTTGTGAGCCACAAGAGCAGGAGGAGACTTGTGTAACTGACGACAAGAATGTTGAGAAAGATACTGTAGCAAAAGAAGAAATAATGTCAGTAGAAGAAGATGGAAGACAGCGAGAAGCAGTCCTTGAGATGAAAGAAACATTTCAGGAGACAGAAGCAGTGAAGCATGAAACTTTGCCGGAAGGGAACCTCGCAGTGAAACATGGTCTGATGATAGATGAGTACTATTCATCATTTAAAGCCATACAACAGAAGGTGATTAATGGGAATAAAGAGATTATGCAGAAGAGAGGAAACTATGTGAAGCCTGAAGAATGGTATTTGCTGAGAAGATATGTGGAAACAAGTGGAGGAAGAAGAATGAAGGAGTGGAAGAGGCGCAGGAAGAAGTTACGGTTATATGATGAAGCAAAGAATGTAAATAAGAAGAAAGGAGGAGGAAGAGAAGAGAGTTGGAAGAAGCGTAAGAAGAAGCGGGGTTTAATGCTGTTTGGTGAAGGAAGGAATATTGTAAAGAAAAAGAAGTAGGTACATTAGGTAGAGGGTGAGGTACAGTCTTCAGTTGCCTCACTACGCATGATGGAAACATCCATGCATAAATACCTTAGCGTTATGATAGGTTTAGGCTTTTAGGTTTTTTTGTCTTCACAATTATTTTACTATGGTATTTTACAGTTGTTGTATCAAATGTCTGTTGCGGTTGTGCGCAGATTAGCGACCCGCACACTGTTTGTTTTGGTTAGGGTATCACCGTTTATTGTCACAGCCGAAGGAGTTGGTTATTGTGACTTACCTTTTCCTTACATTAAAGTGTTAAGATGATTTAAGTGTGGCGCAGCGTAATGTCAGTTTGCGTCTTTCCGCGTGTGGAGTGATCAGTGTGGTGTACAACAGTCAGTGAATGAGGCACCTGCCTGAGCAGGGCACACTGTCAGTGCACTATCGAAGTAAACAAGGCACGATTCAGTGCATGTGTCATACATCAGAAAAAAGAGAGGAAAAAATTGTTGTCAAAATATATTGTAACTCAATTTGTAATTTCTTGGTTATATGTCATGGATCTAAGCAAGGACATATGGACATTGAAAGGTTTGATGATTTGTTTCATGCAGTTTCAGACTGTGTGTGTTATTTTAATGTGTATGTAATTATGTTAGTTAAGGATAAGCAAGCAGCCACCCAGACTTCCCTTTATGTTTGGTAAACATTTAATCTTGTATTTTTTTGTAACATGTTTCTATGTATATGTGAACAAGTGTGGTTTGTGATGACAAAAGTCGGTGCTTTGTCAATGCCGACTTTTGCCACATTGTAACGGTGGGGGTGTAACGTAACCATGAACGTTACGGTTATATTTGGAGTGGATAGTGTAATCTGAGAGGTATGTAAGGTCTTTGGCGGTGGGCGAGCGCCGAGCGCGGTGGTGGGAGTCGTGATTGTCAGTGGTAACGTACGGAACAGCCGGCGGGAACGGAAGGTCGACGGCAGTGTGTTTATCCCGTGAATACATCGTACGGCCGCTTGGCGTGTGTTCCGTACTAAAGAACGCTGTGGGATGTGTGCTAAAGTATATGTTGGACTATGAAGGTTCTTCCGAGAGACCTGATTCAATATAAACTGTGTTTAGTAAACTACTGCAGAATCGGACTATGGCGATTGTTTGTTAATTAGTTTCGAGAATTGTGCTCACTGCTTATTTAGTTGTTTTGACTGTACTTGAATCTGCTATCTTCGGTGACGAAGAAACATTAGTATTATTGTCTGGTGGCATGCTTGTTGACTGTGTAGTCTCAGAGGAATAAATCTACGAAAACTAGTACGCATATGTGTTCTTCTTCTGTGACTTTAATTAACCAATTAGCATAGCCGAAAGACTGGCGACCGCACGGCAAAACGAACCTTTAATTAAAAGAGTAATTAGTGGTGGAAGAAAGAAGAAAAATCGTGTTAGGAAGGTAGCTGCTCCATTGCTTCAACGAACTTTTAACTATACAAACACGAATAGCGTGAGTACACGTTACAAAGTGAACCAAATATTTCCAGGTATCCAATTAAATAACTGCCAGGATTTTAAAGGCGTTATAATTCTGAGGCTAATGCCGGCGACCATGCTGCCTTTAAGAAGATGAAAGAAAAAAACAAAACCTAGGGCATGGCATCAGTAACTACGCCTTCCTGGCGCTCGACAAGGGGTTAAGTGTGTAGTGTCTCAATACTCAATCCTACACTCAGTAATTAAGACAGGCCATTAAAAATTGCTTACTTGTGTGGGGGCTACGGAATACCCTCAAAATTTACCCAGTCCGACAATATTTCAGATCGGTAAGATGGGCTTTTTCGTTAATGGACAAAGGCTCACGCAAAGAAAAAAGGAAAGGATGAGAAAATATCTCGTAGGACACAATCAATCTCCGATACAATATATTTATTAACACTTTGCCAGTTAAGCCTGCGCCAAGGATAGGAGTACATCGAGCAGGAATTTGATGCCACCTGATGGATATCATTTCGCAATGGGGGAATCACGTAGTCGATGTGATTGGATAACACGATTACCACGAGACATGTACCACTGAGTAAAAAGATTAATTGGAAGTAAAAAAAAAAATTTCGCAAATATCACGTATTTTGGAGGCATTTGCTCTCCACAAACAATCTCGTTCGGACGTCAATTTTCGCTATGAACCCCTCAGGCAGAAGTCGATTCTTAATCCGTGACTCCTACAGTAGAAGTTGATTTCACTGTGTGATTCCAGTTGGTTCAACTCTCGGTCAAACCTTGTTATGCAGATCGGACACTCCTCGCCGGACATCTCTTGGTTGAGTGCAGACAGAGGTTGAGAGGTGGCTGGACGGCTGTGCTGGCATTCCAGAGAGATGCAAGCGAGGGCTGTGTGTCATCGCAGGCAGAACAGTTCGCAGAGAACAGCTCGGGACGCCTAGTAGAAAAGTTTAATGTGATCCAGGTCATGATTACCATTTGATCATCGCCTAATATCACCAGAAATGGTATAATTGTGGCTTCAAATGCTCTTCAAATCTCGCGTCAATCTCCAAAATTACAAATGATGAGTTTTGAATAATTTTCACATGAACGGATCCGCATAATAGAAACGGAAGCGCCGTGATGTTACGAACAGTTTCATGTCTTTAGTAAAGCCATGTCATGTTTAGTTCATGATGAGTTTTAAATTTGCTAGCTTGATATCGGATCCTGTTAAATTCATATTCCATTATTTTGACTATGTGATGTAAACATACTAAAATGAATTCAAGATTCCTTTTCATAGTTCTGATATAAATAAATCAAATGATGTGAGAAAGATCTTTCATTTTGGGAGTCCCTTGAGATAAAAAAAATTAATAATTCATAAATAAAATTAAAATAAATATTGACCTAATAATTAAAACCTTTACAGCCATGAGGGGTATTACAATTATTAGACACTTTCAAGGGATATGAGCTTGTATCGCTTTGCTTCATCTCACGATGTATCATGGGCCGCGGCAATATGATTTTTCCCTAACGGTCTCTGCATAACAGTCCGTCAAATTAGCCTGAAAAATAGGGGCACCCTTGCATAAATTACCAACAAGCTGAAAATTTGAATGAACATTAGGGATACCATTATAATGAAACTGTAAAAAGTTCCCATAGATCCCGTGTGTGCAAAAAAATTTATAGAAGGTCAAAGGTCGCAAAAATGGGGTTTTCGTATTATTTAGCGAAACGGTTAGTTTTATGATAAAAATAGCTCAGACAAAATTGTAGATCATGTAATTATCTACAAATTCTTATACTTTTTACCCTAAGATTTACCATTTCTGAGAAAAAGCCATTCAAAAATTCACTGAAGTTGTATTCTCCCAGTGGTGCCAGCCTCTTGGCTTTGAATATCCGTAGATGGCCGCTAAAATTTATGTAGTTTGGCTATAAAAATCCGGAGACTCGCTAACTGAAACAATAATAATTGAAAATAGAGTCAAAATTAATAATACTTTTAATTCCAAGTCTTTAAAATTCGAAATTCAAAATAATATTCTGCATTGAAAGTAAGAAATATCTCTGAACATGCATCACTTTCACTTTTCTTTGCTTTTTTTAGGGTACCATACATTTTCTTTTGTTGACATTAATCTGATATAGAAAATGTTAAAAGCTGCGACCCCTTTGATTCTCGGATATTGATTAGGCCTTCTCGGGAGGCACTGCTTTGTAAGCCGTGCCAACGTTCGTGTCACGGTGTATTAAGAGTGCGCCGATAGTTCTGTATTACGGTCTTTTAAGATCTATCTATAATCAAACCACATAAGAGCCTTATTTCAAGCGTAGGTTCACACGAGCGGTTGCAAGGAAACGATCACATTTATTGACAATTGTGTAATGCATTAACACTATACGCACAAAGTTTAACAAAACCCGAATATAAGGAAAAATGAACCAGGTATAAAAAGTATCAAAAATCCGTAGATATTTTAACAAAATCCGAAAATCCTAACTTTTTATAAAAATCCGTAGATCTACGATAAATCCGCAGAATTGGCAGCACTGTACTCTCCATAATATGCATGACTACTCTGTCTGTGTATATCATTGGACTCATAATATAAGTATAAATATAAGTCAGCGTGACTAATACATTTATATTGAATGATAATTCTGAGAATATGAGCTGAAAAGAAACCCAGTACCATATTTTATGTGACCACGTGGCCTTAAGCAACATCTGTCTGCTGTTCAATTGTCTACTTCTTTTTTCGAAGGTCCCAATGAAATACGTTCTTGAACGTTCGCTCGTAGTGGAAACACGTGGTTATTGCTAATATTCTTTACTAAAGTTTGTGCTGTATTCAGTTTTTAAAATATGTCGCAACTTTGCTTCATTTGCAATAAACCTTTGCCAGCAAGTGAAATGGTTACTGTTGATCGTAGCATGAAGACGGTGATTGACGCAAGTCTTACCGAGCGTGGTGGTGTAACGGATAGCGTTCTGGCCTCGCATTCGGGAGGACGGTGGTTCGAATCCCCATCCGGGCATCCAGATTTGGGTTTTCCATGGTTTCCCCAAATCACTCCAGGTGAATGCCGGGATGCTTCCTTCAAAAGGCCATGGCCGAATTCCTTCCCATTCCTTGCCCCCATCCTTTCCCGTCTCTAAAGACCACGTTGTTAAAAAGGGACGTTAAACTGTTAAAAAAAAAAAAAAAAAAAAAAAAAAAAACGCAAGTCTTGAAAGAGATTATGAATTTACTGATGAAATTGAAAAATATTTTGAATATGGAATGGCTACCTATCCGTTGTCCTTATTCGATGAACTTGGAATGCGGAAATCACAAAATCAGCCATTAATGATTGCTTTCAAAAAGTAAACATTGATGCTGACAACATAAATGCTGCATATACTATCGATGGAGTATATTTATTACACCGTGTGGTCTGGGATCGAGAAGATACTTTCAGCAACATCTCAGATAAATATGTTCAGAATATAGGCAGACATTTTGGTCAAAAACTAACCGTAGTATTTGATGGCTATACCAAATCTAAAAAAAAAAAAAAAAAAAAAAAGCTGCAGCACAACGTTGCAGTGTGACAAAAAATTGTCATTTTCTGATATTCTCTTTGACAAAATTATGAGTCCCAAGTAGCCAATAACAATTTCTGTCAAACACTCACAATAAGTTTCGGCTCATTGCAATGCTCAAAAAAAAAAAAAAAAAAAAAAAAAAAAAATTACTAGTGAGCATATTTTACTCAAGCAAGTTGACAATGACGCTGATGTAATTATCGTAGAAAATGCAATAAATCAATTTAATCCATTTGATGTAAATGTTCTTGTTGGTGAAGATATTAATCTGTTAGTATTACTTACCGTTCGCACTCCAATTGAAAAAAAAACATTTACTTTTTAAAACCAGGCAAGTCTCAACAACCATTGGAAATTTTTTCAAGTACAAGTTGTTAATCGACTTATCCTAAATGTAAAGATCAAATTTTATTTTTACACGCAATTACTGGCTGTGATACAACATCAGCATTTTTCAGGAGGGGTAAAACGACAGTCCTTAAATTATTTGAAAAACAAGATGTAATTGGAAGTGCACTAGTTTTTGAGGATATGAACTCTACTCCAGAAACTCTAATCACCAGTGGAATTCTCTTTCTTTTTTCTGAGTACGGAGCTCCAACAAAAATTACTTGCATACGTTACTTATCTTTTGCAAAGCTTACACGTAGTAAGAAACGTGTGCAAGTAGCTTGTCTTCCCCCAACCTCAGCTTCTGCTCACCAACATTTTTATCCAGTGTATTACTAGGTTCAGGTATGTCTTGGTAATCAACTGGATCCAGAAGAATGGGGTTGTAAGCTAACTGATAAAGTATTGGAACCAATCCACACTCTACTTCCACCTGCACCAGAAAAGCTCCTTAACACTATTTTTGCAACTGAAAAAAGGGGTGTAATTCAAAATACGGCTGCAAAAAGTGGGCTTATTTTTTTCAACAGCATGCACCAGTTGTCAAAGCCAGTCGTGTTCACATGTTGAATCTCCAACAGAAGAAGATACTTACATCAACGACGAAACAACAGATGTATCAGTGTTACAACAATTTACGTCGACTCAGGAGAATGTAGAAGAAGAAGATGGAGGAAGAGAAGCAGAAGTAGAAGGAGTTGAATAAGAAGACCTGACATTCCATTAAACTAGTAAAATAAACCGTGGAGTAGACATAGCGCGGAAAACACGATAAAAAAAACGCGCCAAGTACACTAAATCATAAGTGGCGTGAAAACATGTAGTTTTTATGGAGTACAACTTCAGTGAATTTTAGAATGGCTTTTTCTCAGAAATGATAAATTTTATGGGAAAAAAGTAAGAGAACAATTTTTTCAGATAATTACACGCTCTACAATTTTTGTCTGAGCTATTTTTATCATAAAACTAACCGTTTCGCTAAAAAATACGAAAACCCCATTTTTCCAAATTTTGACCTTGTATACAAATTTTTGCACACACGGAATCGATGGGGAGTTTTCCCAATTTCATTATAATGGTATCTCTAACGTTCATGCAAATTTTCAGCTTGTTGGCAATTTATGCAAGCTGAACTTCTATTTTGACCGGACTATTAGTGTAAGCAGGGAAATCTGTGGGACAGCACTTCGAACAGTCACCGCGTGCTTAAGGTATTTTCTTTGCATCTGATAACGTCCGATGAATTGCAAAAGGTATTCAATCAACGATTTCCAAACAGCTGACTCCAATATTAAATCATTTAAATCGTTTTGGTACTTTTCCAGTGAGTATTATCAATCAATATTTTGTTTTATAATGAACTAACACCGTTGGATTTTTTGTTTCTGGACCACGTAATGTCACGGTCTCGCAAGGGGCGTCCGTTAATGACGTGAGGTGTTTCTCCGGAATTCCGAACCTCGCCCACCTCTGGTGAGTCTTCGTGAGATCTATTCCGACCACCCCCTCCAAAATGACGTGTGATTTTGATGGAGAACTCCCACCCGCCCCCCACCCCACCAATAGACCTCGTAAGTTTTTGACACCCTTTTTTTTAAGTCTCAAGTTCCAAGAGTGATTATACCCCCACATTTCGACGAACTACCCCCCCCTAAAGTCGACTTTCGCGTCATTTGTAGACTTCTTTTTTTTTTTTTTTTTTAGCTCTACAGTTCTAGAAGAATTTGAAACCTCACCTGAGATTTCCTTTGATCCCCTCCCCATTGGCGAGTTACGTGAGATTTCGCCGGACCCCCTCCCCTCCCCTCCCCATTTCACCTCACGTAATTAATGGCGCGCCCCAGGTGCTCCTAGAATGTTCCATTTCGATTCATAGGACCCTTTTGGCGCGCGGACACTCCAGTTATTAGTAGAAGATACAGTACAGACAGAGTTGCTGAGCCAGTTGGCTTGTAAATGCCCTTAACCCAACCATTCCTCTGGCACAGCTTGCTCTGTAATGTGAAGTACGCCAGAACGCTTCCCCGGTTAACTTTAAGCTTAACGTTTCCTATACCTGGTAGGATTACCGGGTTGGGATATTTCCATGACAAGAGTCACATTGTGCGTCGAATACGAGTTTACAAGTTATTAATCAAATAAAAGGTATTTAAACAGTCGGCTCAAAGTTTACAGTTGTTACCTGCCACGCTTGATTGCAGATGTTAAAGGCGCCATACAAGAGCAAGCCTACAGGCAAATTGGCCCGTCGCCGATCGAAACTCAGATTCATTAGCGTGGCTCGTCAGGGCATACTGAATTTTCGTTTCGTTAAAACTTTGGGCTTTTCGCGCGTAGTAACCGTTCATTGAAAAATTGATAGTAAATTGTGGACACTTATTTCTTATATTTCTGAGCTGTCCGTCTTCCCATCAAAATGAAACATACCTTATTTTACCAGCGGCACCACGGGTTGTACATTAAACCAAAACCCCCTCAAAACTCCTTTTTTATGTCAACTTTTCCCGGTTACAGTGTCATTA